>CAWUFW010001086.1:1800000-2315000 GCA_963921515.1 Calotriton arnoldi
CCACCCCTACTCATGGGGGCCTGGATGCCTACCACAACCACCACCCCTACTCATGGGGGGCTGGATGCCTGTCACTACTACCATCCCCACTCATAGGGGGATGGATGCCTGTCACTACCACCACCCCTACTCATGGGGGGCTGGATGCCTGTCACTACCACCACCCCTACTCATGGGGGGCTGGATTCCTACCACTACCACCACCCCTACTCATGGGGGCCTGGATGCCTACCACTACCACCACCCCTACTCATGGGGGGCTGGATGCCTACCACCACCCCTACTCATGGGGGCCTGGATGCCTACCACAACCACCACCCCTACTCATGGGGGGCTGGATGCCTGTCACTACTACCATCCCCACTCATAGGGGAATTGATGCCTACCACTACCACCACCCCTACTCATGGGGGCCTGGATGCCTACCACTACCACCACCCCTACTCAGGGGGGCTGGATGCCTGTCACTACCACCACCCCTACTCATGGGGGCCTGGATGCCTACCACTACCACCACCCCTACTCAGGGGGGACTGGATGCCTACCAGTACCACCACTCCTACTCATGGGGGGCTGGATGCCTACCACTACCACCACCCCTACTCATGGGGGCCTGGATGCCTACCACAACCACCACCCATACTCATGGGGGGCTGGATGCCTGTCACTACTACCATCCCCACTCATAGGGGGATGGATGCCTGTCACTACCACCACCCCTACTCATGGGGGGCTGGATGCCTGTCACTACCACCACCCCTACTCATGGGGGGCTAGATGCCTACCACTACCACCACCCCTACTCATGGGGGCCTGGATGCCTACCACTACCACCACCCCTACTCATGGGGGGCTGGATGCCTACCACTACCACCACCCCTACTCATGGGGGCCCGGATGCCTACCACAACCACCACCCCTACTCATGGGGGGCTGGATGCCTGTCACTACTACCATCCCCACTCATAGGGGAATTGATGCCTACCACTACCACCACCCCTACTCATGGGGGCCTTGATGCTTACCACTACCACCACCCCTACTCAGGGGGGGCTGGATGCCTGTCACTACCACCACCCCTACTCATGGGGGCCTGGATGCCTACCACTACCACCACCCCTACTCATGGGGGGCTGGATGCCTGTCACTACTACCATCCCCACTCATAGGGGAATTGATGCCTACCACTTCCACCACCCCTACTCATGGGGGCCTGGATGCCTACCACTACCACCACCCCGACTCAGGGGGGGCTGGATGCCTGTCACTACCACCACCCCTACTCATGGGGGCTGGATGCCTACCACAACCACCACCCCTACTCATGGGGGGCTGGATGCCTGTCACTACCACCACCCCTACTCATGGGGGCCTGGATGCCTACCACTACCACCACCCCTACTCAGGGGGGCCTGGATGCCTACCACTACCACCACCCCTACTCATGGGGGGCTGGATGCCTGTCACTACTACCATCCCCACTCATAGGGGAATTGATGCCTACCACTTCCACCACCCCTACTCATGGGGGCCTGGATGCCTACCACTACCACCACCCCTACTCAGGGGGGGCTGGATGCCTGTCACTACCGCCACCCCTACTCATGGGGGGCTGGATGCCTACCACAACCACCACCCCTACTCATGGGGGGCTGGATGGCTGTCACTACTACCATCCCCACTCATAGGACGGGTAAAGCATGACACAACCAGCATACTCCAACATAAGGAATGTCAGCAAAAGACATCCCCCCAACATCATGACAAGAGTGTGTAGTCTGTGTCAAATGCCTACAACACTGAACATGACATTGAACATACAATGTGACCCCCTATCACATGTGTCACACAAAAATGTGTGTGGCCTTCACAATGCAAGCAGACCATGACCACTGTGGGAATGGGGTCTAAACGCCCATCATCACAGTGACCAAAAGGTAAGTGTGGGGTCCATAGCTGAAGCACATTTTGAACATTGTGGCAATGGGGTCTAAACCACCATCATCACAGTGACCAAAAGGTAAGTGTGGGGTCCATAGCTGAAGCACATTTCGAACATTGTGGCAATGGGGTCTAAACCCCCATCATCACAGTGACCAAAAGGTAAGTGTGGGGTCCATAGCTGAAGCACATTTTGAACATTGTGGCAATGGGGTCTAAACCCCCATCATCACAGTGACCAAAAGGTAAGTGTGGGGTCCATAGCTGAAGCACATTTTGAACATTGTGGCAATGGGGTCTAAACCCCCATCATCACAGTGACCAAAAATGTAAGTGTGGGGTCCATAGCTGAAGCACATTTTGAACATTGTGGCAATGGGGTCCAAACCCCCATCATCACAGTGACCAAAAGGTAAGTGTTGTTATGGAAAAAGCTGCAACTGCCAAACAGCATGGATGATTCCTGGTCACAGAACAACAAACACATCAGTGGCAAAGTAGTGGTTGTGTCCCATAGCAACATAGATTGGGTGAAGCAAACAGTGCAGTGCAAATAAAACATACCTTTGGCCATGTGCAGACAAACATCACCCATGGGGACTGACATCGTCTCCATTTATCAATTACACAATGCCAGAAGTGACCATCATAATGCAGACCCACATATCTGCACTAATGGACACACAAATGTAGATATCCTGGGGAGACTGTAGATGTGAGGTGAACAAATACCATACCATGGCAGCAATGGGACATACGAACCATGATTATTGTGCTGACTGATGACCTAGGAGTCCCAGGGACAGCATGGGAAATCCTCCAAACAACATACAGGCAATGACACACCAAAGATATGCCAATGCAGTGGTGCAGATGCACAAACACAAACAGGCAGCCTCACACTGCATATCAAACACAACAGGTGATGGGGGTGTGCCAGTGTCCCCAGGCAACCACACAACACATGAGGAGGCCTGAATTCCAATTACACAGATGTATATACAGTGCCATACAAAAGTAACTCATGGATCGGATTCCCCTATGTGGGCAATCAGGCATTGTTAGATGAGAGGGAGCCCAAATTACACATGTCACACAAGCTTGTAGGAATAGCAACTAACACAGCAAGAGACAGACCCACCACAGCACTACCCCCAGGGACCCCACATTGTGGTGACACTAGCCTGCATGATAATCCCATTGTGATGACAAAGGTAGATGTCGTTCACACTGTGAACCACAGCCATGTGTCCTGAGCAACATTGATGTGCTAAACTGCATGTCCAGTGGAGATGGGCACACAGTCAGGGAAATAGAAACATTGAACAGTGGTAAGCCCACCAGATGTGCATCAGTGTAAGCCACAGATGTCAATTTACAAATGTAAAACGTACATCCCTGTGTCAAATGCTGAACATTACACCCTCAGACTGCAGCAAAGGATGCTATGGATCCAGACTAGATTAGGACACATATCCCATGGACCACATGGAGTCCATCACAGCAACACTTCATTTTCCTGATCTGAACACTATTATAACAGCAAATGCATGATGATACTCATCTACATCATGTACATCAAAAGAAAAACCACTAGTAAACAAAAAGAGGCTTTATACAGCAAATGTGAAAGAAAAATTTGAAGTCCAAAAGAAACTAAGGCCAATGGCCAGTCCACATACACAGTCCGAACAGGGTGATATGTGACAACTTGTCACCCATTGCTTGCCTGCACTGGTACGGACAGGGGACATCCCCCTCGGAGGGGCATACAAGGGGCAGGCCAGGCACCGCAGGGACAGGATCAGGGGATGCCAGAAGGAGGCAGTGAAGGGGTGGTGGGTGCAGAAGTGTCACCGGCAACTGCAGTGGAGGTGTCTGACTCAGTGGGGGCCGGCACCACTGTAGGGCACAAGTCAGATGGTGTGGGTGCTGGCACCACTGCAGTGGGCCGGTCAGATGGAGTGGACTGGGTCCCCACTGCAGGGCCCAAGTCAGACGGGGTGGTTGTGGACTCCACTGCAGTGCATAACTCCAAGGGAGTGGAAGGGGGGGCAGATGAGGTGGGCAGGACAGAGGGGGGGACCCGGTCTCCACACCAGTGGCACAAACAGGCCGAGCATCTGGGTTGGGGTGGAAGAGCAAGTGGTAGGGGGGAGGGCCTAAGCAGTTTGGGGATGCGGTATGGGTGTGTGGGGGAACCTGGGGCAGGGTGTGGCGGGGGAACCGGTGGAGTGGTGGCCTGGGGGATGGAGGAGAGAGACTGTGTGGTGGAGCTGCATGGTGGTGGTGGTGCGGTCTTGCCCTTCCTGGTCTGGGGGGACTTCCTAATGGGGTCCTCAGTCTGCCTGTGCCTGGGGGAGGGTGTCCGGGTGTAAGGGGCACTCCCCTCTGTGTGTGGTGGTCGCCTCTTCCGCCTGTGCGTTGGGTCAGATGGATCTGTGGGGAAGAGGCCAAGCTCACAGAGGAAGAGCTTCTGGGAGGGGGGGTTGCAGGTGAGGCAAGGGAAGGGGTTTTGGAGGGAGAGGTATCTGAGGACTGCGCAGTGCTCGTGGATGCGTGTGTGTGTGCCTGGACCCCATCCCCTGTGAGTGAGGTATCAGTCCCATGACTGTGCATGCGTGTGCATCTGGATTTTGGCGTGTGTGTCTGTGTGCTGCTTGTGTCTGTGCTGGTGGGTGCCTGTGCCGGTGTGTGTGTGCTTGGGACAGGTAGGGTGCTGGGGATTGTGGATGGGGCAGAGGTAGGAGGGGTGAGGGACTGTTGCAGGAGGGACACTGCTGCCGTCAGTGAGGAGGCCATGGACTGATTGGTCCGATGTAGGGCAGACATGCCAGATGACATGCCCTCCATGAATGACACCAGTTGTGTCAACAGACCCGTGTGTGCATGGAGGACACTCAGCACTGATGTCTGCCCTACATGGATCTGTTTAAGCAAGTCCACAGACTCCACACTCAGGGCAGCAGGGGAGACAGAGGCAGGGGGTGCGGTGCCTGGCATGAAGGAGACACGCTCCCCTACACAGGAGCCTCCACGGACATGTGGGATGGGAGCAGATGGGAGGGTGGAGATGGTGGTGGTGGCGGGGACAGACTTGCTTGATTTTGTCTGTGGTCTGCTGACACCCGCCTCCACAAAGGAGTCCTCACTGGAAGTGCTGTGGTCCTCAGCCGAGGTGGTCGTAGCTGAGGTCTCCTCAGTGTGGCTCCCCTCACCCTCCGTGCCACTGGGTCCCTCGGTCTCCCCTGCAGTGGACCCAGTCTGGCTCTGCCGCTCCTCTTGGTCCGTGGAGCTGTCTCCTCCTGTGGCCGTGGATGTATCTGTAAACAATCAGGATAAACAGAGTAACATTAGTCACCTGTACTGACCACACACCACAGTAAGTACAGCACATCACAGAGCAAGCCCTGCCATCATTTGCTAGACATTGCAATAAGTGCTGACACTGATTTGAAGAAGCCCATTGTCTGCCTGACAGTCATTCATGCCACACGTATCCTACCTGTCCATGCACCCATCTGTCTGGTGCCTGTTGTATGTGACTAATCATATGTGCACACATGCACCACATACACAGTTGTTGGACATCCAAGAGAACATATGGAAATGTGTCACTCGAAACACATGCCATCTCCTGCCACTGACTCAGTACATGTGTCAGGAAAAGTGAAGGGCAGAGTCTCTGTCGATATGCGGGTTTTGCTTCCATCACCAGACACAATGATGTCCTCATGTCCTGATAGACAATGCGACAATGGTGTGCTTGCAGGACATATCACACTACTGCTGGATCACCCTTTGCGAGTTGAATGTCATGGCACAGGCCTGTCTGGCAAGTCAGTCATAACTGTCTCCTGTCACAGGGGCAGTGCATACACACAACACCAGTCTACACTGTGTCACAATCATGGAAGTTTTGGGAATGCAAGCCCTGTAGCTGACAGGTGCACATGTGCACCCCTGGCCACCCACATCATGAGGACTAAGATGATCCCATGTCAATCAAATGAGACATTTGAGTGACTGCAAACACAAATCCATACACATGGGCACTTCACCGTCTGATGAGAATGAACCAAAGCTGCCTGCACCTCAATGTTTCATACACCATTGTGCACAGTCAAGGGATCAGAGACCTATGCATTAACCAATGTGCAGATCCTATAGTCACAACTCAGATGGCTGGCCACCCCAAATTGTTAAACACTCCAGGAGTCCAAAAAGCAAGGCCACACCACGGTGACACAGAGGCAGACACCTGAGTGCACTCTTCACAATGCCCAATATGTATGCTGACACACGGGAGTGGGAGAACAGAGTGCCTTCGATGTACGGAGTAGGCATTACAGTCCTGGTCCATGTGCAACATGGTATTACCCTGAACACTAGGCAGGTGGCTATGCATGTGTCACACACATGATGTACATACTTCTGAGGCTCCCCCCTTGGTCTCTGCTGCAGCATGGGTGTGTGGCACATACCCCAGACATGTGGTGAGTCAGAGCAGCAATTGGAACACATTGTAAAGCCATACCCAGAGTACATGTCAGATCACAGGCATTGTGTGAGCAATTGTACCACCCATGCAGCCCACAACAAAGTTCCTGTAACTGATGCTGTCCCCAACTTGAACCACAGGTAACTGCAAGTACACAGTACCCAAGTGACCTAAGTCACAGACTGTAAGGGCCACACCTGTGTATCAGATGAGGAGGGGGCATGACACAAGTGAGGGACATGAGTCCAGGATGACAAGACAGTTGTACTGTGGAAGTGGAACCAAGCTAAAGGAGTGCATAGAGCATGTTAGTCATAGTACACAGAAAAGGCTAGCACTTACCCCCTCCTTGCTGCTGTCTGGTCTTCAGCTGCCCATCCAGGTCAGGGAAGACCACCGCCAGAATCCGGAGCATGTGGGGGGTCAGGGTCCGGTGTCCGCCCCTCCTGCGAGGAGGCAACTGCTTCAGCTGGACCCTTGCGATCCTCCGGGTCCAGCCACGAAGGTCCTGCCACCTCTTCTGGCAGTTGCGGATCCTGCGCCTGTAGACCCCCACACATCGTACTGCCCGGACGATGGTCAGCCAGATCTCATGCTTCTGGTGGGCATCAACCTGTGAGGATGACAAAGTGAAAAGGCCATTACTACACATGCAACATATCCGTGCATCACACAGTTGGATATACATGTCTCAATCACAGGGGCATATGATGTACACAGGTAGTGCAACTATGGCTATGAACAGTTGTCCAGCAGTTACTAAATGGTATCATTGCCTGGAAAGTAAAACCTTGTTGGAATGCACTGTTACTGCACTATACCTGTTCAGTGCTTGTAACTACACACTTTGGGGGGTGACAACTACTCAGTGAGCATGCTAGCCACTGGTGTACAGACTGTAAGTCTTGCTAGTCAGACAACATGCACAATTAGTAAGGCAGTGGACAGCACACTCACCTGCTCCCCTGGTTTCCCATACAGCTTGCTGTACTGTGGAAGGAGGCTGTCCAGCAGGGCCTGGTTCTCCTCAGTGCTGAAGGCTGGGGCTCTCTCCACAGTACGTGCCATTGCAGTAGCCAGAGGATGCAGAGACAGCAGCAGTGGTGGTGGCAGATGTCGTCCTGGAGCATGTAGTGCAGGCAAGTGAGCTCTCAGGGGAACAGCCAGCATTATATGTGTGCTGCAGAGGCAGATACTGTCCCATGTGTCCAAAGTGATAGCTCCAACTCATTTGCATCTTCTGAATCTGGCCAATCCATGGAATTGCACCACTTATACACGCCCACAGCATCCTTCAAAAGTTCAACTTCATGACACCCATGAATTTGCAACATTGTTGTGGGTGGCCAACTGAATTCACTGCATCCGACTCGTAAAAGCTTCGAAAACGTGTCCGTTACCATGTCAGTCCATATCCAATGCGTGCGCACCGATCGGACCATTGCTGTACGACGCGTATTACGTCACACAACACGCATCCGTCAACATCATATGCAATGGCCAATGCGTGCGCACCGATCGGTCCATTGCTGTACAACGCGTATTTCGAAACACAACACGCATCCGTCCACATCATATGCAATGGCCAATGCATGCGCACCGACCGGTCCATTGCTGTACAACGCGTATTTCGGAGCACAACACGCATCCGTCCACATCATATGCAATGGCCAATGCGTGCGCACCGATCGGTCCATTGCTGTACAACGCGTATTTTGGAGCACAACACGCATCCGTCCACATCATATGCAAAGGCCAATGCGTGCGCACCGATCAGTCCATTGCTGTACGACGCGTATTTCGGAGCACAACACACATCCGTCCACATCATATGCAATGGCCAATGCGTGCACACGGATCGGTCCATTGCTGTACGACGCGTCCCTGTACAAGTCACTCGCATATGTCACCATGGTTGTCACCGGTGAATGTATGCCAGCCACAATTACTTGCCAGGGACTCAGGGGCACACCTACAACACCACAGCCTGTCCACACTGTATCCTAAGGCATGTAAGGCTGAATTACCTGTGTGTGTATGGGGGTCAACATGTGGTTTGTTGGGTGGCACTTGGGGGCAGCCACTCCCAGGCTGTGCACCTGTTCATGGGGACAGAATCCTTTGTGTGTTGTGCACATGACCACTGTGATGTGCAACTGTTCATTTCAGAGCATGTGGCATGGTCACATCTCCAGGTTGTGTATGTGTTTGTTATGTCACATACACCCTGAGTCCCATGTGGGATGGTATGTACGTCACAGGGTGACCCATTGCCACAATTGTGATGGCCCTCCACAGTCTGTGTGCATGTTGTGTTTCAGATGTCTCGGATTCCATGTGCACAATGGGAGACAGTCTCCACATCCACGTTGTTTGTGCATCGACTTTGATGTTGTGCGTGTGTGTGTCACAGACGTCCATGTCTGTCCTGCAGAGGCAACAGGGGCCACTACCTGTGGGAGTCATGGTTGTTTTGCTGACGTGTACATGATACGCCATGTCATGCCAGTGTCCATGTGGCAATACAGGGTCCCTGGGAATCTACCTGTCAAAGAGCTGTGATGCCTGGGGCACATCTGTCCTCACTTGTCACTGTGGTGTGTGTTTGGAACGTGACAGCAGTACATGGGTACTGTGACACAGCATAATGATTTCCCATAGCACAACCTGGAACTTGTTGTCAACACATGTTGAACTGAGATGTTAGATGTTGGCCATGTAGGTGCCATATATGTCCATATAGAATGGCACACACATCAAGTACTTGTGTATCGTAATGATGTATCATGTGATATTGAGTATGGTCAATGCCACATATGTGGGGTGACTGACAATCTTTCTTTGTTCACCTATGCACCGCAGGGCACCAGCTGTCCATAGACCATTCCCTGACCTTGCAACCATGGTTGAACGTGACTGCATCCGACGGTACCGCTTCAACAGGCCGCTTATTGAGGAATTGGCGGTGCGGTTGGCCCCACATTTGCAACCTGGCCTGCCATACCCTGCAGCGCTGACCCCCAAGGTGAAGGTGATGGCAGCCCTACACTTCTTTGCCACCGGTACCTTTCAACACACTGTGGCGTCTGCTGGTGGGATGTCACAGACCATGTTCAGCCGTGTGCTACGCGATGTTTTGGAGGCGATGTTGAGATACTTGAACCAGTACATCTATTTCCCTAAACGTCAACAACTCACTGACGTCAAGAGTGACTTCTATGCCCTGGGGAGGATGCCACATGTCATCGGCTCCATTAATGGGACACATGTGGCTTTGGTACCACCACAGGCACATGAGCAGGCATACAGGAGCAGGAAACATTACCATTCTATCAATGCCCTGGTAGTATGTCTTGCAGATATGAGCATCTCACATGTGTGTGCACGTTTCCCCGGTTCTGCACACGATGCCTACGTAATGAGGAGTAGTCGCATCCCGAGGATGATGTCACAGATGCAGAACCAGCGTGCCTGGCTTGTCGGTGTGTGCTGACTTTGTACCATTGTGTGTGTTCTGCAATTTTGTATTCCACCCTCTTTTCCAACTCAGCTAATGTGCAATTGTCTGTATGTAGGTGACTCCGGATACCCCAACATGCCGTGGTTGCTGACACCCCTCAGGAACCCTGTGACACCAGCCCAGATGCGCTACAATGAGGCACATGGTCGGACCAGGAGAGTGATCGAGCGGACATTTGGTCTCCTGAAGAGCCGCTTTCGCTGCCTGGACAAGACAGGAGGGGCCCTCCCATATGCCCCTGCAAAGGTGTGCAAGATTGTCATCGTCTGCTGCATGCTACACAACCTGGCAGTGCGGAAGGAGTTGCCTCTCATCCTGGATGACGATGACCAACATCCGCCACCTGTGGAGGATCCTGGCCTGGGCCACGATGCCAGTGATGATGATGATGATGAGGGGGATGTCCGTACACAGCTCATCACCAACATCTTCAGCTGAATGTGAGTATACAGAGTTGGTATGTCAATGATTTGAGTTTCCATGATATGTGTTGGTGGTGCTCTGTTGCTGTTTGAGTATGGCCATGTGCTACTTGACTGGATGCGTGCAGCGATGTGTCCTTACAGGTAGTCTGTACTCCCCAACAGTGTTGACATGCTAACTTGGTTTTGTGTAGGTATCTTGTGACATGTATTGGGCATGAGTATTGCAGTTCTGTCCTGTTCTTCAGTGCTTTTGACTGTGTGTCATGTCTGTCCTTCACAGGGTACTTTCAGAGTTGTTTGGTCAACTCGGATCCCCCGACACCATGATTCAACTTCCAGGGTGGAAGCAGTCGTTTCCCTACAGGTGATGTGCCACACACCCCTGGACTTTATTTTTCTACACTTGGTGACTGTGTGGCCACTGCCACGTGGGATTACCTTGCATCTGTAGTGGAAACAACATGTTGCAAATGTGTAATAAACCTGTGCTTCACTTTGGGATGTGCGTTGTCTGTGGTCACACATCTGACCTACATTTGCTTACTGCACCTGTGGGCTAGTTAACACATACTCTGAATAGGTGTGGTGTCTGTGCATTCCACTGTATTTCCTGGCAACATCAGTGTAGGCGATGAGTCAGATGGCCCTGGTGTGTATGTGTTGTGTAGCCCTAGTGGTGTGTCTCCCTCATATGTGTCACGTCGCCATGACTCACATGACGGTGTTGAACTTGCTGTAGCAGTTAGCATGCACAGTGTCATTTAGCAGATCATCATCTCCATGACAAAAACAACGTTGGAATCACAACAGAGGCAAGTATGGTGTATTAGTGAGTTTATTTACATACATGTGTGAGGATAGTGCACAGGATGGTGGGTGCTGTACATTGGGATTGGAATCCAAAGTTCACAGATGAGTTGGAAGTGTTGGTAGCAGAAATGTCCTGAGTAAAGTCCACAGTCATCTGATACATTAGTCCAACTTAAACTCCCCATGTCATGTGGGAGAGTTGGGTTGCATTCGACAGGGTGAACAGTTTGCACACAAAGGAGAATTTCCAGAACAGGTGTTGGGTACCTGGGGATGTGCATGGCCATCGGCCTCTCAGTTTTCCTTCCTCGGACGATCCCTCTTCTTTCGGGGGGGACCCTCACGTGCAGGCCGCTGCGGTGCAGAGGACTCTCCACCAGAGTCATCCTCCCTCCCTGTGGCAGTTGCAGTTGTTGCGGCACCAGATGTTGTGGGCACACAGGGAGGTGTGGACATGTTGGTGCTAATCTGGTGGAGGCATGTCAATATGTCCCTCTGCACTGCTGTCAGTTCTTCCAATGTGTCCCACTTGGACTCCATGCCAGACATGTGAGTCTCCACACGGGACATGTGGGAGTCCAAGCGGGCATGATGGGCAGCCTGCTGCTGTTGAATGTCCTTGAGGATCCCCACTACCTGGCTGACCTCTCTGGTGCTATTCTGGTACGCATCAGCAATGTGTACCAGTTGTGGGTCATCATGCAGTTCAGACCCCTCTGCAAACAGCGACCTCTGCCTACCACCCCTCCCACCACCCCTGGCCACACGTGCGGGGCCTGCGGTGGCATGCACAGGTGAGCCTAGGCCCCCTTGGGGGTTGGTACTGGGGTTGTTGTCAGTTGCTTCACGGTGGGCCGGGGTCCCTGTGCTGTTGTCATTCAGTGTCCTTGGTTTGTCTGTGTCGGCGGGGGTGGTCTGTGTGTTGGCAGATGTTGGAGGAGTGGGTGCAGGGGATGCAGATGGTGGTCCTGCTGGTGCTGCATGATGACTCACACCGGAGGTGCCAGGTAGGTCTTCGCCATCCGAGGAGGGCAGAGGCTGTTCCACACCAGAGAGCTCAGGGGCCACCGGAGCCTGGGACAGGGACTCCTCATCATCTGTGGCTGTGTCCCCATCATCACCTGTTTTTGGAAGAGACACACAATGTATGTTATGTTTCTACAGGCATCAATGGTTCAAACACCTGACAGTTGTGACTGTACCTCTGGATGCGGGCCTGTACATTGCATTGTCCTAAGTTGTCACAGTCAGAGGTTGATATTGGTGTAGCACATTGTCCTGCCAACCTGAAGCATTTCAATGTGAATGTTGAGGTGTGTGCATGACCAGCATTGGTGGTATTTGGTTGACATCCGGACCTCCTTCTCCCCCCAGCCCAGTTATCCCACCATGAAGCATGCCACCCTTGCAGTGAGTGCAGGTTAACTCTCAGGATGTCAGTCAGTGGTGTCCTGTTGTTGGTTGGTGCCCAGTTCCCAGCAGGGCCTGGTACTCCCCACAACAGAGCACCATTGTCAGACATCTTAGAATTGGCTTTTCACTCCCTGTGAGGTGTGCCTGCTTCAGTGTGAGCTTGCTGGGCCATGTGGGTGGGGGATGTTGAGCTGTGACTACCACTCCCATCATGCTATTGCCTACACCTCCCTTCCCAGGTTGCCCATACTTCCTTCCTTTTGACTCTGCTTCCCTGTGGGGTAGTGTGCCTGTGCTGACAGGATGGCTGACAGTGTTGTCCTGGCATTTGTTTGGCTACAAGTCCCAAAAGTGTCCCTGTGCTTCACACAGCATAACCCAGTGTGGTGGTTCTTTGTGGGATATTTAATTAGAGTGTGAGGCAATGCATTCTCCCAGGTGAGTTGTGTGGAGTTTGTGTTAAGGGGTGTGTGAGAAAAGCTGCTGGTAACTATGGTCAGAGCTGTCAGTCCTCCTTCCCACCCAGCCAGATATCCCACCATGGAACGTGCTTCCATTGCAGGGAGTGCAAGTTGGCTTTCAGGATGTCAGTCAGTGGTGTCCTGCTGTTGGTTGGTGCACAGTTCCCAGCAGGGCCTTGTGCTCCCCACAGCAGTACCCAGTGTCAGCCATCTTGTCAGTTCTTTTCCACTCCCTGTGATGTGAGCATGCTTCAGAGTGGTGTTGATGGGCCAATTGTGAGGGTGACAAATATCTGTGACTACAACTCCCATCATGCTATTGGCTACACTCACTTCACCAGCATGCACACAATTCCTTCCTTTCAGTGAGCTTCCCTGTGAGGTGGTGTTCTAGTGGTGGCAAAATGTCTGACAGTGTTTGTTGGTTAGATTTGTGCCACTGCCTTGCTCTATTTGTTGTTAGGTTTGTACATGTCATGACACAGTTACATATCACTATGAGATGGCAGGTATTGTGTTTGTCTAACTAACATACACATCTTGGGATGATTATCTTTTGGTTACTGTGGCTTTGCTAACGGTGCATGGTTTCACTATCCCCTTGACAGTGATGTGTGTGTATTGTCACACAATATTGGGTATATTGGTTGTGTACTCACCAGGCTCTGGGATGTTTGATAGTCCATGTACGCTCTCTGGTGGTAGGATGGCCCGCACCTTCTCCTCCCAGGGCCTGAGGTATACTGGTTTGGCAGGAGGGCCACTGCTGGTGCGATGACTCAAGGCGTAATCCTTCTTGAGTAGGTCCTTGACCCTCCTGTGCACATCATACCACCTGTTCTGGATGTCTTCCTTTGTGCGCAAACATGGTGATTGTGCGTTCACCCTGTCGACGATCCTCTCCCACATCTTGGTTTTCTGCGACATGGGGGTCTGTTGGACCAATGTACCAAACAACTGTGCCTCTCCCCTGAGGATTTCATCTACCAGGACTTCCAATTCACTGTCTAGAAACTTTGGATTCTTCTTTGGGGGCATGGTGATGGGTGGTGGTGGGGATTGATGTGTGTGTGAGTGTGCAAGTGAGGGTGGGTGTGTGTAGGTTTTGCTGGGTGTATGTGAGGGTGCTATTTGGGAGGTGCTAATGGTGTGTGGCTTGTGTGATGGATGAGTTGTGAATGTGTCTGTGGTTGCTGTCTGATGGTGTTCTGTGCTGGCAGGTCAGTTGAATTTGCAAAGGATCATGGTAGGGATTTGTGGCCTCTATATGGGTGGAGTTGTGGGTGTATCTTTGTTCCATGTTTTTTTCCCCCTGTATTTATTGACTTTGTCATTGCTTGTTTGGCCCTTTTTTTTGTATTTTTTCCTTTGTAGTTTTTAGGCATGTAGGAGACGTTCTTCTGACCGAGTAGGACGCTGCAGTTGGCTCGTGCGAGCTTCTCCGAGTCTTTCAAGCTGTGTTTCTGCTGGGTTTCAAGTGCGGCGTACGCGTCGGTCGCGGAGTATTGGGTTGCTTCGGCTCCCTGTTTTGTATGCGTGTCGGTCATACGGCTTGAGCTCCGTGCGACTCGGTCTGGTTTTACACGCATTGCATCGTACTGCGCGGGTCGGAGTTCGCGGGTACGTTTCTGTCGGGTTCATTCCTGGTGCGTGTCGGTCGGTTCGATTCGCGTAGTTTTCCGGCCAGATAGCTGGTTTCCGTGCGGTTTGGTCGTTCGGCTTGTGTTCCGTACGAGTCGGTCGTAATTCACATGCATTGCATCGTACTACGCGGATCGGGCAGCGCCGGTACGTGTCGGTCGGACTACATTCCCGTACCGAGTCGGTCGGTATGTTTTCCGGCCAGAATTGGCCCCTAAGTAGTGTATAAAAGAAAAAAAACAGGAATCCGGCCTTTCCATCTATGCAGCCAGGATTGAAACAGCATCCATGTATCCTTCCGGACTGCCTCAATGCTTCTTCAATTTTGGAAAGAGGTGAAGATTCACTTTTTTGAAGACACTACATCACAGATAACCATTCAAGCCCAGCTATCACTCTCTGACTTTATGCTTGTCTTTGACCTTGTACGGTGTTCCCCAGCCTTTTGGCTAGGTTTATGTTATAGAAATAACATTTACGTACAAACACATCATATACATACATGAGGGCTTCTACTTATTCTTCCTATGCCTCCCAGACTCTGGTTAGTGGCTTGCATGTTCTTCCGACTGCTATTCTGAAGGGTTAAAGTTGTGCATATCTTGCTAGGATGGCGTTGCAGGCAGTGTTTCGTGAATGCTTCTTTCGATGCTGAAAGCCATACTCATTTGTTCTCTAGCAGTCATTGCTGCTAGACATCATGTGCATACCCAAGACTGGAAGGTAGAAGGTTTTCAGAAGTCTGACGTTCTTCGTTTTCCTGTCCTTGGCTGCTCTGTATATTTTGCCCTCAGCTAGATGATCTTTCCTCAAATCTTTTAAAAATAGAAAGCATCCCTTACACTTTACTTCAGGAAGCAAAGGTTCTCACTCATCCAAATCTTTCTATAAACCCAAGGTATATTTCCTTTGTTGAGATTGCTCCGCTCAAGTTCAGCACACAAGTTGGGCCATTCAATTTAGAGGCAAGAATTGTGGATATTTATCTAAAGCTTTGGATTCTTCAACCAAACCTCAACACTCCTGACAACCACAGTCCATTGCTGCGAGGCCTTATGTCTCAGGCAGAAGGCTCAGATACTTTTATTAGACGGTTGACAACAAGTCATTTTATATGCCTAAGCCTTGGATATTGTTCAAGAGGGGTAGAAAATCGAGTTATCCATGATGCCTCCTGATTCTGGTCCCTTGATCACCCACTAACCCAGATCACAAAAGAAACAGGAGGCTTTATTTGCAGGTATTCAAGTTTTCTTGGACAAACAGGCCATCTCTCCTGTTCAAAAGAGGACCAGGGAAAGGGAGTTTTTTCACACTTTTTTGTAGGCCCGAAGGTGTCTGGAAGTTTCTGTCTTATAATCAACCTGAAAGAAGTGTCTTTTTTATGAAGACTATTCACTTCAAGAGGGGCCCTTTACAGTTAGTCATTACTCTGATCTTGCTGGGAGAGTTCCCAGAGGTCCTAGACTTGAGGATGTCAATCTTCAAGTCGCTGTATGGCCTCCTCAGCACAAGTGTCTATGTTTTGCTGTCCAGTCTTTTCACTTTCAGTTCAAGAACCTTCTTTTCAGCCTGAAATCGTCCTTGAATGTTTTTTCCAAGCTTCCAGGTCCAATGGTTGTTGTCCTTCCCAACAAGGGAATAGCCCTCCATCCGTGGCTAGTTAATGCTCCTTCAGGAGACCAGTCTTTGGCGGATTTCAACGTGATTCAAAAGCCTTTCACCTCCACAAGTTTCTTAATCAACCTGAAGAAATCTATGTGGGAACATACTGAAAATCCCCAATTTAATGGGGCTCGGTGCAGACAGGTGTGGTAATTAATGGTATACTAGCCCTATGTGCTGTGCTTGTTGAACCCTCTCTCAACTGATGTCATTGCTAGCTGACCCAACAGCTCCTTCTTCGAATTGGATGTGACTCCAAAGGGATAATATGTTGAGCATTCTCTCTTCTTGAAACAGTATGGAGTGACTACTTTCCTTCTGTAGATTCTGGATTTTCATTTCTCTTCTTGTTCTGTGCTTCCCTTCTAGGCTTCCACACTTTTCGTCGTTCCATGGGCACATTTCCACTTGGGTTTGGTGTCAAGGCACATTCTCGAGTGGTGGGATCCAGTCTCTTGCCTTTACGAGCTCAAGATTCTTGTGACATAGTAAATTGCCTAGGAGCTTCGCTGGTGGTTGGTCACTGCTCTCCCAGAGAAAGGATTTTCCCTTGCATCATTGAGGCCAGTCATTATGACATTGGATGCCTTTGGTCTGAGTGGGGAGGAACACTGGAGTTTGTTTTGGATCAGAAACACAATCCTCAGCACACGTCTTTTAAGTAATATGCAATTATCCAATTTGTTTTAGTCAAGCATAAATGATACAGAGAAATTTTCGTGCTTGGTTTCTTTTCTTTATTCTCTTAGTTCTTGCATCAGCCAACACATGTTTCGTCGCACAAAGGAATTTTGTCCCGCGACTTTCTCAAGGCTTACAAGAGTCCAAAAAGTTCCCTTAAGAAGGACGTGTAGGTCCCCACATCAGCGCCGTGTTCTCGAGTGCGAGAACTCGAGAACACGGCGCTGATGTGGGGACCTACACGTCCTTCTTAAGGGAACTTTTTGGAAAAAATTACTTTGTGCGACGAAACACGTGTTGGCTGATGCAAGAACAAAGAGACTAAAACAAATTGGATAATTGCATATTACTTAAAAGACGTGTGCTGAGGATTGTGTTTATGTTTATGTTGGTTTCGACCACGTGTTTGGGGAGACTGGTGGTTCTTCTCACCTTTCAGCACCGTCCATATAAATTTCTCAGAAATCTAAATAGAGTGTAAGTGCTACTCATTCTTGGAGCGCCATTTTACCTATAACCATACCACTGCACCGTCGTGAATTTGTTTTGGATCAGGGCCTGTGGAAGAAGAGGAGCTGAGACATTCCTCCAACTGGAAGAAACTATCAGCGGATCCCTGTGCCCTAAATGTTTTTGTCAACTTTGTTCAGAGCAGTTCAATGATCCTATGAATGGATGACACAACGACCGAGGTCTCTGCAAACTACCTAGGGGCACTCACTGCAGGGATATGAAGAAGCTTGCAGTCCAGACTTTACAGTGAGCAGAGGAAAATTTGTTAGCAACGTAAACAATCAACATCAGGGGGATGGACAGTTCAAAAGAAGATTCCCAGAGTCTAGTCCTCTCCTCATGTCAGGAATTTTTGTCGTCTTCGACAGTGTTTTTCCCCTCCCTCCCTCCCTCCTGTCTGTTGAGGTTGGTCAGAGGATCATCCATGTTTCTCTATTCTGGCGAGGAGCAGTGCTTAACGTGAGCCGGTTGTTGCAGGAGGAGCCCAAAAGCACTCATTTCTGGCCCAGAGCAAGAGAGTGAAAAATACATAAAAGTAGGAAAGGAGGAGTACTAGAAAGACAGAAAAACAGTGCCAAAGGAGAAAAGCAGGGATGAAAAAGAACCTGCAAGAGTGAAATTAAGGAGCAGGGAGTGTATGGTGATGGAAGAAAGTGACATAAGGCAGAATCAAGACTATGCGGCCTTGGTATTTGACATAACTGACATTTGTCAGCATCAGCTGGTTCTCAACCAGCTATCGGCAGCTCAGGAGTGAATACATTTGGCGTGCCCTTATCTTCCCCTATCACAATGCGCTTGTCGGTATGGCGGTTGAACATTTAAGTTTACGGAATCTAAAGAAGTTGCTACATCTGTTCAAGCCTGAAATCACCATTGGGCCTCCTTTAAGAAACGGTGTGTGGGAAGGGGTTAGACTCCTGGGAGTGTGACCAGGTTTTAATCCTTCAGGTCCCTCAGGATGAGTTAAAAAATATATATATATTTAGAATGTGCCGTGTAGATTATTGTTTAGAAATATATTGTTAGACCAGACTTCAACTATGGTTTTAATGTTGTCTTAACAGAACTGTACCACAAACTTAAAAATACCGTATGTACTAAGATTACGAAGGAAAGAAATATCTGCTGAAACATATATCCTACTGAAAGAGGTATCTTAATTACTTAATGCTTAAAAACAATTTGTCACAATTAGTTATGGGCCTCTTCACCTCACCACACCCCTTTATGTCACTTCTACCAATCTTATTTTTAACTTTACTTTTTACACATATATATATATATATATATATATATATATATATATATATGTATGTGTATGTGTATATATATATATATATATGTATGTGTATGTGCATGTGTATATATATATATATATATATATATATTTAATTTCTCTTACTTAATGTTCACTCATTTCATTTTAACCAAAGAACTGCATGCCAGTACCAAACACCATAATACAGTCAAGGTAATTTAATCACACACCTCACTTTGCATAATCTAAACATCATGTTACACCTTAGGAATGAACCACTAATGATTAGGAGTCCTCCACATCTATGCATGAGGGGAATGGACACCAGCCCTTGATGGAGACGTGCCTCACATTATTAACTCTCTTTGAACAAATCACATTATTTGGCCTTATTAGATCACAAGCTTTCATGCAAAAAACCCAGAAACTTACTACATCAACATTACTTGTATCTTTGCAGACTTGAGAAAGCCCCAGGCTATCGAGCTGCTTAGGGAGCGAAACATGTGTCGGCTCCTTATTGAACAACATAATCATATGTGTAAAAAAAGCTGGTGGAATAATTTATGTTGGTGGAAAGAATTTGCCAACAACCACAAATAAAACGGAAATCTCAAAGAGATAACAAAGGACTCTGAGCATTCTTTATTACATGGGTAGATACACTTAGCTTTCTCTACAAGCATACTAATAAGCTCACCATTGTAATTCTCTCAGGAGGGGTTTGTCTGGGGGTTGTCTCCTTCCACATTGAAGACTTCGGGGCCGATTACGGTCTCACTAGGAAGGCTTCCAGACGGGTTCCGGAACAAGCAAATCCGATTCGGAGCCTATGTTTCCGACCGAGTCCTCCCCCGCTCCAAACGACCAAGTACGATGCGAAGATCTCGTCCGCGTCGAACAAATCGTTTCCAAACCAGATCCTGTCCATCCGACTCGTTCGGAGCTGAATCGTGCCACGCAATGGAGCCGGATTCCGAACGAGGGAGTACAATGCACGATTCGGACAGCTGTATCGACTCGGTCTCAGCGAGACGAAAGGGCTGTCGGAATTGGACTTCGGGGGGCCATAGCAACCCCCCTTCACCTGGAGCCCTCCGAATCGGTGGCAAGGGGCTGCGCATGGGTACCCCCTGATCCAAGCATGCACAGGGTGGCGGGCAACATGGGATGCCCGCCACAGGGTGTACGCTTTTCCCCACCCACCCCTTTTTTCCTATGGGAGCCTGTGTACGCGTCGGTACACAGGCTCCCATAGAGTTCAATGGGAGTCCGAGCGAACCGACCTCGTCAGCATACAGCTGCATCGTACTCGTTCGGTCGGGCTTGCACAGCACGATTCGCTAGGAAAGCCCTCTGGATGAGAGTTGTATGGAGGGCTTTCCTTACGAGATTGTAATCGGCCCCTTAGTGTTAAGCTATTAGAACACTTATTGAGCCTTTGAGTAGTTTACACTGTATGGAAGCATTCATATCCCATCTTAAGGCTTTTTTGTTGACCTGGCGTCCAGGTAGAGGGAATTCTCCTCCTTGGGACCTTCCCTTACAACGCTTTAAGGAACTCCTTTTTTGCCTCTGAATAAGGTTTCCCTTAAATTTCTAGCCTGTAGACTTTTTTCTGACCACCATCGCCTTGGGCAAATGGTTAGGCGATTTGGGATCTTTGGTTTTCCAGGCTCCCTACCTTTGTGTCTTTCAAGACAGAATGGTTCTTCAGCTAGGTTCAGGGTTCGTCCTCCGCACTTTGTCCAACTATCACTTGGAAGTTGAAATTGTTCTTCATGTGTTCTATCCTAATTTCGTCTCCCCAGAAGAGATAGCCTTGCACTCTCTGGACGTTTTCAGAGCTGTGTCCATTCATTTGGACAGGGTTCCTCCGTTCCATTAGAGTAATAACCTGTTTGTGAACTTTGGCCCTGGGGGTAAGGGATTAGCTCCTTTTTCTTCCACTTTGAGTTGCTGGGTAAAAGGAAGCATTTCAAATGTATACAAGCTCTCAGGTAAAGAGTTAGTTGGATACATTCAAGGACTTTCCACTGGAGACATGGCCGTCTCTTGGGCTGAGGTGCAAGAAGTATCTCTCATGGACATCCGTTTGGCAGCTACTTGGGCGTGCCTTCCACATTTGTATCTTATTATGGACTAAGGGGCGTATTTACAAGCCCTGTGCATCGCCAGAAAGTCACCTTTTGTGACATTCCGGTGGCGCACAGGGCTTAGCTATATCTACAAGACCACGTAAAACCACCCTATTTGGCTTTTCATGGCCTTGTAGATATGGAGTGAGGCAACGCAGTGCAAGTCGCTGCATTGCCTCACACTGCGTCGGGGAGGCATGCCATGGGCGTTGCAGTGGGTGTTCCCACGCAATGCCCATAGGTTTTGACACATTCCCAGATTTACAGCATGGCATAAATCTGGGAATGGGTTAAAACCGTGCGCCTCCCCATGGGTGGCGTAACGAGAAGAAATTTGATTATTTGCCCTCGTTTGTTCCTCATTCCATGTGTGCTGCATTCTGCAGCACACATAGAAAGAGGAAAACACCTCCAATGATTGTTTTTGTGCAGGAAGGTACACCTTGCTGCATAAAAACAATCATGCCAACAACACAGACACCCTTGCACTATGGTGCAAGGATGCCTGCATTGGCGCATGGCTGCTAATTGTGCATCGGCTGAAAGGACAGGAATACTGTATCTTGTAAATATTGTGCATTCCTGTCCTTCCGATTGGCATAGGGCAGCGTAGCAAAATGACTTGCGGCGCTGCTCTGCGCCAATTCTTTGTAAATATGCCCCTAAATGTTCAATTTCAGAATCTTTCATCATTTGGCCCTGGGATTCAGGGGCATATTTACAAGGGAATGGCGGAGTGTGGCGTTAAGGACAAAATGTTAACACCATGCTCCGCCATTCCCAGAACACAGGGATAAGCCGTATTTACAAAGATACGGTACATCCCTGCATTTTCCCTAGCGCTGGCGCTAAATTAAGCTGCCTAGCACCAACGCAGGCACCCATGCACCATAGTGCACGGGTGCCTGCGTTGAGGGAATAAATGTTTATGTGCAGGAAGGTGTCCCTTCCTACGCATAAACAATCACAGATGGTGATTTGAAACTTCTATGTGTGCTGCTTTGTGCTGCACACATAGACGTTGCAAATCGTCATTTTTTTAATGATTGTTTACGTGCAGGAAGGCGTACCTTCCTAAATATAAACAGTCATTCATGGAGTTTTGCTGTGTTTATGTGTGCTGCACAATGCATAATGCAGCACACATATAAACAGCAAAAACGAGGAGAAATAAAGCATTTCTCCTCGTTTCGCCATGTAAGACCAGGTTAATTTTGGTGCTGCCTCCTATTTACGCCACCCTTGTAAATAAGGGACAGCGTCAAAATCAATGGGTGTTGCAGCGGAACGCCCACCGCAACACCCATTGCCCACCCCTTTCACGCTAAGTATAGCGTAAAAAGGGTGCCTTATTTATAAGGCGGCGTTAAGGCATGTTAAGTGGCTTAATGCCGCCTTGTAAATAAGGCGAAGCTTCTATCTCCACAGGAATGTCGTTAAAAGTGGCGTTCCTGTGGCGACATGGGCTTGTAAATATTTCCCTCTGTCTGCTCTCTCTGGTTGAAGGTCTTCATAGACTTCATCATATTTTCCCATGGTTGTTGTTTTCTGATTGTTTCCACCTCTTTGTTGTTTTCTGATTGTTGTCACTTCTATGTTGCCCTTTGCTAAAGCTGCTTCTTAGCTTTGATATATGTTCTCTAACATGAGGACAGGGACAAAGAAGAGAAGTAAGGAGTTAACGTTTAGATTACTTACCAGTCATCCCAGGTACTCTGATTTTCTCTTCTTTGTCCCAGGTGTCCAGATGCTTGTGAAGTGACTGGGGAGCCTTGTCTGATAGGGGAGGCTAGGGAGATGGCATGGAGCCAGCAGCTTGTGCTAAAGGCAGACTGGGAGCATTCATAATAACACTGCTAACAATTAATTATTCATTTAGGCTGTCTTTTATTGAATTGTTGCCCGATATGTCCTGGGCCCAATGCATTGATCTAAAATGGACCCCTCATTTTTTTTCCAGGTGGCCCTTATCCTACCCTCTTACCTGCCTTTCTGAATTTGCAGGCTTTCAGAGGGCTTTCAGAGCCTAAGCGCTGCATCTGGCTTGGTGAATAACATTCAAAGTAGTTGGTAATAAAAACAGAGGCCAGCAAAAGAAGGGCTTATTCACTATGGATAAGGACTTGAAATTACTCTACGTTCTGGCTTACAAAAATTCAGTAGAATTTCATCCACGTAGAAATAATGTGTGCTGCTGTCAACTAGTCCATGTTAACCACGAAAGAACTGAATAATGCAAATGCTGTAGCTAGGTTATCATATACTCCGATATCCCAAAATAGAGGTCACTGCAGTAGTCTAGTCTCGATGATATCTTATGAGTCAAGCTGAAGGTGAACAGGGATTTAGCTATAAATACAGCAAGTGCAGTGGCACTGTGTCCCTGGACTTTGAGGGGCTCTCTGGACCCCCATTTATGGTTGTCTTTTGCTGGCAAATTCTGGGCTGCGGAGTCCATTTTTTGTTTTTTGCTTGCATAGAGGCCCATGGTACTCATGCAACACCACTGCAGGGGAAGCATTAATAAAGAAACCAGAGGTGGAAATGACATGATTTGTACAGAGCTCGGGTTATGTGCCATAGAACTAGCAATCATCAGAGTGGATGCATCTATTCATGTCCATCTCAGCTGGTGTGGACAAGGCCCCATGATTGCTGCTGTTGTCAGAGATATTATCTCTACTCCCCAGACCTTCCATTGTCCTGCCATTTAACCTCAAAAAGTGCATCTTAATCAAGTAATGAATGCAGAGATGCAGGTCTTTAGAGGGGCAGGGCTGTCGAGTTTATTATCATCAGTTCTTAGGAAGATCTGTGTGGCATCAACGTAGTGGAAAACTGAAATCAGAAACAATTCTGACAAGCGGGCACATGAAGGCCTTCAAGAATACTGGCAAACAACGACCAAAGGGCACCCAAGAGGCTACAGGGCATACAGATGACGCATAGGATTGACTAGCCAGAACTTGGTGACTGCAGTAGGTAATGAAGGAGGATGTTCAAAAAAGCACAGATCTACCAGTCGCTATCTCATCCAGGCAGTCACTCAAAATGTCACAGTACACCTTCTCAAATGCTGAGTCAGAAGTCAGCCACCTAATGGAGCATTAATTTGAAATCCATTAGCAACAGGTTGGTCACTAGGCCCATTACAACACTTCATGTAAAGAGTCTAACAACTGATTGGTTTAAATACAGGCTTTTGTCTTCTGAGTGACTGCTCTCTCAAACAGCTAGGAAGGCATAGTAGTATGTAGTCTAGGTGAAAATACCCTAGCTCCTTGTGAAATGAGGCTGGTGTCTGTTTCTCTAAACCCAGAGTGAAATGAAGTCACTACCGCCTTGCTAGGACACTTCCCCTTGTGTGCCCAAGTTGGGAAATTTTGGCATCAAGATTAAAGCAAAACAAGCTGGACATTTGTGGCTAGAAGTCATTTCCAGGTGTAGCTTTCAACTTGTCAGGTGCAAGGAGTACCCTGAGCCTGGCTAAGCCATTCCTTCTATGGCTGCAACAATGCCCCTATGATATGCCCCCACATTTAGCTTGGGCCTGTAGCCCAGGGAACAGCTATATAGGGGATAGAATATCCTTCTCTTGCAGGCTATAATTCTCTGAAGAGTTTGGAAGACGCTTAGGAAAGCTGAGGGTGTAGAGTGAAAGTGTAAGAAATTGGGTTATTAGTTGGGAGGGTAGGTACCCTTCTCAAGTAATAATCACAATCCTTGTCAGGGTAAACCAGTACAGTCAATAAAGCATACAGGCTTAATTAAATTAGAGGTAATGTGTAAAATATTTAGCCAGACCTAAAAACAGTAATATAGTTGAAATACAAAACAATAAAAATCCCCAAAAAATTAGAACAACAGAGTAACATTTAATAAACAAAATGAAACTAAAATGACAAAAATCCAATAAGTGGAATTAGACATATGAATTTTTAAAGTGTTAAGTAGGAGTAGCGCCAAGAAGCACAAAGTGTCAATGATAGTCAATGGTCATAGTAAAACAGAACCTAGGTGCGATTTGACACTGACCACAATGGAGCATGGGTCGTATACACTAAACAGGTTTGAGTAATTCCAAAAAGAGCAGTATTGGCTCTAACTGACTGCACAGGCGTTTTTTATTGTTAATATGTATGCAATAGCACTCAACCTTCTAATGTTCCTACTGCTTCAAAACCATAAACCAAAGTGAAAAACAATACACAAAAGGGAGTGCTTTGGAAGTCCAATGTTTTTACTGAAAGTTTACTTAATCTCATATTAATCCAGATTATTCAAGCATAGGAGGTGTTATATTTTTGTGTGGCATTAGCTGGTGGGTGGGAATGACCCTTGGGGGTGCCCTAACAATTGGGGTAAAGGTTCCTGGGGTTAACCCTACCCACTGAGGGCATTTTCAAGATGGCAGAAATCTTTGGCCACACTAAGCTTGGTCTTTGTGGGCTGGCATGTGCATAGGGGGAGTGTACTATGTTAATTCTAGAGTCCTCCCATAACGAATCCAGTTTTAGGCAGTTCATGTACCCCCCCCCCCAACAAATTCAGAGACAGAAGTCTGGTAGAACAAGGCTGAGCTTTCAGCAACCAAACTATGGATACATGAAAATTGCTTTGGTATTTTGTTTCCCTCCTTTGAAATGTGTCCCAAATGTCATATGTTAACCCTGCACACATGTCAAACAAGCTTTGACACTCTTATGTCAAAAATGAGGCCAGCTGTGATTGGGGACTGGATGGCTGGGGAGCAAAAGTAGGGCCCTAACCAAATGCCAGCTAATATTTGCTTATGAGATGGAAGGCGTGTTTGAAGTGAGTCCCAAGTGTCATATGAATAACCCCAGCAGACCTGTCAAGCAGGTCTTGACACTCCAGCAGGCTCTGACACTGTAATGTCAACACGAGGCCTACTCTGATGAAGGCCGGTCTGGATGGGGGGGCAAAGTAGGGTGCAGTTCAGGTTGTTAGCTACATCTGCTTATGACAGGTTAGGCCTCTTTGAAGTTAATCAAGTCCTTGTGCCCAGCCCACAGGACATCCTGTCAAGGGCATAGTAACACCTCCCCACTCCCATGGCCTTTTTCCCTTATCCTGGGAGCAACTGTACACCTCATCCATGCCTTTTGAAACACTAATTAATGGCTGGCAGAAGAGGGAGAGCAAAATGAAGATTTAGGTTCCAGGGACTTCCAGTAGAGCAGAGGTAGATTTCTAAAAGTCATCTTTAAAAAATATTTATCACAAAGCCAACTTCACCAGTGAATTTGGCTTGTAATAAATATTCCAGAAAGTCCAAAAATGTAATTTGTAGGTGTTTCCTAGGTTGAGATGATATTTATTAAACATAATATTGTTTCCAAATGCTTTCCTATGGAACAGCCAAACCTGCTACAGTGAAAATAGCTCTTATGTTTTTTTTTCTTCACTTTGAGGACATGTTTAGCATTAAACATTTACTTTTACAAGTCCTACTTTTGAATACCATGCACGTGCCTTATGGGCAATAAGACCTACTTAGAGGTAACATTGATTTTCAAAAGGAAAGCTTAGGTCTGTCAAAAGTGTTTATTTTGACAGGACGAACTTGCAGTTTTAAAACTTCTCAGCCAGGCTACAATGGTAGGCCTGGAGACATGCTTTACAGTGCCACTGCAGTGCGTGCATTTAATTTAGAGGCCCTGTGTACACTCGGTACCATTTATTAGGGACTTATAAGTAAATTAAACGTGCCAATCAAGAGAATACCAATTTTGCCATGTTGAAAGGAGGAGCACAAGCAGTTTACCACTGGTAACCAGGATTAAAATGTACAGTGTTGTATAGCCAACAAAAATAGGGTTCAGCAAAAAGCCCCCAAAAAAGCCAGCGTAACCCTGCAGAAAGGTTGAACTTACTCCTACACTGTTCATGAAGTGAGGCGATTATTTTTTCAAGTCTTTAGTTTCCCCCTCAATGTGAAAACACTATGACTGTCAAATACTAGTTAACAACATTACCCAACAAGACATTGTTTGTTTTTTAGTGTGTGGACAAAGAAATACATGATGTTAGTTTAGCAGAAAATTTACAGAGTGAAATAAAAGAATGTCAAGCAAAAACAAAACAATTCAAGCCATTCTTTGAAAGCAAACATTGCCAAAGATCACATTGGTTATTCGTCGATGCTTGAATCTGTAAGCAGAACATTTGAAAGAATGTGCCAGCAAAAACTTGCTTCCTTGCCACTAAATTGTCCCAAAGTTATGTTTTATTCTACCTGTAGATCCTCAGAGACCTGTCTGGAGACTTAATCTACTGGAATCTTAGTGTGCCCTGGAAATGTCTGTTATATAGGCAGGGTGATTAGCAACAGCATTCTCCAATATGGGAGCTGCATGGCTATACATACTATAATGTCTGTGCCTGTTATTATCTGCGGGCAGGCTAGTTAGTAACCACAGCATTCACTACCCTGAGATTGGCATAGTTACATTTATTATAATGCTTAGGAAAGAACAGTTACATAGCTGTACTTGTAGTTGCCCATTGTGGTATTGTTACCATAGTCATAATCAATAGTATATTATTCTGAGGCCAAAATGAACCCAGACTCTTTCTGTATGTATACTAGAAAAAAATCAAAAATAAAATATAAAAAGCAATATTTATTTTTTAAGTTACACAATATACAGCGCTAATGTGTCACACAAGTTGCAGTGGTGCACCTCTTGAATGTGAACAGGAACACAAAAAACCTGCATAGCCCATCAAATATTACAATGCCTCCTTAATGCACACCTAGGGCCTGATTACAAGTTTGACGGTCCATAGAACCTCCGAACTCGTGGTGGCGGTCCGACCACTGCCGCACTGTATTGTAATGTAATGTAATGTAAACAGACATTTGTAGAGCGCAGCTATCACTCCGAGGAGCATCATGGCGCTATGCGGATTCCTGAATAGAAAATGGGTAGCTGCAAGGGAGCAAGGAGTTAGATAAGTGTTCTGCATAGTGCAGCCCGACTGCAGCGGTCGGGCTGTCACAGGACCGCTGCTACCACCAAGGATCCAGGATTCGGCGGCGTTTACGCAAGGGTTAAAGGCAGAAATATGCTGCTGGTGCCGCAGCGGCACCGCCAAGCATATTTCGAGTTGCCTCACCTCCACCCTTTTCATGGTGGTGAGCCCGCCATGAAAAGTGTGGCAGTGAGGCAACTAAAGGCCTTAATAGGTCCCCTGCTGCCTCAGGGCCCAGGGGGTGCCCCCTCAATTTGCACCCCCAGTTCCAGCACGGTGTGGCATGTATGTCACACCATGAAGGAAGGTGCAGGCGGCGGTCTGAGAGCGACGGTCTGCATGGTAGGCTCTTCTATGAACCTACTAGACCTCCGCTGTGAGACTACCGCAGGACCGTCCGCCAGACCAGGAATAAACTCCTGATCTGGCGGGCAGCCACACCACAGGTTTGGTGGTCTTACAGCGGACGTCGTGTTGCACCAACCGCTGTAGGACCGCCAAACTCGTAATCAGGCGCTTAATCACCCACACTGAAAAATTATGAAGTTTGTTGCTGCTTTCTCCCACCTGTGATCTCACCTTTCTGTCTTCACATTAGCGAACATATTGGCCTCCTTCCACATTTATTGCTTATGTTATCCAAAAATGATGCAATTCAAAACATAATCTCCTTTGTCTCATCACCCTAAATGATGTTGTGCCCTTCTGTCAGACAAATGCATCTCTCTGATAGCGCCTACCCCTTTAACTCTGCTTCAGTATTCACTTTGAACACATTCCACCTAAAATGTGTTGATTCTTTCAACAAGACTACTGCTTTGCGGATAAGAAAGAGAAGTCCTGTAGGGTTTTATTCCACTCCGAATCAAAAGTTCTCACAAAACATTGAAGTTAAACTTACCCGATTATTTGTAACAATTATATCAGGTATTGATTTTGTTTCAAATATCTCCCTACAACAAACTTTCTAATTGGATCCAGCTACAAATTTCCCTTTCACCCATCTAGATAAACATATCATCATAACAATTATAAACTGTAACTGACCAGGTAAAATGTGGACAAAGTTTATGAAATTCACTCCTACTTTCTGCCACACTTTTAATGGATGTATAACAGACCTTCAGATGGAGTGGCCATAACTAAATGCTTGTCACTAATTTGCATTGTATTTTTTTTACCAGTGTAACCCTTGCACTTTTGATCTTCGTTCTGTAATGACGTTGGTACTATGGGCCCTGCTTTGAAGTTCGCAGGACGTATATCTAATATTTATATCTTTTTTTTTTATTTATTTTTTTAGTCCTCATTAGCCTCTTTAATGGAAAGAAAAAACAATGACGTTCTTCCACTTGCAC
Source organism: Calotriton arnoldi (assembly GCA_963921515.1). Taxonomy (NCBI): domain Eukaryota; kingdom Metazoa; phylum Chordata; class Amphibia; order Caudata; family Salamandridae; genus Calotriton; species Calotriton arnoldi. The sequence continues at coordinate 1,829,328 of CAWUFW010001086.1, forward strand.
ATTTTAATGGGCGATGGATACCTAAACTCATGTGCTTTTAAACAGGTTGGAAAGAGAGACGGAGATCATAGCTCTATGCGGCCCTCGGGCTTAACCTCCATCTTCCTTGTTTTCTTTTTATCTGTCTCAGCCCTCTCACTATCCGACCGGGAGACTAGACAAAGAAAACCTAACCAAGAACCTGATGAGGCTGAGAAGGCTTAATCATTGGACCTCTGAATTACTCGTATTAACATTTAAAACATCACACCATTCGAAAAAAGGGAGCCAGAAGTCGTGATTTCTAGAGCTCTTCATATCTAAAGCGGCTATATGTTTAATGGAACACAACCAGCTATCCAAGCAGGGGGGGGGGGCAGTAGCAACTCACAACTTACATATCTCTCTCCGCGCCAATAGTATACCATAAAAAATAAGCCTTGCCTGGTTTTTCGTAGTTTTAACCACTGAATCCACATGCCCAAAAATAACAAGCATGACGCTTACCTCAATATTGAGCTCCAGCATTTCAGACAATGCCCTACTCACTTCTCTCCAGAATACCTGTAATTCTGGGCATTCTACAAACATGTGGACATCATCCTCTTTCATCCTACCACACTTCGGACAGGCAACTTCACCTCCTCTCCCAAACGTTGGCAATTTCTGGGGAGACCAGTACGCTCTGTGAATGGAAAAGAGATGATTTCTCCTCAGGTATGCAGGCTTTACTATTTTAAATAGCATAGACATAGATACTTGCCATTGGTGTTCCAGCGATGACTCCGACAAGTATTTCCCCCATAGTTCCGCCGGCAAAGTAAAACCTCCATCCTCGATTTCAATCATTAGCCAATAGATAATCGCTAACTCCTTCTTATGAACTGACTCTTGCGTAAGTCGTGTTTCCAGGTCATTTTGTTCACCAATCTTTGTTTCCGGGTCTTGGAACCAACTTCGCATTTGAAGGTATTTAAATCTAGATAGATGATAGCCAGCTTGTTGGCTACACTCTTCCCATGAAATGAGCTTGCCATCCACTATTATCTGCTCCCATCGTACGAGGCCTCCCTCTAACAGTGGTTTTTCAAGAGCGTCTTTTGTCCATTCCGGGGAGCCCGGTCCATCCCAAACAGGGGCCACATAACTATGGTTTGGAATTTTTAGGACTTTTCTGACCTTGTACCATGTTTCTGCAAGCCCACTCAGTATCTTTAACCTGACCTTTTTAAAGAATTTTGGGTCGGCCTACTTAAAGAGGAACCCCTCTTTGCCTCCTGATTCCAGACTTGAAATTGTGAACCACATGCCCCCTGTCTTCGTTTGGCTAGGTGTGTTGAATAAACACCTCCCATTTTTTAAGAAAAAAGCCCAAGAGTAGAAGAGTAAGTCCGGGAAAGCTAAGCCCCCTTTCTCCACCCTCCTTCTCAGCTTTTTCCAAGCTATTCTTGGTCCTTTACTTGCCCAGATAAAAGTGCAGAACTCGCTTTGCAACTTATTAAACCATTCCTTCTTGAAAGGCAAGGGAATAGTGTCAAATAAAAAAGTAAGCTTTGGGAGGGCTATCATTTTTACTAAATTGCTTCTCCCAAGAAGAGATAACTGAAGATGAGACCACATTTTCAAGAGTTTACTGATCTCTTTCCTAACTTTCTCAAAGTTGAGTTTAGCTATTTTGTTGATATCCTGAGCTATCATGACTCCCAGGTATCTAATTTCTTCTTTCCCGTTCTCCACCCCGATGTTCCAAGTCATGACTTCAGTCTTACCACTATTAATTTCGTAGCTCGAAATCTTTCCAAAATCTGTCGTTAACATCGTTACACGGGACAGGGTTTTTTGTAAGTTTGTGGTATATATCAAAATATCATCTGCATAGAGCCCCAGTTTCTTATCCCAATCGATGAATTTGAAAGGTAAGATTTCAGGATCCTCTCTAATTTTTCTAGCTAGAGGCTCTATATAGAGGTTAAATAGAAGGGGCGATAAAGGGCAACCCTGCCTCGTCCCTCTGGATATAGTTACAGTCTTAGTTAAAGAGCCGTTTACTAGCACTCTAGCTTCTGGGGCTTGATAGAAACCTGCCAATGCCTTACAAAAATGTGTTCCTAAATTCAATGATACTGCCACGGCTTTCAGGTAGACCCAGTTCACATGGTCGAAGGCCTTGGTGGCATCCAAGGCCACCACGGCCAAAGGAAGACTATAAGAGGTAGCGAGATCTATTGCACCAATTAATGTAAAGGTCAGATCTTTCAAAGACCTTCCCTGAATGAACCCTTTCTGGTCGTCATGTATCAGCTCAGGCATTAGACCGTTCAACCTATCTGCCAAAATTTTAGCGTAGATCTTGTAATCGCTATTCAATAACGAAATTGGCCGATAGGAATCGCATTTCGTGGGGCATTTTCCTGGCTTTAAAATTAGCGAGATTTTAGCTTCCTTCCAAGAGGCTGGCATTTCAGACCCATTAATAAGGAGATCATTGAAAAATTTCACTAAAATGGGAGTCAATGTACTTGCCAAGATTTTGTAGACCTCTTGGGGAATACCGTCGGGCCCCGGGGCTTTCCCCTTCTTGAGCTGACTGATTATCTTCTCCACCTCGCTACTGTCAAATTCTCTATTTAACTGTCCAGTTTTTTCTGGTGTAAGAGGGTGTACGATGTCTTGTCCTAACCATGTTTTTAAGTCATTTTCAGATGAAATGAAATGAAATGAAATGGAGATTTGTAGAGCGCGAAACAATCACCCAAGGGTGTCAAGGCGCTTGCTCATCAAAAACAGGATTTAAACTAGGAGGATCGCAGATATGTTAAAGATTAAACAGCCATGTCTTTAGTGATTTCCTGAAAGCTAACAGATGTGTTTCTTGTTTCAATCCTATTGGGAGGGAATTCCATAACTTAGTTGCGCCAAACAGAAAACTTCTACCCCCAGGAGCATTTCTTTACCCTGGGAATAATCAAATCATGGGCAGAGGATGAGCGGAGACAACGGACTGGAATGTAGGGTAACAAGTTCCTCTTTAAAAACCTGGTCCTATATCCTGTGTGGTCTTAAAAACAATGCATAAAACCTTAAACTCTATACGTCTTTTTATAGGCAGCCAATGTAAATCCTTGAGCACCTTTGACACAGATTTGTGTCTTGGAATGTTCAGCAGCAGCCGAGCCGCAGCATTCTGTACAACCTGCAATTTAGACAGGCATTTTTTCCGAAGATTGATAAAAAGCCCGTTACAGTAATCGGCTCTTGACAGAACGAGTGCGGAGATTACCAGTTTACGTAGCTCAGCTGGAATAAATGGGAGGATCTTTCTCAAAAGCTTTAGCGTGTAAAAAGAAAGAGAAGTAACCTGGTTAACATGGTTTTCAAATGAGAGTTTGGAATCAAAAATGACTCCCAAATTCTTAACCTTGGTCACTGGCGTAGGAAATGGCCCAAGCTCCAAAGGCCAGAGATCAGGTGACCAGAAATCAGTATGAGCACCAAAAGTAGGACCTCCGTCTTACCAGAGTTAAGCTTTAGACAATTGGCAGCCATCCAGTCCCCAACCTGACGAAGGCAGGTATGGAACTGTTCCATAGTGTTAGTGGGGGATCCTGACACTGAGACGATGATCTGCGTGTCGTCGGCATAAGATACAGCCGAAAAGCCTAGGGACCTGATTAACTTCGCCAGTGGTGCCACATAAATGTTAAAAAGAGTCGGGCTCAAGGACGATCCCTGTGGCACACCGCATGGAAGTATAAAATTGGGTGATTTAAAATTTTCTAGGGCCACAAATTGTTCCCTGCCAGACAGGAATGATTCAAGAAGGGAAAGTGCATTTCCTTTGACCCCAATTCCCCTCAGAACTTCCAAAAGTTTCTGATGGTTCACCGTATCAAATGCGGCGGAGAGGTCAAGCAGCACAAGTGCTGCACTGCCCCCAGCGTCGACTGTCTGCCTAATCAGTTCAGATGATGTGATAAGCGCCAGTTCGGTACTATGATGTTTTCGAAACCCGAACTGAGTGTCATCGAGAAGGCCATGCTTTTCAATATAGTCTGATAGAGTATTATTCATGGCCTTCTCCACCATCTTTGCTGGCAGCGGAAGTCTGGAAATTGGGCGGTAATTATTGGGGTCAGTTTCATCAAGATTTGGCTTCTTCAAAAGGGGAAGCACGGATGCCAATTTCCAACTAGTAGGGAATAGACCAGAAGAGAACATTTGATTAAAAATGGGCAACAGATGAGAGGCAAAGATCTCTGGTAGAAGATGAAAGATCTTTGGAGGGCATAAGTCCAGTAGAGAGCCTGATTTAGTGGATCTCAACAAGTTAATTGTTGCTTCCCTTGTCAGTATTGGAAAGGCTGATAGTTCAGGATGGTCCCTGTATTCAGCGTGAGTACTGGGAATGAGTCCGGTGATCCCAGGTCTAGCAGCAGCCTCTAAAGAAGGAACCATTCCTAGATCCGCGGACTTGATGAGTCCATTATAGACCGCCTTAACTTTATCCTGGAAAACGTAGCCACCCTGTCGCAGAATGCCTGAGTTTTAGGTGAGTCAGCCGCTACAGAGCAATTGGCTAATCGTTTAACCGTCAAAAAAGTTCCTTTGACGAGTTTTTTGCTGAAAGTATAGCTGTGGTAAAATAGCTGGTTTTCTCCTTATCGATAAGTTTTTTATACTCAAGCAAAGCCGATTTATAGTTAGCTTTATCCTCCAAATCGTCTGAGGATCTCCACTTCCTTTCCAGACGGCGACATTTTTGTTTTTGTATCCTAAGCTGTTCTGAGTACCAAGGTTCGGTAGGTCTGGACCTATGACTAGAGATGCATTTAGCTGGTAGTACTTGGTCTATTGACTTTTTTAGCCAGTCCTCAAAAGCAGCAACAGCTTTATTTGAGTCTCCTGAGGGAGATGGAGAATTTTGGGCTAATGCAGATTCAAACATACCCACTGGCAGCTTATTCCAGGGCCGGATCATTTTCCGCTGCCTATTTATCAATTTCTTAGTCTGGGGGTATTGTACCGGAAACGAAAACATAATAGCTTTATGGTCCGACCATATAATAGGCAATGGAGGAAGACATTGTAGATGATCATTACTGGTAAATATTCCATCCAGTAAATGACCCCCAAATGTGTACTGCCAATCACCTGCTGAGTAAGGCCCATACTATTTGCAATATCAATAAAGTGTACAGCATCACTATCCAGTGGATCCTCCAGGTGAATATTAAAGTCACCTAGGAGTGTAAAGTCCGATGACTGGGATATGACATCCAGAGAGGTACCAATATTCATCAGAAAGTTAGCCCGGGGCCTGGGGGTCGGTAGCATAACAAACCATTAAAAGCATAATGGTTACCTATCGTTAGTTTAAAAAGTAAGGATTCTAAGGTGGGCCCATTGTACTGAGAGGTAAAAACCCCTTTCCATGTACTTGGGAACAGAACGGCCAGTCCTCCTCCTCTTTTACCTGCTCGGTCTTGCCTAAATAGTGTGTACCCTGAGGGAGTCGCCAATGCCAAGTCAGGACCTGCAGAGCTATCTCCCCAGGTTTCAGTAATAAAGGCCACATCAACACCATGTGTTTCAATAAGCAGAGCAAACTCAGACGCGTGTTTACACAATGACCGTGCATTGATAAGACAGCCTGACACTGATTTTGTCACATTCTTTACAGCGGATAGATGCTCCTGACTAAGAGATAATTGGGGTAGGTCAGATAAATGGTAAGAAAACCCACAGATAATACATTTAAAATGAATCAAACATGGATCGATATTAATACCAGTTTTTCGGTCACACCTATCCTTTATGTTAAAGGCTCGTAGTTGTTCCCCAGTATAGGTGATTTTAGAGGCAGGATGGGGCTTAAAACTGGCAGCATCCCCAGCCCTAAGCCCGGGCCGGGCGCAGACGGGCTTGCCTTTGGCGCGCCAGATGGGTTTAGCCAGATGGGTTTAGCTCCTCTCGATAGACTTTGCTAAAATAATTATGGAACGTTTGCTCAATCCCACTGCTGTCGCCAATCAAGGTCCCGGTTTGTTCGCATATAACCTCCTCAATTCTGTTTCTTACTTGCTCCTTTTTGGCCTTCCAGGCCAGCAGTTTACTGCAGCCTTCGCTGTATTCAAAATGAGCCATCCGGCTGGCCTCCCATCTCTTCCTGACCCTATCTTGCAATACAATTGCTAAGCTGGATTTTGCCTGTGACACTTCCTGCAACAACCCCGTCCTGACCCCCTCTCCTAATCTTGGATCGATTAATTTTTTTTCCAATGAACGAACCCTTTCCTCCTGTATTGCCACCTCCTTGTAATAACTTCTCCTCTTCTCCGCAGCCAAGGCCCCTAGTCTACCCCTTAAAAAGGCCTTCTAAGCGTCCCAGGTCACTCCCGAAGCTGTAGATCCCCAATTGTGCTCGAAAAAATCTACCGTCTCCCTATTGAGTAACTCAATGACTCCCTCGTCCTGCAATATCGTGCGATCGAGAGTCCATCTCGATTGAGTGACCGCCTTACTGATCTTTAATTGAAGCATCACTGCCGAATGGTCAGACAGATGGGCTCCTACATGGTCAATCCGTTGTACATCGTCTTTTATTTTGCAATCAATAAGGAAATAGTCTATCCTGGACTGATGTCGGTATTTTTTATTGTAAAAAGTATAACCTTTTTGTGAACCTGCTCTTTGCCGCCATACATCATGTAGACCTAGTTGTTCCATCATTTGTTTTATCAGTCCAAACATTTTAGGATTGACCATTGCTCTGCTGTGCGAAGACTTATCTAAAGCGTAGTTTAACACCACATTAAAGTCTCCGGCTAAAATAATTGGGTCGGAAGAATTTAAAAGTTTGGCCAACAATTCACCTAAAGGTTTCACTTCGTCCTGATTTGGACCATAGTATCCTGCCAGTGTGTAAGGACGGTTTAAAATTTTCACTTTAGCTACTATCCATCTTCCCGCTTTATCTGAAACAAAGGAGTCAAGGTTCACTTGCAGCCCTCGTTTAAATAATATTGCTACCCCTTTTGTTACGGCTGATTGGGCTGTACATGCCGCATGTGCAATTCATTTCTTTGACTTAAACAGTTCCGTTGCCTCCTTCTCCGTTAGATGTGTCTCCTGAATTATTATGATTTGAGCTGGGCAGTCTTTAAGATACTGTAGTATTTTCGCCCTCCTTCCACATACCCTAAGGCCATTTAAATTACATGACAGAATTTTAATAGTGCTCTCCTTCCTCTCACCCATCATCGGTATCAACTAAATAGATAACCAGCTTCTGGAAAATTAAAAGCGGCTTCAGAGGAACTATATTTTTTTTCTTTTCCCCCACTGCTCCCCACCCTGTGCTCCCTCCCTCCCATGGAAAACCCCTCCCTACCTCTACCTGGCTAAAAGCCATATGGGTATCCCCTCAGAGCGAACTATTCTTTAAGATATTTAACATCTGAGTAAGCTTAAAACAATATTTAGAGCTAGTAACTCTGGGAAGACAAAGATAGGAAAAAGAGAGAAACTTTTATTTGTGTTTTTTTTTAGTTTTTTTTTTATTGTTATTTTTTATATATTTCTCTTTTTTTTTAATTTTCCCTTTTCCCTCCCGTCCTTCCTCTTCCCTATTTTTTCTTGACCTTAACTTCCATTGCTTCCAACTGATTTCAACTGACTAAGCCAAATAAGTTAAGCTTACAGACCCCCTGCCTGAAGGTCTTTAATGAATTCATCTACCTTTTCGCAGGAGTGAAAAATGTGCATTTTATTATCATGCATCACCTTCAAAAAGGCCGGGAACCTCAGCTGAACCACTGCTCCTAAACTTTTGAGTTGATCCATCCTTTTCCCTAACTCCCATTGCCTGTTTGAGGTGGCATTTGAAACATCCAACCTAAACTCATATTTAGCCCCCTCAACCTCTATCTTTTTCAAACTCAAGGCTTTTGATAATAACTTCTCCTTTAAGGAGAAAGTTAAAAAGTTGAGCAAAATCTTTCTGGGCTTTGTCCTATTTGTGTTTAGCCTGTATGGATCTCTGTGCACACGCTGTATATCTCTCCCTATTTCCTCTTCGGATTCTTCTATCTGCAACTCTTTTTTGATCAATCTCACTACATAGGCTTTAATATCTTCGCCCTCCCTACCTTCAGAATTTTTATATTATTCCTTCTCTGAAAATTCTCCAACTTCTCGACTCTGTCTAGGTATTCCTTCTCCGCCGATTTTAATTTTATAATCTCGGCTGAATTTGTGACTACCTTCTCTCTAAGCTCTTTAACTTCGCCCTCTAACATAGTTGTTCTATTGCTGAGGTCATTTATCTTTTTCTCTAATGTGTCACAGGCCTGTCTTATTTCCTTCTGGTTGCCTTCCGATGTCTCAAACCTACTTTTAATCTCAACAGTCAGAGCCCTTAAAAGCGTACCTAAAGCTGGATCTTCCCTCTCAGCTGGCCTTGGAATTTGCTCCGGATTTGCTGGCGTTATCTTTCCCTGTCTCGCCTCTACCGAAGGCTGGTCATTATCCATGCGTTCTTCTGTGGGGGACGTGGCGAGCACTTGATACCTATTTGGAGATGCAACTTTACTCCAATCTGACGCGTCCACTGAGCCCAGTCCTGCAAAACCTTCGACCTGCTCTGTGTTAGCTTCCTTCTCTGTAGTTATATCTCCCTCCATTCTATTATCAGCCAGTACTATTATTTGGGGCAGGACTTTAAAGTATGTTTTTAGGGACGGAGTGACCTTTAATTTCTGATCTACTGTGCGCTTTCGTAGCGGTTTTTTCTTTGAACTCGCCTTGCCTTTAGTTATCTCACCGTCGTTCTCGAGCCCAAGTACTTGCGAGTCTCCAGTGAACTTAATTATGCCTGTAGCACCCCCTTGTCCTTCCTCCTTATCTTGCCTCAAATTCCTAAGGGCATAACGTGGGGGTATCTCACCTTGTGCAACCTTCTTTCTGCCTCTATTTGCCCTTACCTGGGTCTGAAGATCCTTACCGTTGGTGCCCAGTATTCTCAAGTCTCCCGTTGCGTCAGGTTTTAACTCTAATGCCGGTTCCTGGAGAAGGGGCCAGCTTTGTTTGCCTGCCGACTCCCCTCTACTCTCTTCCGACTGTTTTCCCAGACTACAGCCTCTTGCGGTTGCGTACCCAAGCCCGCTGCTGCCACGACCTCCCTTCCCCCGGAAGGTGATCCTAACAGCTGCGCCTCTCCCCCTGCGGAGCTCCAGGGCCGCCCTTCTCCACGGCCGCTCCGTTGTTGCCGCTGCTGCCGCTGCTCCCGCTGCTCACGCCTCACTTCCTTCGCTCCGCTCCTTGATCCACGATCCGAGTCGCCGCCACACCGAACCGCTCCAAGCCTTATATAAGTGTCGATTCTTATGTTACTATTGTTATTTATTGTTTATATCAAATTAGCTCAGCTCAATCGTATCCCTCCGTTTTACTCAGATTTCAAAGCGCATTTCCTACGCTCCGCTCTGAGGGTGCTCCCGCGACCGGCTACACGCTGGCCGCCATGTTTTCCCCTGTCACCCTATGTGTCTCTAGTAATTATATCTAATGGTACTTGTAATGCAGCAGATCGGATATCCGTCACGTTTGTGGCAGTGTAACCTGTTAGCCAAACTCTAAATCAGGCCCATCATTCCTAAATTCATTTGGAATACTACAATTGACATGATTGCTTATACAAAAATTGAAAACAATCTGTTAGAGGTATGGGTATTCCTGATATTCATTTTGTTTTTTAAAGGTAATTGTTTTATGGTTTCAGCCCCCAAATACAGGTGTGGCCTCTCACATGGATTTTGGTAGAATCTAACATTATGGGTCATTTCCTACTCCATGCTGTTCTTACTAAGAGAAATCTTTAAAAAAGCTAATTAAGAGTTTGTAAATTATCCAAGTAATTGAACCAGCTTATTTAAAGTTTTGTGTATCACACTGGAATTAGATTTACTTAAAAGTTACTTAAAAATCTAAGCTAAAAAAATCAGCTAACTATTAAAACTAAGAAATACTGTCAGATTTTGGAAATATTGTGGCAGAACGTTTTTTTGTAGATGTTAATTGCCAATGAAATATGTTTTTCTCTTTACGTAAATTGCAAAATTGGTTTAGTCTACTACTTTCTGAAAAAAATAATGTAATGACTTTTTGTGCAGTTCACTGTTTTTTAAAAATAAATTCTTTTGTCCTCATCTCACCAATAAGCATCTGCAATTCTAAAAAGAAAAGTCGTAATTCGAACCTGTGCACCCTGCGGCTACTGCATTTGCTTTGGCCATACCCGGCCAGCCCCTTTGTTGGGAGCTTAGTGTAATCATAGGACCAGGAGGGACCACAGGGGACTATACCAATCTCTGATCTCTGCCCCAAGACAATAGGGCTTACCAGATGTTCACGCCACTCTCATTTTCTCCCCCCTGGTCCAAGCGAGCCATAGCAAACGCAGCTTTTAGCCAATCCTCACACTTCGGGGGCCGTGGTTCTTTCCAGATCTTACAGATTTCTCTCCTGGCAATTAAAACCAGATATAGCAGAAGGCCTCTATAAAGGTGCTGTAAAGTCTCTCCGAGCACACCAACATCCCCAAACAAAACAAGTGAGGCATTGACCTTAATTTTAAGTTTAAAGATGCCGCAGATGACGTCTTCCACACCCCCAGAAAGTTCTAAGTTCGGGGCAATCATAAAAAATGTGAATATCGTTGGCTTTAAGAAGGTCACACCTTGGACATTTGGGGGAGGATAGTAGTGCAAACTTAGCAATCTTTGCCGGTGTATAATAAAGCCTATTGATAACAAAAAAATGGTTCTTTTTTAGGTTAGCCGGCTTGACATATTTATAGAGAAGCTTCAAAGAGGATTCATATAGATTTTCAATTTCAATGTCAAAAGGAGTCTGATTCCAGACTGCATGCTGCGAAGGGTATTCCGCATCGTCTGCCTCCAAACACCTTTTATACCAAATTGAAACTTCCCTAATCTTTAGATGAACTTCTTGCAGGGTTTTCTCCATCTCCTACTCACCTCGAATGTCCCCCTTTTCCGCTATAAACCAGGAGGCTAGTTGCAAGTATTTGAATCTAGAAAGACTACTTCCAACTTTAGCTCTTAACACCTCCCAGGGAAGAACTCCCTCAATAGATACAAGATCTGACCAGATGGTGATACCCGCCCTTTTATAGGGGTCGCAAGACTATCCTTCAGACAAAGCGGGGTCCCGGGAATCCCAAATTGGGGCAAAATCTGAATAGTACCCAATCCCCACTTACATCTGATCTTATACCATAACCTGAGGGCAGCCCTAAGGATTTTCAGGCGCACCTTTTGAAAAACCTTGGTGCCCCAAATTTATACAAGAAACCTTCTCCTCCACCCTCCTCATTAATCATTTCGCCCAAGAGCCTGCCCCAGGATGTCTCTTCTGGTTTTATGAGTAACATCTGGATGTTTTTGAATTGGAATGCAACAGAATACCAGCCAATATCAGGGATAGCAAGCCCCCCTTTTATAAGCCTACGTCTCATCTTTTTCCACGACAGTCTCGCGCCCTTATTGGCCCAGATGAAACTTCCGATCTTACTTTGAATTTTACAAATGTCTTGACTAGGGAAGTCTAACGGGATCGCATTGAACAGGTATGTCAACTAGGGGAGAATAACCATTTTTACCAGGTTGACCCTACCAAAGATTGTTAAGGGAAGATTCCTCCATCTGGCAAATAGACGGTCAATTTCTCTTGTAGTCTTATTCAGATTAAACTGGGGAATTTTATCTAGATCTTTAATAATAGTAATGCCCAGATATTTAAACTCATTACTCATAATACCATCCCAGTTGTCAATGTTCACCTCTGTTTTGGAGGTGTTAGCTAGTTAGCCAGAAAGGGATCCGAATTCCTCCAACAGTAATTTGACCCTTGGAATAACCCCTCCTGGGTCATTGGTGTATAGCAACAAATCATCAGCATAAAGGGCCAATTTACTACGATATTGCTGGGACTTAAAAGGGGAGATTAGGTCATCTGATCTTATCGCTTGTGCCAGGGGCTCTATATAGATATCAAAGAGCAAGGGAGAAATTGGGCAACCCTGTCTTGTTCCTCTTTGGATTGTAAAACTAGAGGTTAACATACCATTTAACAGGATTTTTGCTGAGGCGCCTTGGTAACAATTTATCAAAGTCTGGATAAAAATGGGCCCAAAGCCCATCGCCCTAAGTACCTCCCAAAGATATACCCAGCAAACCCTATCGAACGCCTTGGCCGCATCTAGAGCCACTACGGCCAAGGGGTCCGATCGTACTGTAACCAGGTCGATATTACCAATTAGTTGATGCGTCTGCTCCTGGATATATCTCCCGGGGATAAACCCTTTTTGGTCGATATTTATCAGCTGTGGGGCAATCTTGACCAATCTCCCTGCAAGGATACTCATAAAGATCTTATAATCGGCATTCAGCAGGGAGATTGGTCTATACGAATATAGGGACTAATTCATCTAGAAGGAGTTTATAAACCTCACTAGGAAGCGCATCCGTTCCTCCAGCTTTATTGTTTTTACATTTGTTTATTTGAGCTTTAATTTCGTTCTCGGTAATGGGAGCATCTAAACTAATCCGGCTTTCATCAGTTAGAGTTGATAGAGATCTCTCTCTCAGCCAAGTTTGAAGGTTTTCAGTGTTAGGCACCGTCTCCTCCCTATATAGCTCCGAGAATAAAGAAAGAAGGCGGGCTTGCATGTCCTCCAGACAGCTTGACTTATCCCCACTATCATTTATTATTAATTCGTTGATATTGTTCTTCGCACAATCCACTCTGGCTTTCCATGCCAAGAGGGCCCCCGCCTTCTCTCCATACTCAAAATTCTGCATGTTTTTAGTCAACCATTGCGCCTTACACTTCTGATCTAATCTCCCCTGTAGTCCTGGAGAGCACGTTCCAGGTCCTTCTGAACTTGTAGCAACCTATCTGAGCTCCCATAATTAAGCCGATTCCTTTCCGTCTCTAATTGGTGGATATTCCCCTCCAAGATCTGTAATTCTCTGGCCTCTGCCCTATTTTTCGTACAGATAAGGCTATGTAACAGACCCCTCAGGTTCGCCTTGAAGGCATCCCAGACATAATCCATTGATGTTGATCCAATGTTTAAAGAAAAGTAATCTAGGGTAGCGGATTTAAGAGCCTTCGCTATCCCTGCATCTGACAACATTGACCTTTTAAGTGTCCATCTGGGGTGAAAATTGTACCTCTTCCCCTTAAAAGAAAACATCAACGGGGCGTGATCTGATATATGACTGGGCAAAACATTTATACCAGTGATGTTTTCCAGACTCGACCTATCAGATAAAACATAATCGATTCTGGAGGAGTGACCGTGCTTCTTGCTATAAAACGTGAGGGAAACATGGCGGCCGCAAGCTAAGCGGTCACGGCCTGTGTTTCTCGGGCTTTTGTGTGTAGTCCGATTCGGCAGTCAATTTCGGCAAGGGACCCCATAATGAACTTCTAAAGGTTTTTGCCCCCCCCTCACCTGCCCTTCGAGTGTTTCTGCTTTTGTTCTCTGCCCTCCTTGGTGGTTCTCTCCGGCTCCTCCGGCTTCGGTGCTGTCCATGGCTCCGGATCTACGCGGCGGCCCCCTGATGCTCCGAGCCTAGCGGTGGGAGGGCGCGGCTCGTGAGTGGCGGCGTAGCAGTACTGCCTGCTTCCGTGTCCGGGCCACGGGAGGTAGAGTCAGCATCGGGGATTACGCAAGCGTGCAGAGTTCCAGCGTGCAGAGTTCCAGCGTGCAGAGTTCCAGTGGCGTGGGAGAAGGAGAGCATGAGGCTGAGTCTCCTTCCCAGGTAGGACGTGAGGAGTCCGCTCTCAGAGGGAAAGTTGACGCACGTACCGGGAAGGAGGGTGAGGACTGTTACGGGTTTTTTTGGGACTTCCACTTCCATTCTTTTAGTGGAGACTGGTGCCAACAAGGGAAGTCTTTTGAGGTCTCTCAGGGGCCCAGTAGGGGAGAAGTGATCCCCTACTGTATGGAGACAAGTGAGGCTCAGCAATTTGGTCTACCGCCACCAAATATTTGTAGATATACCTTGCGGGTTAGAGCGGCCCTGTCCTCATCAAAAATTGACATAGCTTTGCCTATTTTGCCTTCTCGAATTCCCCCCTTGAGGCTCGTGTATCAGCTAAGAAGACCAAGGTTAAGGGGGCAAATACTGAGTCTGCCGCCGGTGATAAAGGAAGAGGGAGGGGTAGGAGTAAGAAAGTAACAACTTCAACCTCAAAGGCAAAAATAACCCCCTCTTTAAAATCGTTTTATAAGGTTTTGTCATCATCTACAACCCAGTGCTCTAATAAGGAAGGCACTTTCAGTATTATCCGGGTGCAACCTGATATTTTATCAGACTCTATTCAGCCTAAGTCCCCCGGCTTGCTCGACTTACCACAAAGTAATATGCAGGCGCCGGCCACCCTTGGCTCCTCCGGGTCTCCCGGTCTCCTGAAAGGTGTGGTTGAGGCGGAGTGTTCTGGTGGCTCTCTTTCAGCCATTCACCCCACGATCAGCATTTCAAATAGGTTTACTGCCTTAGCGGCTCACGATGCCCATGATGGTCAACAAGACCCTCCCCCGGTATCGGTATCAGTGGATCCAGCGACTTCGTCGGGGTCCTTGGCAGAAATCTTACTGGCCCTTAAAGCTGAGATGGGGAGTAGGTTTACAGTCTCAGAGACAAACCAGGCAGCAATTCAAGCATCCTGTGTGGTGTTAGCACAGAAGTTGGAGGAGGTCTCATTGAGAACGGATGCATTGGAGTCAGAGTTCCCGAGATTTAAGGAGGCACTCCATACCTCTACAATGGAAATGGCTAAACTAGCGAGCCAGAACAAGGAACTTAAGGAAGATCTTGAGCGTCTGGAGAATCATACAAGGAAGAACAATTTGAGACTTATTAATGTCCCTGAAGCCCTAGAAGGTGCAGACATCAAAGGGTTCGTGATATCCTTGCTTAAGGAAACAGTGTTAAAAACTCCCCAAATGTAGATCTTGCCCAAGAAATACAACGGGTACATCGCGATCCGTTTAAGAGGAATCCTGCAAAACAAAAGCCCAGGAAAATTTTAATCAACTTTCTCTCATACACTGTTAAAGAGGCAATTTTATCCTCGGCTTTAAAGGAAGGAGTTGTAACATCTAACTCCTTCTCCAATCCTTTTTCCTTTTCTATTAGATCCGATGTATCCCATATTACCGCCACAAAACAGTGGGAGTTGGGAAAAAGAATGGAGGAGCTGAATAAGTTGGGCGCTAAGGCACAATTGAGGTTTCCTGCATCATTGCGTGTCATGTGGAATAACCACATGTATATGTATCGTTCAGTGGAGGAGGCAGATGCTCTTATAGCTAAGATAAAAAACGAGGGTGAGGTTTAAACGGGTGAGGGGAAAGTATCAGGGACCCCTAGGTAGTATACGTGTAATCAGGATGTAAAGTAAAGTAAAGTTGTCTTCTATAGCCAGAGAGACAGAGGCCGAATAGGCTCCAGCCTAATAGAAGGGAGGGTTTCCCAAGGGGGGGGTCACAGAGGGTGTAAGGGGGGGAAGGTGGTGGGTGGCATATGTTGGAGGTGGGGAGCAGTGGGAAAAAAATATAAAAAAATCCTCAATCTCACCCTTAGTATCGATCGTCTTTTCTGGGTTCCATCTCTAGATGGCAGGAACTCTCTCATTGACTAGCGAGGTAAAATTCGTAGCGTGGAATGTCAATAGATTGAGGTGCCCCCGCAGACAAAGATTGGTCATGAAATATTTAGGGTTATCTTCCGCCCAAATCTGTCTCATCCAGGAGACGCATTTGAGTTATGGAGAGTGCCGTAGCTTATTTCCCAAATATTCTTGGGTAAAATATGTTTGTTCTTCTGAGCAGTCTTTACATAGTAAGGGGGTGGCTATAATAATTAAACAGGGGGCAGGATGTTCTATTAAAACCACCCATACCAACCAATCAGGGAGGTGGATAGTGGCCGTATTGGTCTTTGGAGGCTTGGAAATAACATGTGCTTCTTTTTATGGTCCTAATACGGATGACCCGATGTACATTTGTAATCTACAATCAAATCTAATTGAAGTAGTTTCCCCCCTAATTATTGGCGGCGATTTTAATGTCCTTCTTGATCCCCTAAAAGATAGATCCAATCTGAGCCATTATGTCGGGGCACCTCGAGTACTTCGAGCTATGAAAAACATGCTACATGATTTAGACCTTGCGGACCTCTGGAGGGGAAAAATGGGCGATAAACATGGGTTCACATTTTATAGCAGTTCACTCTGTTAACTATTTCCTAATAGTTTACCCTCTTTTTAGAAATCCAAACTGAAAGTATCTTTAAACATTTTAAGTACATCTTGTCATATTGCTTCTAAAACATGTACATTATTATTCCTGCTTCCTAATCCAAACATTATTCGACAGATTTCGAACAATTAGCCCCCATTTTTGTTATCTTCAGAAGAATGGTATTAAATGAGCAAATATATTTATTTTGAATAATTGTTTATGGACTCCTATCAAAGTATTCAAACCTAAACTTTTAGATAATGATAATTGTTGGCATTGTAAAGCTGTGGTTAGCTCCTTGAAACATTCATTATATGAATGTCTGGTAATTACATCATTTTGGTTTAATATTTTGCTAATAAGTGTTAAAGGATGTGGCTTTTCTGATGACATTTCATATGCACTATTTGTAGCCCATTTTGCTCTACAAAACAAAATATCTCATTTGCAAAAGAAATTGTGTGATTTCCAAGTTAATCATATCATCTACTTATAAATCTATTACATCTAATTGGAAAGATAATACCCTATTTGTTTTACTAGGAAAGGACCAATTGTTTCCCTTAACAATATATCTAAATGTTTGGTAAATTAGTGTAGGAATCTCCCTTCTCTGTTCGATCACCCCAGATTCTCTGTTGTTTGCTGGACCCTATATCTTTACTGGCTTTAGAACTCTCTTCATGTCACTCCTGCTAACCAGTAGTAAAGTGCCTGTGCTCCTCATTTAATCATGGTTGAATTGGCATACTCCTGATTGCAATATTGATCTTGCATATACGTTTTAGTGTATGGTACAAAGTGTACCCAGGGCCTAGAAGTTAAATGCCTCTACTGGACTGCAGCACCTATTGTGCCATTCACTACAGTGGCAATGCAAACATGGCTTCAGGCCTACAACTGTAGCCTGACTGTAACAGTGCAAAACATACACTGTGACAAAATAAACCATTTTTTGACAGGTAAAAAAAAACCTCCCTTTTAAATATTAATAAGCCTCCCCCCCATGTAAGTTTTGTAGTTCACAAGGCAGGTGTATGGCATTTAAAAGTAGGACATATAGAAATCTGAAGTTAACGTATCCTTACAGTAACTAAAATGCCTTCCTTGAGCAAACAATCAGCTGACCTGAAAAGGCAGAGATGACTCGTCTGAATTCCACAGAATTTTCAGGATGGGAGTTGTGGGTATCCTCTTTGACTCTACAGTGTTAAATCCTGATTGAGTGTTAATTCCTGCTTGACAGGGCTGGTGGGTTCAGATGTAACACTTCGGGCACACTTGAAACGGTAGAGAACAGGATGCCAAGACAATTCTGGTAGATCTAATATCTGATTGCTGAATTACTCTGCTTTTGTCCTACTAGAGTTCTACGTCAAACTGGATTTTAGTGTTAGATGTGAAAGAATACTAGTATTACCATACACACCCCCAGCTCTCAGAGCCTAAGTTTAGTGTGGCTAAAGACTTTTGGTATCTTGAAGATTCCCAAAATTGGTAGGGTTGGCTCCAAGCACCTTTACCCCGCTGTTTAGGGCATGCCCAGAAGTCCTTCCCAAACACTAACTAGTGCCACGCATTAATATGGCACCTCAAAACAACCACTTCAGAGCACTTTCTCAATCTGTTGTAGGTGACCTGAGAGGAGCCTTGAAGGACAGGACCTGCTCAATCTTGTATCCCAGAAGTGGACTCCAAAGGTCACAGCTGCACAAACGCTAGCAGTGGATATTCTTAACTGCACATCCCATTAAATACAAGGCAGTATAATGAAAGGACATGGAACACAGTGATGAAGTATCTATGTGTGTACAGATGCTACATAGTCTGCAATCCTGCTACCTACAGAGTGCAGATAGAATTAATTTGAAAAACACACTCAGTGAAACTAGGAAACAGCCTGGATTACACCAAATATAAGGTTAAACTCCACTAGTAATAATGTAAGTATATAAATAACCATTCATAGGCTGATGAGGTAAAGCAATTTTGCTTTTTATTAAAGTCCTCAAAAAGTAGTATTTCAAATCTGCCAAGTATCCATATTTGATGAAGAGGCATGTATAATAAAGTTCATATGTGGACAGAAGTCAGCAATGAAATATTACGACCACATGCAGATGCAGTTGAAGACTTCCTAAAAAAACAGTTTGTAGTAATGTGACCAGACAATATTAAGTTTTAAAGCAAAAAATGCAAACAAACCAGCAAAACCCAGCCGTTCTAGCCCACCACCCGCAACCCTCCCCCCAGGTAACACAGTTCTTTGGAGAGACATTTCCCCATCAGTACACACAGATATCAAGTCCACTATTTGCTGCATTCGCTTCTCCGTTCAGCCGCCAAGTGATCCGGAGTTTCCGGTCTGCAGTTCGGTCATGGCAAATAGCACCTCTGGCCCTCCTCCACGACCAGTAGTGACCAAAACCTCAGAGCTTCACTCCATGTCTGCGCTACAGCCTTCCATAACACCCCAGATTTTTCTAATTTATTTGGGCAGGCTCATGTTTATAGATCTGTTATTCCGTCCTCATGCACCAAGCCATGTTACGTCCCCAGTCTTCCACTTTTGGAAGCCCCACACCATTCCACTTTTGGATTACATCCCCCCGGCCACCATTATCGCCATGCTGCAGAACAAGAGAGTGTATTTGCTCAGTGATTGTTCAACCCATCATACATTCTCAGATATTGCCCCGAGAATCTGGAACTCCCTTCCTCCGGAAACTAGACTGATTCCTTCTACACTTGCCTTCAAAAGGGAAGTGAAAACTTTACTGATGAACTCCGCGCTGAGCTAGAAACGTTTGTCCTTTTGTCTCCTATCATGTACCGCTGATTGTTGGCCTACTTGGCAATTGTATTGCCCAATTGCCTGCCTCTTTTATGTCATTTTGTTGTCATTTTTTACAGGCTGGTATTGCTATATATCTTTGCTGTTCTCCCACAATTATCTACCTATGGGTTCCTCAACTCGTATGTAAAGCGCTCTGATACCCACTAGGGTCATGTTCGCGCTATATAAAACTTTAAAAAAAAAAAAAAAAAATATGCCTAGCATGATGATTTTCGGTGTGAGTTCTAGTTTGGTATCTATGACTCTGGATACTCTGTTGCCCACCCCCATCCAAAAGGGCTGCTGTTTTGGACACTCGCATATCATGTGAACCAAAGTGCCCCTTCTCTGTCAACCCCTTGAGCACCTGTCAGATATGCACTGTCCCATGGCAAAGAGATGCGACCTCATGTAATAGGTTCTGTGAAGTATTTTAAGTTGGATCAGCCTAAAGTTCGCCCGGAAGGTCACCTCACCGGGTTAGGGACATACCTCCCCCCATTCATCGTCCTCAGGCCTACTAAAGTCACCATCCCATCTTTCCTTCAGGAGTTGGAGCGAGGGGTACCATGGGCCAACTAGGTGTTGTATATTACCAAGATGGCTTGCTTGTTTAGTGAGGCATACAGCACCTGAAATTCCAGTGGGCTCTTGTCCGAGATTTCCTCAGTCTGGCCAATACAGCCCTTAATGAGGTGCCAGATCTGGCTGTAGCACAGATATTGGTTCCCTGTCATTTCATATTCCACCTGCAATGTTTCAAAGGGGATTGAGCCTCTTGTATTTCACAGGTCTCCCAGTTTTGAGATCCCCAGCAGGTCCCATTTAGACCCCCTTCTACCTCCTGTAGAGGCGCCAGATTGTCTGCCTCCCAGAGAGTGTGAGAACTTCCTGCCATGGGATGGATTTTATAGCCCTTCTCCAGGCGTTATCCATCATAGCCGTTGCAACAGGTGCCCTCTGCCATATAACTGTTTGACATAACTCCCTGGTTCCATAGCTTTTCCCTCCACTGCCAGTGATGGCTCTCCCTGCTCCGCAAAAAACCTGTTGTTAGCCACTACTAGTTGTGTTGCCCAATAGTAGAGACGAAGGTCCGAAATGGCAATACCTCCGTCAAACAGCTTTCTGGGCAAGGCGGACATCAATACCCTCAGGGTCTCTACATACCATAGCAGCAGTCTCGTTGTGGCCGCTGCCAGTCTAAAAAAGCTTTCTGGGACCTCGAACAGCGAATTTTCGAGGGCTCATAGGAACTTGGGTAAGTAGATCATTTTGTAAAATGCTGCATGCCCCATCAGCGATATCTGCAGTTTACTCCATCAATCCACGTCTTTCCCGTATTCTCCCAGCAGCCTTCCCAGGTTGTTGCCGTAGAAAGTATGACAATCCCTGGTGACATAGATGCCTAGATATCTGAAACCTCTCTCCTCCACTGGGACTGCACAGCTCCAACTCTCGCTGGGGCACCATCCCACGAGAGGGAAGAGACAGGATTTGTCTCAGTTTATAAAAATCCCTGAGTAGGAAGCAAAGATTTTAAAGATTTCTAGGATGCTTTCAATTGATATCCAGAGTTCGGCTAAATACAGTAAGATGTCATCCGCATATAGCAAGACAACATCTTCCCAGTTGTGTTCCCATCTAAGGCTGCATACCAGGGCATCTCTATGGATCAAGCTTGCTACCGGTTCCATTGAAATGGCAAAGAGTAGTAGTGACCGTGGCCAGCCCTGTCTCATCCCTCTCTCTAGAGGGAAGTTTGCTGAGATGGCATCATTGACCCGAGCCATGGGGCGGGTATACAATAGCTGGATGTAGGTTCACAAAGAGAGACCAAAGCCTATTCTCTCCAGGAGTGCCATAAGGTAGGCCCACTCCAGCGAGTCAAACGCCTTGGCCTGTAGGTGGCATTCTTGGGCCAGACACCCAAAGAGGCACCTGAGATTATGTCTGATGGATCTATATGACACAAAACCTGATTGGTCAGGGGCCACAATGTTGTATATCACTGGCAACAAGCGATTCGCCAGGACCGTCACCAGGACTTTGGTCTCGATATTGAGGAAAGAAATTGGCCAGTAGGACGAGCACTGCTCCAGAGGTGTGCCCTATTTTATGAATCAGGACTATGTCCACTTGACGAAGATCTGCGGGTAATGCACCTTGGGAGCGTGCCTCTATTTACATCTTATGGCATGGTGACACCACCAGCCGTTTCACGCAGCTTCAAAACTCCCCTGGGAATCCTTTGGGGCCCGGGGACTTACCGCCTTTCAACTGCGTCAGTGCTTCTAATATTTCTCCTTCCTTCAGGTCACCATCTAGGGTCTTCGCTGCCCCATCTGCAATCCGCACCAGTGGGACATCCTGAAGGAAATCACCCAGTTCCCCGGATCTGGGTGGGCTGTCAGATGGTCTGCAAAGGCAGGCGCTATCTCCGGGCCGTGTCTACCATGGCACCCCTCGTATTCTGTATAGTGGGCACCCATCTCTGGCCTCCTCCCTCCAAGCCAGCCAGGCCAGCAGTTTCCCAGCATTGTTTTAGACTTCATATAATCTGTGTTGTCTAGCTCGGAACAGGGAACTGGCCTCCTGGGGAGCCAGTTTGCGATAGGCCTCCCTTGCGACCTTGATACGGGTGGCTAACTGGCCATCGGAGTGTAGCACGTATTGGTCCTTCCAGTCCGAGAGCTGTTGTTCCTTCTCCCTGCAGGCTCGCTCCCGTTCCCGCTTTTGACCCACCGTTAGGGCTCTCAGTGGGCGTCACACCACCATTTTGAAAACCTCCCACAGTACAATTCCTGATGACACTGAGCCCTCGTTATCCTTGAAACAGGTCTCTGGGGCCTCCTGTGCGTTGCGTTTGGAGGTCCATTCCATAAGGATCCATGGATCCAGCCTCCACCCCTGGTTTGCAAGCCTAACCGGTTCTCTACTCTTATAATCAACAGAGAATGGTCTGAGACCCCTGTTGCAGGGATTCTGCCCAAAAACAGAACTATGCGCAGGATTTTGGGCCTTGGTGTATAGGGACCGAGTGTCAGGAACCTGGGTGCTAAATTGCATGGACGCCAAGTTGTGGGGGCAATTACTGGTTGTGGTCAGTCCTGACAGCATTGGTTAATGCACGGTCCCTTAAGATGGCTGGAAGCGCAATGGTTAGCGCTCCAGCCTTTCCACAGTAAGCGCGAGGTCTGAAGCACAGCTGAGGCACGCGCTCACCCTCAGCTGTGCGCACTTCACCGAGGCCGTTACTGAAGTAACAGCTCTTGGCTATTCGTCCGCGTTCCCTTCAGAGCAAGAGTAGTTAGAGATTTCGTTTCGAGACCGTCGGTAGCTTAATTCCGCTACGCGCCGGGTTTACAAGGAATTCCTGTCAGGAAAAGTTACGAGTCTACAGAGTCCAGCTGTTCATTCCTTGACTTCGTCCTTGAAGAAGAAAAGACTTGTCAAAGCTGTTTCCTGTCATGCAAGTACAGCTCAGAGAGCTTTTTCGAAAGAAATATAAATTCAGCACCGGTGTTTATTTTTAGATACTTAGGGGTATATTCACAAGAACGTGTGATAACTACCGCAAGAGTAGTGTAACGCAACTTACAGCATCGCAGCCTATCGCGGGAAAATAACCCCGTGACAACGTGGAATTCACAACACGGCGGTAGCATGCGATAGTTGGCCGACACCGCGGCCAATGCTCGCGATACAACCACCTCGACGGAGATAAAAACACAAACCACAACGCGAAAAAAGATGCGATGGGCCAAAGCGCGATAAGAAAACAGTGACAACCAGCGCGAGGGCAGCAATACTCACGCGCAATGCGGAAAAAAGCACAAGAACAGCATACGGAAAATGCCACAGAACAAAATACATCAAAAGCAGAGTACCACGGATGCACCCTGGCCAACTGCAGAGGACAACATGCACACCACAACATCCACGCACTGTGGAAGAACAGAACCTACAGGCACACCACATGAAAGAGACCAGTGGCAGACAAATCAGAGCCGCAGGAGTGACACACCCATCGTGCAGCATACGCACATAAGTAGAAGTGCACCCCGACAGTGACAACATCCCGGTACAAACAGCAACACATTCACAACTGAACACAGGACACAACTGGTTCGGAAAATGTGCACAACATGGCAAATCACATCTGAAACCCCAGGGACATGTAACATGACAATGTACAATTCCAACCTATGACCTGCAAATAAGTTTTATTCACACATGCAGTGCAATTGGACATCTACTACTGTCCCATGAATGCCACGGACAGCATTGGTTAATGCACGTTCCCTTAAGATGGCTGGAAGCGCAATGGTTAGTGCTCCAGCCTTTCCACAGTAAGCGCGAGGTCTGAAGCACAGCTGAGGCACGCGCTCTCAGCTGTGCGCACTTCCCCGAGGCCGTTACTGAAGTAACAGCTCTTGGCTATTCGTCAGTGTTCCCTTCAGAGCAAGAGTAGTTAGAGATTTCGTTTCGAGACCGTCGTTAGCTTAATTCCGCTACGCGCCGGGTTTACAAGGAATTCCTGTCAGGAAGAGTTACGAGTCTACAGAGTCCAGCTGTTCTTTCCTTGACTTCGTCCTTGAAGAAGAAAAGACTTGTCGAGCCTGTTTCCTGTCACGCAAGTACAGCTCAGAGAGCTTTTTCGAAAGAAATATAAATTCAGCACCAGTGTTTATTATTAGATACTTAGTTTCAAATGTTGAAAACTAAAGCCTGATTTCTTTCGTGCGCTGAGAGTTGTTTAACAAGGATATTACCTGCGAGTTATTCCAGAGTAGTTAACTAGAAATAAAAGAAAAGAAACCTTACCTCTGTCCATGTTCCAGTCGGGTTAAGCAGCTTCAGTGAGTCCACCTGAATCCAAGAGAAAAGAAAGGTTATTAGTTCTACAACATTATAAGATAGAAAAGCACAATGAATATTTAAACTGTACATAGTTACACTAGTGTTTGCTTCCCAACAGAATAGTCACACAAGCACAACATCGTTAAGGAGATCATCTTAAAAAACTCCAGTAATAAGAAGAGAGCCAATAGCCCAGTCTCTAGGGGGTATGTTTAATTGGTATTGGAAAATATACTGTAATTGTTAAACCCTAGTAAAGATCTTAGTAATGTTTGTCATTTGTGTTTCAGTGTCTAATCTCTAACTGCGCAAGAAGCAACTAGAGTAGCAGCTGATTGACGACACCAGTATAGAAGACGAGGCTGTCTCTTCTCTGTCCCTTCCCTCTTTCCCCCCGGGATTTCTTGCATTCTCCCTATGAAGAGCCTGTGGGAGCGTGAGGGGAAGCTCGGAGAGGCATTGGGAACTTGCAACATTCTGCTCCTGTGAAGTACCTGGGAAACTTTAAGTAAGACTCTGCTGACAGAGTGAAGTGCCCACGAATTTTTACTCACCTGAGCAGAATGGCTGAGGGGTTGGACCCAAAGAATTTGGGCGGAGTTTTAGAAGCAATTCAGAAGGAGTTGATAGCAGTCAGAGAGGAAAACAGAAGCTTAAGACAAGACTTAATAGCCTCTAGAAGAGAAACTACTGACTTAGCGACTAAAATGGATGGTTATTTCTCAGGTGCTAGTTTTGCAACTTTATCGCAGGATTCGCAGGCTGCTAGCTCCACCCCTATTTCCCACCCCAGAACTACCACTCAGGTGGTGCACTCCTTGTCCCCAGTTATTCCACTAGCCCCCCCAGAACGCTTTAGTGGAGACCCACAAAAGGCCCACATTTTTCTTACTCAATGCTCCCTCCATTTTATGTGCCGTCCTGCCATTTTCCCTGATGCACAATCACGGGTGGCCTTCATCCTATCGTATTTAAGTGGTGACGCAGCGGCCTGGTCCTTACCTTTGGTCTCTAAAGACTCTGCCATCCTATATGATTTTGAAGAGTTCAAGAAGGAGTTCTTAAGAATATTTGACTGAAGGAAGGTAGCTCAAGCTACTGATAATGAGCTACTCGAATTGAGGCAAGGGAACAAGGAACTAGTGGCGTACTTGGCTCAATTCAATAAACTCATTGTAGAAACTGACTGGCCAGAAAATAAGAGAGCTGCGTTGTTTTACAGAGGCCTGAAAGATGAACTCAAAGATGCCCTGTCTCAAATACCCAATAGACCTACGGAGGTTTCCGCTCTGATCGACTTGGTCTTAGAACTGGACTACCGGCAGACGGAGAGGAGAGGAGAAAAAAGAAGAGAGTTTCGCCCAAGTGTTCCTAGGTTTGATCGGATGAGGTCAGAAGTTGCTAAAACAGTGGAAGGCAACCAAACTGTAGAACCTATGCAAATCGGAGCGGTTCGTGGTCCTCTTTCAAAAGAAGAGAAGGAAAAAAGAAGATTGAATAATCTTTGTATGTATTGTGGTACCAGTGGGCATTTTGTCATGGTTTGCCCGAAGAAACCGAAGGCTCCGATGAAGGAAAACGTGCGGCACCACCAGTAGGAGGGGTTGGACTGGTGGATGCTAGAGAAATCACAACCCCCGACACACATCAGTTAGCAAACACCTTGCAATCTGCTGCGCCGCACTTGACCCCCCCGGTCACTCTAAATTACAGAACTATGGTCCAAACTGACATTCCAGTGATGATTGACTCCGGAGCTACCGGGAATTTTTGTGATTTGAAGTTCGCTTCAAAGATCGGGTTGCAGGCCATTCGAAAAAGTAGAAGTGAAGCTGTGAGAGCAGTGGACGGAACAAACCTTTCTTCTGGCCCTATAGTCAGTCATACAGAAAAGGTGGAACTTGTTTAACCAGACGGACACCGGGAGTTCTTGCAGTTCAATTTAATTGACGCACCACAATTCCAGCTCATCCTTGGACTCCCTTGGTTAACGGAGCATAATCCTCAGATTGATTGGGAGAAACGGTCCATAAAGATGAACTCGGATTACTGCAAGGAGTCTTGTTTTCAGGGAGTGGATCAAGTGAAGGAGTCTAGTCTGGCTACCAGTCTGTGTGAAAGTGGAGCTTCCGTGTGTGCCATCCGTACAGAAGAAATTCCGGAAATGTATCAAGATTTCAAGGATGTGTTTAGCGAGGTTGAGGCCGAAAGGCTTCCCCCACATCGACCCGATGACTGCAAGATAGAGCTGGAACCAGGGGCGAACCTTCCGTGCAGTAGAATCTATGCCTTGACGGAGAAGGAGGACAAATTTTTGAAGGAATATATCCAAACCTTTCTAAGGAACGGGTTCATTAGACCTTCGCAGTCCCCAGTCTCGTCACCGTTGTTCTTTGTAACAAAGAAGGAAGAAGGCGATTTAAGAAGCTGTATAGATTACCGTGCCATAAATCGGATAACGATTAAGAACAGATATCCTTTGCCCCTAATCTCTGTGCTCCTGGATCAAGTAAAAGGAACCCAAATCTACACAATTAGATCTTCGAGGGGCATATCACCTTGTCCGGATCAGAGAGGGCGACGAATGGAAGACTGCGTTCAGGACCATGTTCGGTCTATACGAATATCAGGTTATGCCCTACGGACTTTGCAATGCACCAGCAGCCTTCCAGTATTTCATTAATGAAGTGTTAAATCAATATATAGACAAGTGTGCTATCGTCTATATTGATGATATTTTAATTTACTCTGCGTCAGAAGAAGAACACCAAGAGGTGAAGGGAATTTTGGAAAAGCTGCGTGACAACTGTCTATATGTTAAATTAGAAAAGTGTGCATTCAATGTTCGTTCTGTGGATTTCCGTGGATTTGTCCTGTCTCCTGAAGGAATCACAATGGATATGCGCAAATTTAAGGCAGTTTTGGATTGGCCATCCCCGACCTCAGTAAAAGAGATACAACGATTTATTGGATTCGCCAATTTTTACAGACGATTCATCCAGGACTTTTCTCAAAAGGTGATTCCGATTACTCGTTTATTGCATAAGAGTGTTCCTTTTTTCTGGTCAAAGAAAGCTGAAGCCGCCTTCCAGTCCTTAAAAGAAAGTTTTACTTCGGCACCCATTCTTCTTCATGCCGATCCTTCTGAGCCTTTTTATTTGGAAACGGATGCTTCAGATCAAGCAATCGGAGGAGTTCTGTCGCAAAGACATAAGGAAACTGGTCAATTACATCCAGTTGCTTATCACTCCATGAAGCTCCTACCAGCTGAAATCAACTATACCATCACCGAAAAGGAATTACTCACCATTAAAGACGCCTTCAAGGAATGGAGGCATTACCTGATGGGGGCCAGACATACTGTGACTGTGTACACTGACCACAAAAACCTGCAATTCTTACGATCAGCGAGAACTCTGACACCACGCCAGCTTCGATGGTCTCTGTATTTTGCAGATTACAATTTCGTGATCACCTACCGACCTGGAAACAAGAATGGTAAGGCGGATGCCTTGTCCAGGATGGATACAGAAGGACAAAGGGCTGTAGTAGAAGACCAAAAGATCATTCCCGAATCAAAGATAGTAGGATCTTTTACTCATGAGACACTGGAGAGGAAAGTCAGAGGTTCCCTTTCTCTGGAAGAGCTTCAACAATGGGCTTTGTCTGACCCGTCTCAAGAGATTCGAAAAGACCTACCCTATCATGGAAGGGCCCTGTTTATACCTACTTTGGAATTGCAAAAACAAATTCTGCATGACTGTCATGACCACCCCATGGCAGGTCACAAAGGAATAAA
Source organism: Calotriton arnoldi (assembly GCA_963921515.1). NCBI lineage: Eukaryota > Metazoa > Chordata > Amphibia > Caudata > Salamandridae > Calotriton > Calotriton arnoldi. The sequence goes on from CAWUFW010001086.1 coordinate 1,857,141, forward strand.
CAAGACTGAAGAGTTGATAAAGAGACAATTTTGGTGGCCCAACATGTCGAAGGTTGTAAAGCAATATGTGTTAGGTTGTGGAATTTGTGCACAGGGAAAATCCAAACGGCAGTCACCACAGGGGTTACTTCAACCTATGCCTACACCCCCTTATCCCTGGCACACAGTGACCATGTATCTAATTGTAGACCTGCCCTCCAGTCGGGGATACGGTACGATCCTGGTTTTTGGTAACGCCTTTACCAACATGGTTCACTTTGTCCCTTTGCAAGGCATTCCCAGTGCTAAGGACTTAGCTACACAGTTCAGTTTGCATGTAGTGAGATTACACGGAATCCCCAAGGTCCTCATTTCAGATCGAGGTACTCAATTCCTGTCTCATTTCTGGAAGGCTTTTACTAAAGGATTAAACATAGAAACCAGATTCTCCACCAGCTATCACCCAGAGACAGATGGACAGACTGAGAGAGCTAATCAGGAGCTTGAGCAATATTTAAGGCTGTTTTTATTAGATCAGGAAGGGGACTGGTTAGATCTCCTTTGGGCGGCAGAATTTGCACACAATAATTCCCAAAATAGTTCTACAGGCCATTCTCCAGTCTATTTAAACTATGGTAGACACCCAAACCTAATGATCAGTACTAGTGAGATTTCAGTGCCAGCAGTTAAGAATTTTGTCCAACATTTAAGTGAGACTCATGAGGCAGCTAGGAAGAAGTTAGAGAAATCTAAAGAGTTGTACAAACATTATGCTGACAGAAAGAGAAGGCAAGGAGATGATTATTCAATAGGGAGCAAGGTGTGGCTTAGCACCAGAAATTTGAAATTAAAAGGAAATCGGAAATTTTAACCCCGCTTTATAGGTCCCTTTGAAGTAGAAAAGAAGCTAAATCCAGTAACCTATAGATTAAAGTTACCTACTCAACTGAGAATTCATCCAGTTTTTCATGTCTCCCTATTGAAGAAATCTTCACCATATCTGCGGCCCAGAAAACCTCCCAAGCCTGTTCAAACTGAAAATGGTGAGGAGTTTGTGGTTAAAAGAATTCTAGATTCTAAGTGGAGGAACAGAAAACTGTACTACTTAATCGATTGGAAAGGCTATGGTCCAGAGGAGAGGTCCTGGGAACCATGTTCTAATGTGAATGCCCCGAGATTAGTGAGAGCCTTTCATTAACAAAATCCTCACAAGGCCAAACCTGGGGAATCCCCCTTGCGGAGGGGTACTGTCAGGAACCTGGGTGCTAAATTGCATGGACGCCAAGTTGTGGGGGCAATTACTGGTTGTGGTCAGTCCTGGACAGCATTGGTTAATGCACGGTCCCTTAAGATGGCTGGAAGCGCAATGGTTAGCGCTCCAGCCTTTCCACAGTAAGCGCGAGGTCTGAAGCACAGCTGAGGCACGCGCTCACCCTCAGCTGTGCGCACTTCACCTAGGCCGTTACTGAAGTAACAGCTCTTGGCTATTCGTCCGCGTTCCCTTCAGAGCAAGAGTAGTTAGAGATTTCGTTTCGAGACCGTCGGTAGCTTAATTCCGCTACGCGCCGGGTTTACAAGGAATTCCTGTCAGGAAAAGTTACGAGTCTACAGAGTCCAGCTGTTCATTCCTTGACTTCGTCCTTGAAGAAGAAAAGACTTGTCAAGCCTGTTTCCTGTCATGCAAGTACAGCTCAGAGAGCTTTTTCGAAAGAAATATAAATTCAGCACCGGTGTTTATTATTAGATACTTAGGGGTATATTCACAAGAACGTGTGATAACTACCGCAAGAGTAGCGTAACGCAACTTACAGCATCGCAGCCTATCGCGGGAAAATAACCCCGTGACAACGTGGAATTCACAACACGGCGGTAGCATGCGATAGTTGGCCGACACCGCGGCCAATGCTCGCGATACAACCACCTCGACGGAGATAAAAACACAAACCACAACGCGAAAAAAGATGCGATGGGCCAAAGCGCGATAAGAAAACAGTGACAACCAGCGCGAGGGCAGCAATACTCACGCGCAATGCGGAAAAAAGCACAAGAACAGCATACGGAAAATGCCACAGAACAAAATACATCAACAGCAGAGTACCACGGATGCACCCTGGCCAACTGCAGAGGACAACATGCACACCACAACATCCACGCACTGTGGAAGAACAGAACCTACAGGCACACCACATGAAAGAGACCAGTGGCAGACAAATCAGAGCCGCAGGAGTGACACACCCATCGTGCAGCATACGCACATAAGTAGAAGTGCACCCCGACAGTGACAACATCCCGGTACAAACAGCAACACATTCACAACTGAACACAGGACACAACTGGTTCGGAAAATGTGCACAACATGGCAAATCACATCTGAAACCCCAGGGACATGTAACATGACAATGTACAATTCCAACCTATGACCTGCAAATATGTTTTATTCACACATGCAGTGCAATTGGACATCTACTACTGTCCCATGAATGCCACGGACGGTCACAATGGGACATGCTCATGAGAAGTAAGTGTCAATGATGGAGTCCCTACGGGCCATTCCTGCACAGCTGCAGTGGGATGTGGGCCACCTGCCCCATCACCACCATCATCGTCCGGTACCTCTGGAACTGGGATCCATGGGGCCCTGGTGCGAACACAGATGTTGTGCAACACACAACATGCAACGATCATCTTGCACACGACGTCCGGGCTGTACAGGAGCTTCCCACCAGTGCCGTCCAGGCACCTGAAACGTGACTTCAACACGCCAAATGTGCGTTCAACGATGCCCCTGGTGCGTATGTGGTCCGCATTGTACTGTCTCTGGGCGGGTGTGTTCGGGTCTCGGAGGGGTGTCATCATCCAAGGGCAGAGTGCATATCCTTGATCACCTGTGACAGTGCAGGGAGAAAAGAGTCAATACTTGGTTCGGCAGGATGTGATGGCAGGCCCACCAATTCAGTGATGCCTGTGCTGGCTGTGTGTGGGGTGAGTGTAAGCCAGCCCTCAGGGAGTAGCATGTGCTGGCAACTACACCAACAGTCATCAGGCACACAGACATGCAATGTCAGAACTACAAGGGGGGATGACTCGAGTCGCACAGGGCTAGTCGCCCCGTATGCACAGCGGCCGACACGGGCCAAACACCACGGGACGCTGACCTGCGGGAGACTGGGGTAGGGTCATGAGGGCAGAGCAGTGCCTCACATGTGTCATGGCTGCATTCCGCATCTCCACACGTTCAGCTGTTGTGTGGCTGTGGTGCCATGTGAAGTCTGTATTGGGTACAGGGGTAGCCCAGGATGACCATGGAGTGGTGTAGTCGTGTCTGGTAGGTGGTCGTGTATTTTGACATGTCGGATGTGGTTAGGTCACGTGTGCATCCGCACAGTTGTGCTTTGTGCGTTGGTGGCTGTGGGATGTGTGGTGTGTTGATTTGGTACTTACCCACGAGCAGTCCCATTCCATATGTGCCATCCTGGAAGCGCTGGTTGATGATGGACTGTCGGAAGATGAAGGAATCATGCACACTGCCTGGGTAGTTGGCGACGACATTGGTGAACATTCCCCGGTGGTCCACTATTGCCTGCACATTGATGGAATGCGTGTGCTTCCTGTTGCGGTAGTGGTGTGCAGTATCCGCAGGGGGCACAAGTGGGACATGTGTGCAGTCGATTGCCCCCAACACGGCCGGGAATCCGGCTATGGCGTAGAAGCCTTGCTTAGTCTCCAGCTGTTCCTGCGCAGTGTTGGGGAAGTGTAGGTACTGGGGTATGAAGCTGATGATGGCATCCAGGACGGGTGTGATGAACTTTGATAGGGCTGGCTGTGAGATCCCTCCGACTCTGGCAGTTGTTGGTTGGAAAGTCCCAGAGGCCAACAGGTGCAGCACTGCCAGCAGCTTTGTCTGCAGAGGGATGTTTGTTCTCCGCTGTGTTGGGACCGTCAGCCTGTGGGCGATGTGGGTCAGGATGCGGAGGATGGTTGTCCTTTTGAGCCTGTAGTGGGCAATGACTTCCGCGGGCATTAGGTCTGTGAGAGTGGTGCGTTTTCGGTAGGTCCGCTGTCTTACTCTACGCTGCCTCTGTGGTGGTCCAGGGGGGCGGGTCCGGGTCCTGGGGGTGGTGGCGGTCCAGGGGGTGGTGGCGGTGGGTGTTGTGGCCCTGTTGGGGCTCCGAGCTGCATGTAGAGTCGTTTGTTCTTCGGGTATGGCTATGTGCGGGACTCCGTTGCCTACTGCAGGTAGACATCCGACTTTACACCTGCTTGAGGCAGGTGTTAAATACCTGCAGCTACCGCGCCTTATCGCCTGTTTTGTGTTCTTATCGCCGATGTGGCTGGTCATTGTGAATGTTGAGGTGTGATATTGTCTCAACTTTTGGCACGGGAACGCCCACTCTGCATCTCATTTGCGATATTTGCGGGGGTCCTCTGTGGCGATGTTTTTTGCGGCTGCTATCGCGGGTAAACTGGTGCTGTGGGCTGTTAACACCGGCTTGTGAATGGGGAGGTAAATTTATCACAACTTTGGCTGCGATGAAGTGCCGTTAATTCGGCGATAGCTCCTCGTGAATATGCCCCTCAGTTTCAAATGTTAAAAACTAAAGCCTGATTTCTTTCGTGCGCTGAGAGTTGTTTAACAAGGATATTACCTGTGAGTTATTCCAGAGTAGTTAACTAGAAATAAAAAGAAAAGAAACCTTACCTCTGTCAATGTTCCAGTCGGGTTAAGCAGCTTCAGTGAGTCCACCTGAATCCAAGAGAAAAGAAAGGTTATTAGTTCTACAACATTATAAGATAGAAAAGCACAATGAATATTTAAACTGTACATAGTTACACTAGTGTTTGCTTCCCAACAGAATAGTCACACAAGCACAACATCGTTAAGGAGATCATCTTAAAAAACTCCAGTAATAAGAAGAGAGGCAATAGCCCAGTCTCTAGGGGGTATGTTTAATTGGTATTGGAAAATATACTGTAATTGTTAAACCCTAGTAAAGATCTTAGTAATGTTTGTCATTTGTGTTTCAGTGTCTAATCTCTAACTGCGCAAGAAGCAACTAGAGTAGCAGCTGATTGACGACACCAGTATAGAAGACGAGGCTGTCTCTTCTCTGTCCCTTCCCCCTTTCTCCCCCAGGATTTCCTGCATTCTCCCTAGGAAGAACCTGTGGGAGCGTGAGGGGAAGCTCGGAGAGGCATTGGGAACTTGCAACATTCTGCTCCTGTGAAGTACCTGGGAAACTTTAAGTAAGACTCTTCTGACACTGAGTCATCCTACCACCTTAGTACTCATGAGCCCAAAACCGACTTACTATAGTGTCTCACTTGATCTCCTACTCACTCACAAAGAAACAGATGATTAGACACCCCAGAACACAACACTCCCAGATCTCTCAAGAATCGCAGTAACAAGACACACCCTTTCGCTTGCACTCTTGTACTTGTCCACAATAAGATCTGACAAACACACGAAACAGTTTAAAATATTTATTTTAACAAACGTGCCCTAACATGCAGTATGCGTGCCACAACAAGCAGGAAAATGCACAGTACAAATACAGTCAGCATAGCAGCTAGTCCATATATCATGAAGGGAGATGTCATCATGAAAATACAATAAACGCTAACCTCCCTTCCCTCGCTACGAAGCAGTATTATGAGAAGATATCTGGGCTTTGTCAGCAGACCCCATTCCTTAGTCTAGAGATGGTAGATCTACATCATAGGTGCTGTCTCGCTCTTCTCCCTGGAAAGTTCCCTCTCCAAGTGTGTGCTACTTATTCATGTATTCAAATAAAACCAAAGTACGTTGTCCAAACAACAGCTGCATCTGTATGTTTTGTCTAAGGGCTAAGGCCTGGCCAGAACAAAATAACAAGGGGCATTGTTGTTCGACCTTGCTCACAATGTTCAGTCAAAATCCCAGGAACTTGCAGAGAATGAACACAGCGATGAGTTCTCATGTGAAAACAGCCAAAGAAATTATTGCAAAAATAAAGTCATGTAGTAACGTGCGCAAAGCAGCAGGAAAGCTGCAGCGTTCTTATGCTAACTTAGAGAAAACGACAATGTCCCTATGGGCCATGTGACACCCTCTCCTTGGACAGGTCGTTAGCACTGGGCTAAAACAAAAATCAGAGGTAAGCAGAGGCAAAGCATCTCAGTGGTATCCAAATTAGAATATTTGTGGACCCCCAAAAACTTTTTTTTTTTTCAAATTTAAAAAATAGCCAACTGGGTACCCAAAAACATATCCATTCACAGTTACACATCAGAGGCCGAAATGTCGCGGGAAAAGCAGAATGCCATAAACTCCAATATGTTGTCTGAACCCTCCATAGTAAAAAGGTATGCCATCCAATTCAGTAAGTCGAACGAGCACACATGCTCCTCATATCCAGAGGCCGATAGGAGTATATCAGGGCAACCTGCGTTAACTTCAGTAAAACTCCGATCCAAGAGGCGCTGTGCACTAGCACAGGTACTCAAGCCTGCCGATGGTCCAAGTAGAGGATCGCACACCAGGCGCCTACCCATGGAACATTCCTGGTCATGGGCCTTCAACGGACCCATTAACAGTTCAGAATTCAGGGCAGCGTGTGTTGTATTGGAGAGGCAGACAACCACGGCCCATTGAAAAGGGCACCAGAGGCAGTGGAACACAGGTTGCACGCAGGTAAAATAGGCATTAACGGAAGGTCAGCCAATAGTCGATGTTAAAATCCTTCAATGGCATTGAACCAAAAAGCTGGCGCATCCGATCACGGTACAGCTGCAACTGGACCGGGTTTGGCAACTCCACAGATCGAGCAGCCATTGCGGAGCAGCAATAGAAGTACTAGTACGCCGCAAATTAGCAGGAGCACCAGAGGAAAGCCTCCGAAGGCACCGGAAAAAAATAGAATGAATAAAAGCGGGTATTACTCCAAAAATAGTCTGAAAGGAGGTGACAAGTCCGGATCCCACAAGTTTAAAAAAAAATGGGCCAGGCCCTCTGTATTAGACGGATTAAATATTTGGTGTATTAATTTTCAAAAATGGAGTGGGAGATTCGTGTTTAGCAATGACTGAATCTCACTTGCTGTTCTTGCCACCTGCAATTCGAAGGTCTCACAAGCTGATGTGAGAGCCACTTCTTGTTGAAACAATAGCGCTTTGAGTCTGCTTAGCTTAATGAAATATGTTTTCAAAGTTGGAATGGAAGTCCACAGCGAACTATCTACAATCCCATGCGGGGGTGGAAACAGGACATTGCTGCAACATGTAACACGTTGTGAAACTGCTATTATATACGGGATGCCTGCCCATAAGCCACAGCAGTCGTAATTATTTAAAATAAGATCAATGCCGTTAGAAAGCAAAGTTAGTGCGGGAATAATAGCTGGGACCAGGGTCCCCTTTAAAAACAAGCTAAATTAGGGGCCGAAACGTTGCAAGCACCATGAAGTTTGACTTTTTAGCAGACTAGGAAGTGTCCCACTGTAGAATCACAATCCTCCCTTGTAAGGAAAACCTCCTTATCTGCTCGTTGACACCTAAACGTGAAAGGCAGTGACCATAATTCATGAATATAGCTTTTGCCAAGGGGCTCATATCTACCAACCGGATAGTGTTTCATGCAGGCCGTAAACTGGAAGAGAGAGATAGGCAGTGAAATAGCCCCATGTATTAACTACACAGCTGAATCAGTCTCTGTCACAGAAAATGGTAACTGGTCCAGTTTTTCAATATGTAACATTGCATATGTTGCATCCTTCATCGACATTAATTTCTGTTTATCTGTCAAATTAAATGGTAAAAACAGTGCGGATGCATTCAGGTAATCCCATGGAACTTTACCACTTCTGAGTGTTTGCAAGGGCCAACCAAATTGCATTACAGAACAAAACTGATTTTGACCATGGTACAAAACAGACACTTCATATTGCACAATGTCTTTTTATTTTAAACCGTCTCTATTGCATTTTTCATAACATTTAATTACCCCCCACCGCCCGATCCAAGCAAGCACAAAACAACAGAAGCAGATAAACAGATACAGGTTGAGTTAATGGCCAGGAGATATGGTGAAACTATATATATAATAACAACATATACTTATTCTGATCACAACACATCATAATATCATAGCACCGGTTAACCAAAAGGGGGGGGGGAAACCAGAGAAAGTATCTGAAGAGCCCGTATGATCAAGGAGAAGCGGGGGAGTTCATTCCTGTCCTTGTGATACAAGCCAGTCCCTCAAAGGGACCCCAATTTGAAGCCTCCTTTTCCGAGCCCTTTCAATGTGATAGATTGAGATTAACCGGGCCAACCAGTGATTGAATGACGGAGGGGCTGGGTCAAGCCAAGCTGTGGCCAAGCCATGGCGAGAAATAAAAAAGAAAAAGGAGCCACAGGAAGAGCCAAAGGGAGAACCTCCTGCTCCTGGACTCCTAACAAAATCAATTGGGAGGTAACCTTGATTCGCAGGTTTAATTGTACCTCAAAAAAATGGGATATCTCCCTTCTCAAATTCGCTAGACCCGGACACTCCGCCAACATATGCACCAAATCTGCCCGTTTCCTGACACCGTGGACAATTTGTACCAGAGACTCCCCCCATTTACAAATTTTAGCCGGGGTGATATAAAGATTGAACCAAGTCTTATATTGTTGGATCTGTAGGTTGGCAGATATAAGTATTGACCGAGCTAATACTAAGGAAGAGAGGGTGTCCTCCTCTGTTGATTGCAGTAACCTCACCCATCGAGTAGCATGTTTCTCAATATCATCCCCCATCCTATCGTTGAATAGTTTGTATATATCTCCAATCGAAGATGTGTGCCTGGCTAGTAAATCTACAAGTTGACTCCTGTTGAACTCCTACCCACCTCCCCTTTTCTTCCCTATGAAATCCTTAATTTGCAGGAATTTAAAGAATTCATTATTCCCTAAGAGGAATTTACTCCTCATATTTTCAAAGGTTGTAAAACTTTTATCAATAAAAAAATCCCCCAAAATAAATGGACCAAGATTTGTCCTCCATCGCCTAATATAAAGATTGTGAAATATATCCGGTAAAAGAGGATTATCATAAAGGGGAGTGTAGAAACTGAAACGACCAACCCCAAGTTTTTTTCTGACACTAGTCCACACTCTAAAAGCATATAGAAGTGTCTTGAACCTAACCTTTTTAAAATAGCCAAATTCTAATTGCCAGAACAAGCAGCCGCGAACCACAGCTCCAAGGGTTAATTCAAAACATGAGGGTGCAGTATTCTGACTGAGCTCTTCCTGAGGTGGATCAAACAGCAGGGGTATTATTTGTTGTAGCGCGGAGGCCCAGTAAATCAGCCGGAAGTTTGCTACGGCCCATCCGCCCCGCTCCCTGGGAAGGGAGAGGAACTTCAGGGCCATCCGGGGCCTGGCATACGCCCAGAGAAACCTCCCGATCATGCTGTCCAAAGCCTTGAACCACGAATTATCCACCTCAAGGGGTATATCCCTAAAGAAATACAAGATTCTTGGAAGGAACATCATTTTAATTAAGTTACACCTCCCAATCAGGGAGAGTCTGAGATTATTCCATCTAAGCAACTCGGCTTTAGTTTTATTAATTAATGGACCCAAATTACCCTCTACCACATCATCCGTGTCTGCGCTGATATTGATGCCCAGATATACTGCGTTGGGGACCACCCATGTGTTTTCAAACATAGTGTTCTCATTTATAAGTATCTGTGTTTTATCCCTATTTAGTCTGTATCCCGTGATGCGTCCAAAGCGATCGGCCTCCTCTTCGATCTCCCTGACTGCTTCGCTAGGGGCAGGGGTAACAATCGCAAGGTCATCGGCGTAAGCTAAGATTTTAGTCTCAAAGCCCCTAGTTACCATCGGCGAGATTAAAGCATTACCTTGGATCCGGAGGATTAAAGGGTCTATATAGAGGGCAAATAACAGGGGGGAACAAGGACAACCCTGCCTTGTCCCCCGCTGGATTTTAACTATCTCTGAGTCCCCCCGGTTAGAAAGATTTTAGCCATAGGTTTAATATATAACATTTTAACCCACGTTATAAAATCCAAGCCTAGATCCTTCTTCTGTAATATCGCCCACAAATCGAGCCAGGAGACCCTATCGAACGCTTTCTCAGCGTCTAATAATAACAGCGCCATAGGGTCTCCTTGGAATTTGGCCACATCAAATAAAGTGATTACCCAGCGGATGTAGTCTGTAGTACCCATTCCTGGAATAAAACCGTGTTGTAAACGTGAGACAATTTTTTTAATAACCTTAGATAGTCTTGAGGCTCAGATTTTAGCGAAAACCTTGGTATCAGAATTAATTAACGTGATAGGCCGATACGATCCTAACTGATTCACCGGTTTTCCCTTTTTGGGGAATACCTCCATCCTAGCAGAAGCCCATGAGTCGGGAGGAGGATTGCCCGTCTGAATGGCCAAAAATACCTCCAACATAAAGTTATTAAGGGTGGAAGCAAAAACTTTATAAAATTCCCCCGGGATGAAATCTGTCCCTACGGTTTTTCCAGATGCTAATCCTGACATAGTTGCTATGATTTTTTCTATTGATATGGGTAAATCTAAAAGCTTCCGATCCTCCCTGCCCAATCTATCCATAGTCACCTGATCTAAATATATTTCTATTCCTTCTGGATCTACCTTCTCTTCGGCATACAATTTCTGATAGAATCTTTGAAAAGCGGAGTGTATCCCCCCTGCTTCGGAGATGGGACCCAGCTCAGGGTCTTGAATTTGTTTAATGTTGCCGTACGTTGCCTGCTGTCTAGCACGCAGAGCTAAGGTATGCCCCACCTTTTCATTCAATTCATAGGTTTTGTTTTTCCATACCGTATATTTTTCGGCCGCTTTTTTAGCCGAGATGTCCCCTATTGCTGTTTTAGCTAATATAACCCGAAGCTGGGCTGCTTCGATGTCAAGACCCATAATAACAGCCTCCACCAAACCTGTCTCGGCCTGCGATAAGCCCTGATAGAGTCCCTGCAGTTGGTGTTTCTCTTTTTTCTGTCTATTCCAACTATATCTCGCAGTTTCCCCACGAATCCCGGCTTTGAAATATCCCATACTACTTCAATGGGAGCAGTCCCTAGATTTTCAGCCATAAATAAAGGAATCCACTTCCTTATATATGAAATATAATCTTCATCTAGCAACAGAGCCCTTTCAAACGACCATCCTCCCTTAGCTTGCAAAGTAGCATGGATATCAAGTTCTAACACTAAGGCGTTGTGGTCGGACATCACCCGGGGGTATTTAACTATACAAGAGGCAGAGATCAACCTACTGGATATAAAAAATAGTCTAGGCACGCATGCACCTTATGAGGGGCGGAATAATAGGTATAGCCTGGGTCCAACAGTTCTTTATCAGCCCACACGTCAAGAAGCCCATGTAAATTAACCAACTGAACTAGTGACCAGAAGACTTTGGGCTTACGCCCTTGATACATCGCAGCGCTTGACAACAAGGCATCCCTTTTTAGATTAATATTTTAATGTTACGACATCTTGCTGAACTTTTTTCTAGAGCTCTCAAAGATCCTACACTAAACTAAGTAGCAGCTGGTCATACTGGTTTCCGGTTCCGGTTCAGAGTGAGTCGGAGAGCGTCGGAGCGGGGTTGCGCTGTTGTTGTGTCCGTGGCCGCCGGATTGAGCCCTTCCTGCAGAGGCGGCCCGGCGGAGATCGAGACCCGGTGCTGGCTGGCTGGCTGTCGGAGGGTCCGGGTCCGGACACTAGTCTCGACTCGCCTCTCTGACCCGCAGCGGCTCTTCAGCCCCCGGCCCCCGTCACAGCGGAGTGGCGGCGTTGCATCGTCTGTGCGGCAGCTGGACCCATTGGCCATGGTGCGAGCCAGGTGAACCCTGCAGCGGGGCGCAAGGGGTTCCCAGGCGGGGTCAGGGCTCACTGTGCACCGGCGCTGACCTGGAGCGGCCTCGAGTTGGAGCGGCCGGAGTCGGAGCGAAGCGGCTGTGGGCGGGATCCATTCTGGGTTCTAGCGGTGACGTTGCCAGATGCTGCTTTCGGGTGAGAGCGAGCACGTGGAGGTGGGAGACGCGCTACTCCTTGCTTCTCTTCGCTGTTCTGTTTTCCTGTCCCACCCTGTCCCAGAGGCATTGAGAGGCACTGAGGCATTGAGGCATTGAGGCGCTGAGACGTTGTGTGCACTTTGTTTTTCGGTGGCCAGCTCTGAGCAGCACTTCCCAGTACTCCCCGGCTGAGGGCACCTCTCCACCACCGCTTCCCCTAAGCAGCCCGGTAAGACATAATAACTTACACCGGGAGCGGCTAGTGACTGCGAGTGCGGCTGTGGCACTGTGAGGCTGAATCTCTTAAGAGAGCCTGTGGAGCCTGTGAAGAAAGTAGAGCCGTTGTGGAGGAGCAGAGAATCAGACTCCCTGTCCATCACGTCGCCTGTTTGCTTGCCTGCCTGCCTGCTGCCTGCTTGCCTGCCTGCCTGTCTGCCTAGAGCCAGTGCCAGCGCAAGTGACCCAAAAAACCTTGTGGGAATAGTATAGATCATATTAGAATAGAATATTTTGTAATGCCATCCAGGTGCTTGCGCTCAAACGCAAATGCACCAGTAGAATTAGCTACAGGACTGTCAGGGCCATCTGCAAGCTCAGCAAGTCGCTCCACGGACCATCGCAGTCCCCTTAATCTCCAAAAAACTATACGGTGAAGGAGAAATAGGGAGCACCTCTTACATCTGAAAGCTTATCCATCGGTGATGTCAATGCTCACAAAAGGCGTGGTAAGGTGGCAAAGGAAGAGGAAAAGGAGGCCCAGGAAGTCCAGGAGATGGACACCTATGTAAAATCGGAGAATGAGGAGGGCGTTCAGTCCGCTATCTCAGAGTTTATAGTGGCCCCTTATCCCGCCGTAATTATTCAGCATCAGAACAAAGGCGAAAACATTCAGTTGCTGACATTTACACAGCTATGTGGTGGAATTGCTTTACAAGCAGGAGTGGAGGACAGTAAGATGGAAACGGATCTAGCCGAGGGCAAAGTAGAACTCTTTCCAAATGAGAACTTGGATAGAAAGGAATCATCTCCATTATCACCATTGGCAGGGTTGGTATCCTTGTTTGATAATCCTCAAACCAGTCCAAGAAGTATTATCGAATGTAATTCTGGTCCTTCTCTGATGAATTTATGTGAACAGGTGTTACAGGTGCCACAGTTTATAGATCGTAGCCCTGCACTGGCGAAAATGGAGGACTACACCCTACCGGACATTGCTATTCCACTGGAAAAAAACAAAGACTTGAAGGCGCATTTGAGAAAAACAAGCACTAAGGATCCGGACCTGGAATCGAGAATGTCTCCGGGTTTTTTAGCTGGTCACTCGCATATGCCCGTCTTGTATAGTAGTACCCCCACTAGTTTTTCACATGTTCATTCACTAGAATTGTCCGATATGGGGACATCAGCAGCTATTCTCGATAAGGGGGCAGATAATATCTTGAACTCAGTCGAGAATATACGGGGGGTACCTTAGAGATTTTTTATGCATTGGAGAGAATTCTCTCATCAATTTTATCTTTGTTAGAAAAAAGTACGGTAAATTCTGATCATATATTGGAGGTTCTCTCTCCCATTTTAATGGGAATCCAAGATCTTAATCAGGTTAATCAAGCAACAAATAAATTAGCAAAGGTCCCTGATGCAGTTTGCCGCTCATGCCAGACATGTAATGGGGTGTCTAAAAGGGGAAGTAAGATAGAAGAGAAGGAAGTGAAGGAGGACTCTATAGTTGTGCCGCCCAGAGGTAGCCCCCTGGTAAGTTCATCCCCAGCTAAACAACATAGAGAGAGTTCCCAGCCTACTAGTCAAGGGGGAAATCGAAATTTAAATTCAAAAGTAACCCCGGTTACTTCCCCATTACGGGTATACCCTATTTTTAAAAAAAGTATCTCAAACAACTCATGCATGGCAGGTCCCTCGATTAAATCACAGTTAACTGAAGAGACTGCTAATACTTTAGTTACTGCACCCTTAGAGGAGGTCGCCCCACCGAGAGAAAGTAACACCCGACATAATCGGAGGGGAAAGAAGAACAGGATTCGACGTATACCTAAACAGAAACAGAAAAAACTGCGGTTCCCTACCGCAATTGAGGAGTCAAATAGAACAAAATCACCATCAAGTAGGAAGGATTCAGGGCCCTTGGGGCAATCTATATTGAATGTTGGTCATAATGCAGGGTTAGATAACGATAATCAGCCGACTTGCTCGAATTCGGTGCTGATTAAGCTGCGGAGCCAAGAGGGACAGGAAGAAAGAGGGACTCCTAAAGTCAACATGGGTGACATTGAGAATCAGAGTTTTTCCCGCAATATTATTTTAGCTAATTATGAAATAAGTAGAGACCCTACACCAGGAAATGTAGTGACAAATTCATACACCTCTGTATTAGAACAGGGTTTGGTTAGCGGAGGTGCCCCTCTTCCTCCTGGTGGACGGGATACTTTTCCAGTACGGTTTGATCCCGGCCAGTGGAAGGTTGGGGAGGGGGACTTAACCACAGTTTGTAGCAGTAAGAGGGTTAGGTCAGAGAGGGGATTGGTCTTGAGGCCGATTGGTAAAAGGCCCATATGGCATACAGGGCCGGGTGTCGGGCAGGTGAACAGGACCTTGCTCTTTGTTTCCCTGTTCGACACTGACTCAATGTTACTGAATAGAAGCGCCCTTTTACAGTTGTTATCAGAAATAGAGGACTTACGACTGGTAACAAGCAAAGACCTTGAGTTGGTCTATCTAGACCTGAGGAGTGCCCCTCCAAGTACTAGAGTCACATTCACGTCAGGGGTAGTTTCAATGTTAGTATTAGCTAACGTAGATTCCTTTAGGAAGAGAGGCATAGACGTGCTCTCTCGCGGGAACTTTTGTCCAGTTTCGCCTGAAAGCTCAGGAAAGATCCACCAGGTGCCAGGTATTGGGCTCTCTACTCCCATGGGCGTTATAACCCCTATAAATCCTAAAGATATTGAAATAACAGTAGGGAGAAACCTAGGAAATAGAGAAATTAACATTATAGGTCCGCAAGTGCAAAGACCTAGTAGTCCCATTGCGGAGGATGAGATGGCCCAGTGGAGCTGGGTGGCCGGTACCCTGAATAGTTCAAAAGAAACTACAAAAATGCCCTTATTGCGGGGGTAGCCAATTGGGGAGAATCCTATCCTGGAATTTAGCTGGGGTAGGAAAAACTAATGGTAAGCTTAAAACGTTATTAGAATATGACCCTAAAATAATTTGCCTCCAGGAAACCTGGAAGGGTGGGGACTTTCAGTTCGAGAACTTTTATGTATATTGTTGTGCAGCAAAATCTTCCGTAAAAGGGCGTGCTAGTGGTGGTTTAGCTATTCTACTTAGCTGTACCATGAGATGGGATCCTGTGATTTACATTCATCCCTCAAAGTGTTGTATGGGAGTGAAGTTGAGGATTGGGGAAGATAAATCAGGGCAAGCTGTTTTTCTTTTTCTGGTAAACATGTATATTCCCCCAATGAGAGCATCCAACTCACTGGTTGATTCAATCTGTACTTACGTGCCAAGGATAAGTAGCACTGAAGAATGCTTGCGGAATATGATGGTGGGTGATTTTAATGCCAAATTATCCAACGGTGCAGTCACGTCTTTTTCAAACCTTGAATTGGAGGAAGTATGGTCCATTCCAGATTCTTTACTGCCCGATCATTTAAGATCAGATAAACGAGGTCAGTTACTTCTGCATAATTTGAGAATGTTTGACCTAGTAACGTTAAATGGCAGATTTCCAGAGGATTCCCCAGCCTCTTATACTTATCAGAGCCCATATGGTCACTCATTAATTGATTACATGGTGGTATCTTACCAACTTTTTAGTGTATGTACACAATTTAGGGTATTTCCAACAAGCATGAGTGATCATAGAATTTTGGCTGTTAATGTTGATATAGAAATCGAGAAGCCTGATCTCTGGAATCATAGGGATGAAAAGGTTTTATATAATTGCAGTAATGGGCGCACTTGTTGGTCAAATAATTTGCTCCCAAGTTTTAAGAGAGTCTTTGAAAATATTGCTTTTATTAGTACCCAAGAAACCCCTATTGACAGGTTTGAGAGAATCTTGGTTGCAATTAGATCTTTTGGAAGAAAAAAGCAAGCTCACAGTTCTGCACCATCAGTGATTATATCATGGGAAATTAAAAAATTGAATCGGGAAATGAATGCTTTAATTAGAGAACAATTTAGGCTGTCTACGATACCAAGGCAAAGGGAAATTAATAGACTGAAACAGGTACGGAAAAGGAAAATGGTATGGGAAAGAGAAGGGTCGAAGAATCAAATTGGGTTAAACTTCGAGAGGTTGCTCAATCCGGTGACACCAGGAAATATTGGGCGCTGATAGCAAAATTTTGTGACGGGAGAGAGAAGTCAAAGCCCATTTTGATTCCAGACGCAGAATGGTCTACGTATATTTCCCAGCTGTATGCTTTAAATTCCGCAGTTGGATGGAATCAAGATGTTGGCTTTGCCCCGTTCGTGGGGAGCGAATATGGAGCACCAACATGCTCCGAAATAGAGGGTTATATTAAAGGGGCAAGATACTCGAGTGCGATGGGCCCAGATGATGTTCCAATAGCCATAATAAAACAGGATGGCGAAGCGTGGGCAAAATTTTTACATCCACTGTTTGTCCATTGTTATACCCATGGTGACATCCCACAATCCTGGAAGGGAAGTATAATTATTCCACTATATAAAAAGGGTCCCAAAAATTCCCCTGCCAGTTTTAGACAGATCTCTCTCCTGGATGCGACTGGCAAATTATTTGCGAAGAGCATCCTCACCCATCTGCAAGATTGGGCATTTGGAAATGATCTAATTCCCGTAGAACAAACAGGATTTCGCAAAAACAGTGGTGTTGTATTCCGCTTTAGGTGTCCGTATATAGGTTTTCCTGAAACATGTCCTTATATAGGCACAATTCACATTGCCCTTATATAGGCATAGAATCCCAGTCCTTATTTAGGCATTAGCCGTACACTCCAAATACAGGCATGGTCACCGACGGATGTCCACCCTAACGTCACAACGAGTTCTTAGAAACCAGACCCTTAAGCTCTTGGAAGTTCCCCTAGCACAGGATTATTGATTTCTCCAAGAACTCATCTATCATGCATGAACCGCTATACCTTAAAGGTTCATTCCTGACGTCTTCCTCTGTCACGTCAATGCTAACATTCCAAGGCATCTACCAGGTATAAATATACCTTCCCTTGCCCAAGCAAGTTAGAGGAGACCTCGACTTCAGAGGAGCCCGTATCCCGGCCTGACGCACTGAGAAGAGACGCTGTCATCCCTGCTCGCAGAGAATCCAGCTTCCAGTGTTCTGACTCCCTTCGCGGGGTGTTAGAGTTCCCGATCCGGAAGAAGATTCCCACCTCTCTCATTCTCAAGGTATGGAGCTGACTATAACCTAGAGGGACTCTTGGCATACTAGACTTAACATACTCTTAGTATACTATACTAGAGAATACTCCACCTACTTCTTATCTTTCCCTACACCTAGGTTAGGTTAGGTACACTGGGGTAGAACTAGCTTAGAGACGCATCGTATGAGTACTCGCGTTTTTAGCTCATGTTATTTATGTACGTGAATATATGCTAAAAGATAATGCTAGCGCAGTATTATTTATTTCTACTGCTTACGCTGTACATTATATATCTTGCATACTGTCTTGTGATCATAACAGCGCATATCTCTTACACGAGAAACAAGACTGTTCAATAAAACCTTTTATTGAAACGCCCGTCTATTCTTTCTGTGTAACTCTGAGGAAACTAAGCATGCACGATTAGCTGAGTGAAACTGTTATCTATTGTTTCCACGATTCTGAGAAGTGTTCCGATTCTAAAGGGAAACAAAGTAGTCATGTTTATGCGGTTGCCAGAAACTACTCCCTTCTTGTTTTCAAGGAGTTTCTAGTGGCCTCTGAGCTAGCTGGCACAAAGTAATTACGTGTAATATACTCGATAGGGACATACCGACCTCAGTCCTTTGTCAAACCTATAGGGTATATTATTCCAATGCGCAGAGCCTATTAGGGAAATAGGAACTACACTACATGGCGCCCAACGGTTGGTAAGGCAGTAATTTAACGCTAGATACTGAGTAACTCAGTCGTGCTTTTCTCTCAGAGACCCCTACTCACATACTCCATAAGACGTCTGGAGTGGGTAGGGTTAAATATCCGCCAAAACTAAATAGGACAAAAACCCTATATATTAGTTGCTTGGTTTGTTCAACGTTGAAGGATATAGTGTTCCAAAATATTGTGCACCTTATCTTTTGTTTCCTTGAAACTTGTTCTACATTTTTCAAAAAACAAATGTCCACACGCGGGGACAATGACACCGGGAACGGTGTGGCTGCGGCTGAACCAGTCGTAACAGCTTTTAACTTTACAGGTTTAAATGAAACCGAGGAGGGTGTTATAGACATCGCTCCAAACTTAAGAAGAGCCATCACTCTAAAACTTATAAAACACGGCCTACCACCAAGAGGGGTAGAGCATTTTTCGTGATAGAGGCACACGAATCTTTTCAGACAGAGGTATTCTATTCATGGATAGTATTCCCAGAATCAAATCCAGTCACAAGAGTGTTTCACTTCTACAAAGAAGATGAACCACCAGAGGAATATATTCCTTTCGAGGATATTGAAATTCCACTAACATACCAGGAGCATCAGCTCTGGTTTAAAGGCGCCCTAAAACATCACAGAAACATTACCAGGCTCGGTCCACTAGGTAGACCAGGAGCAACATGGCCGATTCTAGCCGGCTACACTCCTCATCCTGGCCTCGATATAATGTCAGACGAGGAATTACTTACTCAACTACAAGAGTTAATAAAAATTTACAGACAATTGGTCCAATATGTGATGCGGACTTTCACAGTCCAACCACCATTAACCATTCCAAATCAAACCCCTCAACAGGGGAATACACTAAAAATTACTCCACAGACTTTATACGCAGTCATGGGTAAAATGCCCACAAACGTGAGCAAATTCCATTCTGGATAGCTCAAAAAATTACTCAAATCGAAGCAGTATTTCCTAATACTAGCCCTTATGAGAAACACAGAATTCTAACAATCTGTTTACCAATGGGGATCACACCACAACTGGAAGATTGCACCACTTGGGGCGCAGTCTTTGCTGCCATGTATACTAAAACACATGGTGTTCCGTCAATTGCAGTAATACCAGATGTCCTGAAACAAATTCAAAACGAATACGGGGCAGAACCTGCTCTGAATTTAGGTATGAAATTACTGAAAAATTTCGACCAGGTCTCAACCATAATATTATCTAATATTAAAGGGGAGGCAGCATCAGTGGCGATCCGCTAACGCTTAAGGGAATTTGATGTTACAGAACATCAAACTGAACTACCCAGAATAATAGAACAATCTTATGCAGAATTAGGCAGAGATAGTTTGGGTGGAAAACCTTTGAAGCCAAAACTATCTGAAAGTCCTGAGAAGGACTCTATTAAACAAACTCCTACATCTTCTAAAAAGAAGTGGGAAACTAATAAACAAAACTCAAACGAGAAACGTTCTCAATCCCGAGGAAGGTCTCCTCAAAAGGAGCCCTCTGAAAGGAGGTATAACCTCAGGAATAGGGATAATTTAAGAAAACCTGACAGGTATCAAGATAATGATACACGTTCCTCTTGTACCTTTCAGATATCGTCACAGCCTCGGAAAGAAGAGGACGGTCAGAACATAGAGAAGAACGCGTGAAATCCAAAGACGACAAACACGTTCAGAAAAACAAATCAAAACCTCAATTCTCAAAAGAAGGTAGCAGGTCTGAAGATCAGACATGCCGAGAATACTGAGAACACAGCTCAAGAACGGAGAATGGGCTCAGACAATGCTGGACAGTGCAGCAGAAGTCACAATAGCTCGCCAGAACCTGAAGAAACTTCTGGAGATAGTGGACTTGAATGAGTACATCACAGTAGAAACTGTAGACACCAGGGTCAGTACTCCACAAAAGTTATATGAAATAACACTCCGAATGGAGGGAGACATACCAAGAAAGGTGAAAACGCTCTTTTGGGAGAAACTTTCAAGGGGTTATGATATACTTCTAGCAGAAAAAGACTGGCCACCACAATTTGTCAGGGAGTGCCCACATGGTGAGGACATCATTATGCCTGCCTTCTCCAACCATATTCCAATTCACCTAAAATATACTTATGCCAGGAAATGGGTAGTTGCCCAGGCCCCAGCATTATACAATAATCATGTAGGATGGGATGAGGACTCACCTCACCATAAAATACATCTAAAAAATGAACCTACTGCACAAAGGCAGTACCCAATAAAGCAAGAAGCTAAAAAACAGGTCAGGGAGATCTTAGATCAACTTGAATACCAAGGGGTGATTGAAACATGCACCTCCTCAATGAACAATCCTTTGTTTCCTGTATCCAAAACAGACAACACATATCGTCTTGTTTTGGATTACAGACACTTAAACACTTGTTCTAAAACATTTGCAGTGCAAAATGCACATAGTACAGCATTAATGAATAACATTGTGCGTAAAAAACATTTGAAAAACATTTCAATGGTTTCTTTTGTCAAAACATAGCACCTGAAAGCAGGTACTTAACAGCTTTCTCAATAATGGGGACACAGCGTCAATTTTGTCGACTCCCACAAGGGTTCAAAAACAGCCCGGGGTTATTCTCAGCGAGGGTAACAGAGTTACTACAAATTTATGATAATGAGGCATTGTCATATGTCGATGACATCTATCTGACAGACAATGACCTGGATAGGCACTTGAACAGGGTGAGTACCATTATATTGGGCTTCGCCTCTGAGGGCTATAAATTCAACTTTAAAAAATCCAGAATTGCCCATCTCAATGTCCTTTTCCTAGGATATGAGCTTTCAAGTGAAGGCAAGAGCCTGGCAGCTAACTTTTAGAAAAGTGTGCGCTGCTCCAACCTCCAAAAACACTGAAAAACTTACAATCCATCTTGGGTTTCCTAAATTTTGGAAGAACTTACATTCTAAATTACGCAGAAAGGGTTAAACCTCTCTACGAACTAATCAAACCTGATTTTTCAATCAAACATTGGACACAGGAACACACAGAAATCCTGCGTTCACTCCAAGCTAACATGTTAGCAACAAATCACTTACAAACACGCGTAAGTCAACGCAACTTAGTGATCCGAATAATTTCGGGTCAAAGCGGATTCACCTACTTAACATTTAATGAGGGTGAAAAAGTACCAATAGCATACAAATCACATTTGTATACACAAGCAGAATTGCGCTTCACTTCAATAGAAAAAATACTGACAGCAGTTCAAACTGCTGTAGCAAAAGAAAGAGCTCTAGCCCAAGGGAAACGCATTATTGTCGTAACTCCAGTACCAGCCTTAGAGGCAGTTACTAAAGCGAGCATTCCAAATGCTAAAGCATTACATCCTAGATGGGTTAATTCTCTTGCTGCAACAGATGTTGAATATGTTTTTGATCCTGATTTAAAAACACAAGCGTTCCTGCAATATGAACATGAATGTCCTCTGCCCACTGAAATTCTGCCTCTCGATCAGTACGAATTCATAATTTACACTGACGGATCAGCACAACCCGCTACAGGGAGTAAGCAAGCTTACAGTGCAGCATGCGCAATCGTTAAAGGTCACATGCAAAATGGTAACTTCAGACCAATGGTCACTAAAACTCAATCTCTAGGAGATTGTACAGCTCAGCGAGCTGAACTACAAGCATTCAAACTGGCACTTGAAAGTACAGATCGCGAATTCCCCACACTCATAGTGTGCGATCCTTTTTACTGTGTTCAGTCGTATAATGAATATATACAAAATTGGCTTGAAAATGGGTTCAAAGATGCAAAAGGTGGCACAATAAAGCATAAAACGCTTTGGGAACAAGTAGTTCAGTTAAAAAACGAACTACCAAAAGCTCACGTGATACACACGCTGAGTCATCAACGTGATGGCGCTCACGTTGCAGGGAATTCATTGGCTGACGAAGCCGCAAAGGGGGCTGTTCAGACGGCTTCCGTAGCTGTGATCACTCGTTCAAAAACGAGAATAGACAGTGAGATATTGTTGGCTGTCAATGCTACAAGCAAAGGCAGTGGTGCAGCGTTACCAAAAAAGTTTCCACTCAAGTACTCTTATGTAATTGATGTGAACAACGTTCCTTTTGCTCGAATCCCTGGAGTGGGGGATAGGGTAATTCCAAACATGGAACGTAGAGCTGCTTTGATTTATGAAGCACATCTGGGGGAGGGTCTGTCACATCAAGGGATCTCTAAAACAATATTATTAACATTAAAAGAGATGTACTGGTGGCCTGGAATGAATACACAGATTCACATCTTCATCAATGACTGCATAGACAGTAAGGTACAGTGTGATGCAGAACGCCAGCAGACACCATGCTACGAAGTAGCCTGCCCAGTACAGACACCATTGTTAGATAGCATTAGACTATCTATGCGCAGACGTCCTTTTGGACAAATGCAATCCCACAAATACTAAGTCAAGGTTCCTATGGATATGGCCTCAGCGCTCGGCTGACGCTCGAACTGTTATAAAAGATTTGCGAGTCTTTAGCGGCACATACGCAATAGGCACACTACATTCTGACCAGGGCCCTGCGTTTAGCTCTCGGGTTTACAAAGAAGCCATGGCCAGTTTGGGCGTTGCATTGCGGTACTCCTCTCCGTTTCATCCTGAGGGAAATTCTGTTGTGGAAAGGAAAAACCAGGACATAAAGCAGTCTATAACAGCTAGGGTATTAGGTTCAGGTGATGGGTGGGTCAGACATCTTTATGGGGTCCAACGCTCATTAAATAATTTGCCAAGAAGTTATCTAGGGGGGGTCACTCCATATGAGGTCCTATTTGGGACAAGAATGTGGGTTCCTGATCTCGAATGTAAAGGCACAGTGGTGGAAAATAAACCCTTTGATATCAAAGATCGTTTGGCTGTTTTACAGGATCTAAATGAACTAAGATCGAAACAAAGCAACGTGTTCCTGAAGCCAACCACCACTGGGGAAAAACCGGCAGTCCCAGCAAGGCCTGTCTGGATCCCAAAAGTTGGGGATCTAGTCAGAGAGAAGATTGCGGACAAGAAGGAATTTGGACCTTCGTACAGACGACCAGTACCTGTCTTAGCCGTTCACGGAACAAGAACAGTACTTCTGCCGCCCCTTGCTGGAAAAAAGGAGAAAAGATTTGTGTCAATCGACCTCATCAAACCACAGTATGTGGCCAATACTAAATAGGAGGCCTCGTGGACTCTGACCTAGTAGCAGACGCACTCCTCTCGCTACTATCCAAGAGGTTCAGACTGAAAGACTGATAACCATCGAGAATTCATCAGTAACAGATGAAGGACTAAGCAACAATGCTATGGAATTCATCCCTCTTGAAACTCAAGTAACAGTTCGTCCAAATACACCTGTCTACACCAACGTAACAAGTGATCAACTGGTTCCAGCGATTTCAACAAATCCTGATGCAATTCCAACAATTGACAGAACTGCTTCTGGCTATTTCATTAACTTTGATACGTTTTCTGAGGATCCGAGTGAACCTGAAGCGACGCCAGCATCAAAAACTTTCAAACAGCAAGTACAAGACTTTTTTCATTTTCCGAAAAAGACTTATCTGGTTTCACCATGGATTGAACTATGGATTATTTCTGGAATATTTTTCTTTCTGCTTTGGCTAGCTTTGGTTATGACTATCAGCGTGCTTATAAATGGCAGATACATCCGTTTGGACATTGAAAGTAAAAATGTGAACTTACTTTTAAAACCACACAAATCATCCCATCATGAAGCAAGAGACTTGTCAGCAGTGAACATCACAGCCGTTCCTATACAGGATGGTATAGTGTGGGACAAAACCGATTTCGATATCTTCGGCCCTACGGAACTTTTGAACATTCCACATTTATTTAAAATTTCACTAAGTGACTTTATTTCGTCCAGTACCTATTCTGATGATTGGGACTTTGAGACTGTAAATGATATGATGTCTGATCTAGAAAGGTCTGCTGCATTCTCTAACAATGAATACTTAGAGGGTTCATCAGACTATGAACAGCTATATTGTTACAACCACTATGGTCATCATTTCTTGCATAAATCTGCAACACCTAGAAATGTGTTTATGTTTAACCAATGGGAGCATTGTCCTACACCACCAAAAGGTAGTTCAAAAACGTTTGCTAAAAAGTTTCCCTATTTTTCAGGGTACAATACATCTGATCCAGAAACATTTTACTATAAAAATGTAAACATAACAGGACAGAAAATGATGTTAACTAATACAAAACAGATTTATTCTGCAGCCTTTATTACCCAATTGTCTAGACATGGATTTGAATTTTGGAAAGACACAATAGACACAAAATATGTCTGGGGTTCTAAAGAATGGCAAGTGCAGGGGGATAGAAGCTTTGTTTAGAGCATGTATCATCCCTCAGCAAATAATGTTTTTGAATGACACTGTGCAACAAACGTCTTGCCTTGGTTTAGCCAAGATCAAATACATGAAAACACCTTCTGTACCAACACCTGCAAGTAATAACATTACACAGGCAGCGGTTACAGTTGACACAATACTACAAACCAACAGAACAGATCCTCATTGGAAAAACTGGTTACTCTGGCCTACAGACACAAACATCTGTCAAGAAAGATTCCTGAATAGAAGACAGGGCTTTACTATCCATAGGCCAGACCCACGATACGTTCAAAGACAACATCCGGGGGTAGTAACAACATACAGTATAGGAAAATTATGCCTCGACTGGCTACAAAAATCTACACTTGAGGATGTGAAACAACACTTATCTTTACTTCAAGAAGACGCAGACCTTAGGGCATTCTTGCTAGGACCGAGAAAACCGCGTCAAAAACGTTTCATATATGCCGGCATCTATGCTGCTTATAATGAAGTATGGAAGGTGTCACAGGCAGAGGCCGCAGAACGAATACGTGAACTTGATCGTATTAACTTAGAGAAAACTCTCTCTGTGGTCGACAACGGGGTTAACAACTTTGTCATCCAGAATTTATTCATTGGACAACATTGTATCCTCTGCTATTGACATACTGGAACACGATTTAGCCATGTTACAACAAGGCCAATCTCAGTTACGTTCTATTATGTTATTAAGCTGGACACTGCAATCCTTGCGTGCGGGCTATGTGCCTTGGCGTTTTATCAACACGTCGGCTCTGACTGATAAACAGATCGAACTGGCACAAAGGGGAGCAAAGTATACAGTGCTGAGCATTGAAAAACTGGAAAAATTACCATTCACAGTGGCAGAAAAACCAGCTACAGAATGGCTTATTCATGGCAAAATCACTCTGCCTGTCACTACTTTTCAGTTTCAGTATTGCCTCAAACAAATGCAAGCAGGCAAACATGAAAGGTTGGGTAAAGAATACATTAAGATATCCTGGGATTTACCTTACGAATACAGATGTTGGAGTGGGGATCGTGAAGTGTTTCTTAGCGGTATACACTGTGAAAATGCACTAAGCGGTTCACTCATATGTCAGGACATTTCTTTACACGGGGCTTGTAATGGTTCTGTGGCAAATTTGTCCTGCCACCAGCAGGGTACACCAGCTACTGTGATTAATCCAACGTTTGGCCAACTTTCTAATGGGAGTTACCTTATGTTGAATGATCAGAGTTGCTGTGGCATGTTGCCAGGCATCCCATATCTGGTAACGGTGGACTCCAGGGTCACTTGCTGTATGCAAGTATTGCTCCCCCCAACAGACACAGTCAGGGAGTCGCCTTTATGGCCTTCATTGAATGTTTCTTTTATACGATTTGATACTTTAAGCAGAATGAAAGCCATGCTTTTGCAACAAACCGTGACTTTGACCTCGGCCAAAGAAATCTATGATTTACAAATTACAAGGACTTTGGCTGAGATACAGGCTTTAATTCGTACAAACTGCCCTATACATTTTGCAGAAATGATGGGACGTATCTTTAACATGTCTGATATGAGCGGAATTGTACATGTATTTAAGACCATCTGCTCGGGACTGTTAGCACCTTTTCAAGCAGTCCTCGGAATCATCCCAAACTTCGCACATTCGGTGTTTGGTGGTGTGCCATTAATTCTAGCACTTGTTGCAGGAATCCTATTTCTATTCCTACTATTACGCTATGGCAAGCCTATCCGCCGACATCACTCCGAGCGATGTGGAGAAAGCTCTCCTAGAACGGAAGTGCCGTGAGCGCATAGTGCAACTTTTGGGCATACCTCGTCCTCGGGAACTTAATACAACATGGTTCCTGTCATTCAGACCAATCTGGCAAGATTGCATCTTACCTGTTCTACGCTGCCTGCTTTGCGGTGAAGAATGCGTGCTAGACACCTGTCTAACACTCCCATCAGTCATGCCAACAGATATCGATACTCTGCTGGACCCGATAACGGCCCATGCTCTGTGTTGTCCCCAGAGGCTACCAATCCTGATAACGGCATTCATTGAGATCTCACAGACGCTTCCTGCTACTGCTGAGGTACGAGATGGATCAACAGGCACACAGGTAACAACGGACGCGAACATTGCTGCGGCATCTTATGCTGAGGGCGATGCTTCTCATCTCTGTGCAGTTAACCTTCTGAACGAGGTGTTCCAACTGTCACCAACATCGGTAGATGATATTTTGTCTACGGAAATAGATGATTTCATGTTTTCACCAGACCCATACACTGACTTTGATTCGGCTCACAGTGTACCAGGGACGCAATGAATTTGACCTTCATATTTTCAAAACTTGGAACTCTTCCTAAAATTGAACTTTTTCCTTTTTTTCCTTTTTTGAAAATACATGGCAAAACAATCTGCTTACAGTAAACTATTCTTATAAAACAGGCTTCTTTGAATACTTCCAGGGACACATTGTCACCTTATCTGTCTAAAATTTCATTTAATACCATGATATTCAATGGCTTTGATTTTTGAAAACTTGTCAACCATTTCATCATATGTATATATTTCTGTTTATTCATTCATGTTGCATTTTATTTATAATATATGCTTAGAAATGAAAAAATGCTTTAAAATGTACAGTACCTATTGCATTCAACAGTTTATTTTTAAACTTCTTTTAAATACTTTTAGTAATGTTTTTAGCAACATGTGGTACTCAGTTTAATGTTTAGCATTTAATGTTTAGCAATTAGTATTATCGTTCATTCGAAAGTGGAGTGGGTGTTGTATTCCGCTTTAGGTGTCCGTATATAGGTTTTCCTGAAACATGTCCTTATATAGGCACAATTCGCATTTCCCTTATATAGGCATAGAATCCCAGTCCTTATTTAGGCATTACCCGTGCACTCCAAATACAGGCATGGTCACTGACATCCGTCCACCCTAACGTCACAACGAGTTCTTAGAAACCAGAACCTTAAGCTCTTGGGAGTTCCCCTAGCACAGGATTATTGATTTCTCCAAGAACTCATCTATCATGCATGAACCGCTATACCTTAAGGGTTCATTCCTGACGCCTTCCTCTGTCCGACTTCACGTCAATGCTAACATTCCAAGGCATCTACCAGGTATAAATATACCTTCCCTTGCCCAAGCAAGTTAGAGGAGACCTCGACTTCAGAGGAGCCCGTATCCCGGCCTGACGCACTGAGAAGAGACGCTGTCATCCCTGCTCGCAGAGAATCCAGCTTCCAGTGTTCTGACTCCCTTCGCGGGGTGTTAGAGTTCCCGAGCCGGAAGGAGATTCCCACCTCTCTCATTCTCAAGGTATGGAGCTGACTAGAACCTAGAGGGACTCTTGGCATACTAGACTTAACATACTCTTAGTATACTATACTAGAGAATACTCCACCTACTTCTTATCTTTCCCTACACCTAGGTTAGGTTAGGTACACTGGGGTAGAACTAGCTTAGAGACGCATCGTATGAGTGCTCGCATTTTTAGCTCATGTTATTTATGTACGTGAATATATGCTAAAAGATAATGCTAGCGCAGTATTATTTATTTCTACTGCTTACGCTGTACATTATATATCTTGCATACTGTCTTGTGATCATAACAGCGCATATCTCTTACACGAGAAACAAGACTGTTCAATAAAACCTTTTTATTGAAACGCCCGTCTATTCTTTCTGTGTAACTCTGAGGAAACTAAGCATGCACGATTAGCTGAGTGAAACTGTTATCTATTGTTTCCACGATTCTGAGAAGTGTTCCGATTCTAAAGGGAAACAAAGTAGTCATGTTTATGCGGTTGCCAGAAACTACTCCCTTCTTGTTTTCAAGGAGTTTCTAGTGGCCTCTGAGCTAGCTGGCACAAAGTAATTAAGTTTAATATACTCGATAGGGACATACCGACCTCAGTCCTATGTCAAACCTATAGGGTATATTATTCCAATGCGCAGAGCCTATTAGGGAAATAGGAACTACACTACAGTGGTACCTTGGATAATATCACCGCCTTGCAAACTTTAACTGAAAAATACCCAGTGAGTTGGGGCATCCCGTTATATGCGGCTTTTATAGATTTCTCTACGGCATTTGACCGGGTAGATCGGGGGACGTTGTGGAGAAAACTGGTCGCAATGGGGATACCAGGGAATTTATTACGATTAGTTATTGCACTTCACTCCTCTACTTGGACGCAGGTTTTATTAGGGGGAACACAGGGTCTTTCGAGAAAAATAGAAACTAATAATGGGTTGAAGCAAGGGTGTCTTTTGGCCTCTCTTCTTTTTTCTATTTATATTAATGATTTGCCAAGAAGAGTGGGGCTCAGCAAAGGGGATTCCCCTAAATTAGGAAATTTAAAGTTGAGCTGTCTGCTATATGCAGATGATGCCATAATAATGGATTTAACCCCAATTGGACTTCAAAGACGCCTTGCTGAGTTGATTAGGTATACAGAAGAATACTATTTAAAAATAAATATTTTAAAGAGTAAAGTTATGATTTTTAGTTATCGGGGATGTAAAACTAGAAAAAAACTCGCATTGGTTCTTGGGAAATGAGAAACTGGAAGTAGTAAAGTTTTATCCATATTTAGGAAAAATCTTTACAAACAGGTGTTCCGGCAGCAATCATATGGATCATTGTAAAGGCAAGGCAATTTCACAAGCCTTTGCAATCAATCGATTGTACACACACTGCGGGAAAAGACACTTCACACACATCTTATCAGTCTATAAAATAAAGATACCACCAGCATTGAGCTATGCTTGTGAAACAATAGATGCACAAGAGTGGGATAAATTTGAGAAAGTAGAGGGACGGATCTGGCGCCAAATATGTAATCTGAATTGCGCTGCTCCTATCGCAGCGATCAGGCTTGAATTCGCACTACTCTTCACTTATGTACTAACTATGGCTGCATGCTTAAGATGGGGCCACGCACTAGTAAACAGCTCCGAGAATATGTTACGGGTAGCTCTATGCGAGGAAATTTTTGTCGGCATGAAAGAAAAGAGTGCTCTTTTTAGAAATCATTCAAAAGCCATAACAATGTTCGGCTTAGATAGGGATAGTGCGGCGGTACTCTGTAAACGTGCCTTGAAAATCAGAATTAAAAAATCAATCTATGGGGTTTCTCGCGAAAGAGATATTAAAATGTGCGCAGAGAATAGAAATAATGATTGTATTGTGGGGAGTAGTATTCACAAAAAACCCCAACCATATGTTTTATGGAATCTAAAACATGGAGTACGTAGAGTTATTCTGTTGCTGAGACTGAATTTACTCCCTCTAAGAATCGTAACAGGAGCTTGGGAGGGCATTGCTAGACATGAAAGACTTTGTCACTTATGTAACTCCTGTATACAAGACTTAAATCATGTCCTATTTGTTTGCCCGACATTACAATCAATACGTCGCAGATACCTAAGGAATTGTTTTTTAGAGTATAATATTTCCACAGCAGAAGAGGCCCGCAACTGTCTGCTGGCACCCCCATCTGAACTTGTTTGTTTTAAAATTTTTAGCTTTTTTAAACAATTTTTAAACATATATTAGAACAGTATTGATCGATTTACTATGTATGTTTCTGAGCACTTGCACTTTTCCAAACCTTCTTGCTGCTAGCTAATGAGTATTGTATGCTGATTTTCTATGTAGGTATCTGAGCACTGGCACTTTTCCAAACTTTCTTGCTGCTAGCTAACGAGTACTGTATGCTGATCTCCTATGTATGTATCTGAGCACTTGCACTTTTCCAACCTTTTTTGCTGCTAGCTATCGAGTACCGTAAGCTGAAAAAAAATTCCTGTGAAGTTTTAAATATTTTTGCAACGTTATTATGCTGCTGGTTATCTTGTACTGTGTTGTGAACTGACAAATTCCCGCTTTCCACTACATGGTTATGCTGCTGGTTATCTTGTACTGTATTGCGAATTGACAAATCCCCGCATTTTATTATATGATTTTAATTTCGAAAGTTTTTATGATAGTTTTAGATTATAATCTTCGTAAAAGTCCCCTAAGTACCCATCAATGGTAATCTGATTTATTATGGATCAATCCTCTTGGCACCTGAAAGTTTATTGAATGGTTCCCATATTCATGTTTTTCCTTGTTCTTATATGATATGTTATGATGAATTTAGTCCTTTACTTTCTCTCTTTTCATGGAGTGCAATGTTGATTTTTAGATGTATTTTTTTCTTTTATGTGGAACTCTTTGGAGTCCCAAATCATAATAAATAAAGTGAAACTGATTAATATTAAAATCCCCACACATAACTAAGGGCGAAGGCCACCCAACCAGTTCAGCACTGATCCAGTCCAATAGTGCTGAATCATCAGTGACAGGGCCGTATATAGAACAAAGTGTAAACACCCCTCCATCATGAATGCATTCTACAATGGCCCATCTTCTGAGTTTATCCGCCCTGGATCTAGTGAATCGGATCTTGCCTTTACGCGCAAGTATCGCCACCCCACCGGTACGGGTACCTTGCAGAGTCCCAGAGATAACCTGATACCCTGTGAATTCCAATAAATATTTCTGGGACCCCTCAACGTGTGTTTCCTGCATACAGAGTATATCAGCTTTTAAATATTGCACATCAATATTAACCCTTTGCCTCTTCCGAAAATTATTTAGGCCACAGATATTAATTAAAGCTATTCTTAGACAAGTCATCTTTTAATATAAAATAAAGTTGCCTGAAGGTTACCGACCACAAACTCAACCCACAACCGTGCTTGGATCCCCCCGACCACCCTCCCCCACCTCCCCAATCCCGCCCCCCTACCACCCACCCCATACCATGAGCAAAAGGGTCACTCCTGACACTGATGATGGTGCTAACCCGCGTGCCGCTCCTGCTTTCACTGCCCCCCGCCCTGACCCACTCAGCCCCTTGTCAAGCCCGAAAACAGAAGAGTGAAAAAAAGAAAAAAAGGGGGAGAAGCCCCCACTACAGAAAGCCTAGATAGACCTTCAAAGAATCCTCAAGATATATTTTCAAAGGAAAGAAAATCACCTAAAAGAAAGAAACACTAGGACCTAACAAGATACTCCTTTTGTGCCAGAGATGAAGAAATACAGCAAAAGGATCTTTTATCAGCCCAGTCCAGTTTCATTAGAGATTTCTTTCAAATATTCTTGTGCCTTGACCTCCGAGGGAAAAGTCTGAGTATTTCCTTTGAAGATCACCTTGAGACGAGCCGGGTTTAGCAGAAATACGTGACATCCTATCTGTTGGAAGGGAGAAAATAAC
The DNA here is from genome assembly GCA_963921515.1 of Calotriton arnoldi. Taxonomy (NCBI): domain Eukaryota; kingdom Metazoa; phylum Chordata; class Amphibia; order Caudata; family Salamandridae; genus Calotriton; species Calotriton arnoldi. The sequence continues at coordinate 1,888,958 of CAWUFW010001086.1, forward strand.
TGCCGGAGTCTTCATCTCCTCTCAACTGTCACATGGCAAAAGTCTGGGCGGACAAAAAATGTATGCCCATTGTATGATCTCTTCGCTTCCGGTCTTGCCTTGTCAAAAATCGCCTGGTGTAGAAGGAAATTACCGAAATAAACCAGGATGGCTCTCGGACGTTCTGGCTGGAGAGAGGGGTTTTTCTTGGGGGTCAAGGGGAACCGGTGAACCCTTTGCACTTCGGACTCCCAATCCCATCGGGCAAGATCGGGGAGGGCGCCCTTAAGTAGCTCGAGCATGAAGTGTCTGATGTCGCTTCCCTCCACATTCTCTGCGAGGCAGAGAAACTGTAAGTTGTTTCTACGTTGCCGGTTCTCGAAATCCTCCATCTTCCACATCACGTCAACAAGCTGGGTCTCTTGTAGATTTTGTCTTTTCTCAACTGTTGCCACCACCGCCTCTGCAACTTTTCGCTCTGCACCTTGTATTTTCTTTGTGGCCAGATGCGCTCTCTTGTGTTCAACCCTTGCCTCGGACTGCATCTGTTTCAGCATAGAGAAGATTGTGTCTATTGTGGGTGCAGGATTCGTATCTGATGGTGGGACCCCCCGTGGTGTACCAGATCTCTCTCCCTCCACATCGCTATAAATCTGGCGAGTTGCAGAATAATCCCACTTCAATTGTCTGGAGGTGCTTAACTCAGGTCCGGGAATCTTCTCACTCCTCCTTGCTCTCTCACTATGCCATTTTGAGAGAGAGAGACGCTTTTGCGTTAAAGGTTTCACCTTTCCCCACTCTGGCTATCGCCCGATGTATATGGAGCTGAGTCATCATCAGTCATTTCTTCACTGAGGCCTGAGAGGTCTGAATCATCTGTTAAGGAGTAGAATTTTTCTGCAGCTTTGGGGGATACTCCTACTGCCCCTAGATCCTGATCCATCCTCGGGGACAGCACTTGTCACCCCTATTCAAACCACCAACAGAAGATGCAACAGTACTGGGTGCTAGCCCCTGAACCCCAGCCCCCGCCGTCTCAACAGAAAACTCTCTCCTTTCTCCCACCTTTTCTCCCATATCCATGAACTTTCCTTTTCCTTTTCCATTTCACTTTGCGTGGTACACTTCGGCAACATTAAACCAGCCCCCACAGTCTCTGCAAAAGTCTTACTTTCTTCCATTGCGGGTGTAGCCGGGGGGGTGCAGCGGGGAGTACAGGGGGAACCTTCAGTTGTAGCCCCGCACGTTTACCTGAAGAAAATTCTGGAATGGAAGGTTGTCTTTCTCTTTCCGGGGCGGTCAAGGTCCCTTGTGCTCTCAAGGAATCTTCCTTCAGCCCCTCTTTGCCACTGAGGGGCTTCCCAGATGTGGATGCAGCTCCTATTGCTTCCTCCGTCTTCCGTACTGTCAGCCTTTTGCTGTGCAGAGCTGAACGCACAGGTGGGGCAGGGGGGGCCTCCAGAAGCTCCGCCCGCTCCTTCGGAGGTTTGGCTGTTTTCGGCGGCATCGGAGGGCTCCGCGGCGATCGGGGCTGAGGGAAGGCAGCGCCGTTGTTTTCGGAGAGAAACACTGCTCTCTAGGCGGTCCTGCCCGAAACCAGCAGTCTAAAGGCGTAGCCGAGATGTCGTCGAAGCTGCACACCGGCACGCTCAAGGAAAGCGGTGAGTATAAGCATCGGCGCTGGCGGTCCAGAGCAGGGGGGAGCAGCTACTTCGGCGAGCTAAGCGGCAGCCATCTTGCTGTTGCATGTTGCACAATGTCAATGACTGATGATACAATGTTATCCAAAGTATATATACGAGAAGACAGCGTATCAATGCTGTTATCGACAACTGCAAGAACTTTTCCTAAATTATCTTGGGCAATTTGGCGCAGGCGCACCGCAGCTTCCATCTTCTATAGCTTCCAAAATTCATTATATGCCACATAAACAAAATGTTTTGTGCGAGGGGATTTAGGACCCAAAAGAAAGTCAGCAAGATTAATGTCACCTGATAATAGAGAGAGATGTTGTTTCACAGATGACAATGTAGAATGTTCTAAACATTGTTGACATAATTTACCCACAGAATATGTGGTAAGAGTATGGGAATGGGGAAAACGAGGGTCAGGTCTTCTTTGAGTAAACCCTTTTGTGGTATTCAGAAAGCGTAATTGACATGCATTCAAGTTTGTTGGCAACAATAACCATCCCAAGGGGTCAATATTGGAAGAGTTGAGTGAGCCATTCTGAAACATGACAGATAAATCCTCAATTGTATAGTTGGTGTGTGTTTGCCATGTGTCATAAGCAGCTAATGATGAAATGGAGGGAGAATTTAGGGCCAGATGTACAACAATTGAATTTAGCATCTCGCAAATTGCGTCACTTTGCGAGTCGCAAAATGCAATGTACAACAGTGTCTCAGACACTGTTTGCGATTCCCAATGGGGTCGCAAATTGCATGTCTCATCAATATTCAAGAGGCAAACGCAATTTGCGACCCCATTGGGAATGGCTAGCACTCCCAGGGATGGTGGCCTGCTGGGGTCAGCAGACCACCATGTCTGGGACTGCTTTTTAAATAAAGCAGGAGTTTTTTTTAAATGCAGCCAGTTTTCCTTAAAGGAAAACGGGATGCATTATAAAACAAAAATGAAACTTTTCAATTTCATTTTTTAAGGGCAGGCAGTGGTCCCTGGTCTTAAAAAATATTTACAAACACACTCACAAAGGGGAAGGGGTCCCCTTCCCATTTGCGAGTGGTTTACCACCTACTTGAAGTAGGTGGTAAACTGCGAGTGTTTTGCAACCGCAAATGCGGTCGCAAAACAACTGTACATGGCATGGTGACTCGCTATTAGGAAGGGACGCCCCTGCCTAATAGCGAGAGTCGCAAATGCTATTTTACGAGTCACTGACTCGCTAAATAGCATTTGTACATGCCTGGAACCTTTTCTGCAGTCGCAAACGGGCCGATCTCCCGTTTGCGGCTGCAAAAAAGGGCTGGACATCTGGCCCTAAGATTTCTAGCTGTGGCTAAACCAAAACAAGTAGTCTGTTGTACCATCTCATTTAAAAATATAAGCTGAGACAGTATCAGACACGCTCGATGCAATGATTCAGTGCCCTGCACTTGCCAATTTTTGGTACCCCAAATGAATTTTAAATCAACCGTGTCCTGCCAGTAATCATAACCTTTTACGAACAAATCATTTATGAAGGACAGGGAGAAGATTAATTTAGTGTGGGTCAGCATAAATTTGGTTTGGGTGGACACATTCAATTTATAAAAATAGGACACGGTCAGAAAGACTGTAACCGGTGAAATACACAAATTTACTCGGTTGGGTGTGTGAGCTCCCCGGCAACGGGGTTGGGCAATGTTCCCACTGGGTATAATAAAAAAAATGGTCTCTGAGTATTAGTTTTGTGTAAAAACTGATGACCATAATGTTGGAAACAGAACAAATCTGCATAATTTGCCGAATTCAAATACAAATCTTCAGTGTCAAAAGCAGTATAATATTTTAAATCTGAAAACAATGAATACACAGCGTTTAACATTCCAGTCATCAGAGTGTACTCCAGGCAAAACCACATCTCCCAAAGAGAAGCGAAATATGTATGGAATGTTCAACGTTTCGGTCGGGCCATGGATATTGAATGGTACTTTATCTCAAACAATACCATCAACCACTGGGAATGCTGAATCAGTAGGATTACTGATGTTGTATTTCACTTTATTATTTATCACTTGTCACTTATTGTCACGCAGTAGCATATTTAGGTCCTGACGAAAGCCGCAACACCTCTATGGGTCTATAAGGCTGAAACATGTAGACCTGTCTTCGTCTGACACTTGCAGTTATAAATTTTCACTGCTGGTGCTCTGTTTTTAATCCTGGCACCAGGAACGAGTCAATAAACCTATTCCTGTTGCTCTTGGTAGCTAGTTTTAATATCACTAACCCCACAGTTTGTATCTTTTTTTGCGCTGCGCCCTCGACCCAACCAGTCATCGTCCTTCTCATTGTAGGATTTAGCATATCCTAAAAATTAGGAATAAAACATCCCTGAGCTCCTCCCTCTCAGAGAGGGGGTTGTAGCCCGTGGCAGGACTAGGTCTTCCAGTCACGAGGAGAATCCCAATGATGAAGCATGCCACCTACGGTGGGTGAGGGATTTCGTCCTAATAAAGGGATTCCCCCACAAGCGCCATGAGATAATCTCCAGTGTCTCTTACTTTTTCTGCTTGGCACTCTAGACCCGAGGATTTTGTTAGTGTTTACTATTAATTGTTTGGGGATTTAATCCTTGCTGGTCTTTAAATTTTCCTTGGACCCCCCCTCCTCCTTTTTGTGTTAAGTAATGCTGAAATATTAACCTGGGCTTGGTCTCTTTTCATTTTATGAGCTGAAGTGTGAGGGGCCAGAACTCCGTTAACCAAGTTCACAGCAGAGCGTTCAGGTAAGTAATGGCCATTAATTAACAGGAAAAATACAGTCACAAACCCAATCCACATGAAGAGGAACAGCATCGTCAGCACTATCCAGACGTATGTCCAGGGTGGGACCAGGTCAGGGGCATATTCACAAGGACTTATCGCCGATTTATCGGCACTTTAGCGGCGCAAAAATGGCGATAGATTTATCGCCCCATTCACAAGCTGGTGCAAACTGCCGACATCGCCAGTTTTCCTGCGATAGCTACCGCAAAAAACATCGCCACGGATGAGTGCGACAATTAACGCTAATGATATGCAGAGTAGGCGTTCCCGTGCAAAAACACACGAAAACACCACTTCGCGAGATTCTCAACGACCAGTCAGATCTGCGATGCGAACCAAGAACAGGCAATAAGGCGCGTTAGCAGCAGGGATTTAACACCTGCCTTTTGCTGGTGTTAAGCAGGACGACTACCTGCAGTATGAAAGGGAGCCCAGCCCAGAGCCACATCTGAAGACCAACAGATGCCATGGAGCTACTGATCATGCAGCTCGGAGAACCAAGAGGGCCACAACACCCACCGCCACCACTCCCAGGCCCCCCCCTAGAAACACCCCCCCCCGGATTACCACCTAGGCAGCGCAGGACTGCGGACGACCATAAAACGCACCAGCCCCAGAGACTCAACGCCAGAGGAAGCCATTGGCAAACACAGGCTCAAAAGGACAACCATCCCCCGCATCCTGACCCACATTGCCTACAGGCTGACGGTACCAACACAGCGGACAACCAACATCCCCCCGCAGACAAAGCTGCTGGCTGTGCTGCACCTGTTGGCCCCTGGTACCTTCCAACCAACAACTGCCAGAGTCGTAGGAGTCTCACATCCAGCCCCATCAAACTCCCTCACACATGTCATGGATGCATGTCCACAAAAGCAACGGCGGGCCCCTGTATCCGCACCACACGATAGTTCCAATTTGTAGTGTACCTGCGCAACCAACCCCAACGCCAGCCATGCTAGACGCCTCCTTGCCCCAGACCCAAGATCGTAGTAACCGAAATGTGGGTGCACCAGGTCATGAAGTCCAGTAGTCAACAGTAGTGTAAAAACAGAAGTTTATTACAAATACACAAACAAACAAAACGAAAAGCTCAGCCAACGCGTTCCATTCCCAACGGGGAACTTCAACAGGGCAACGTGTCTTCAGAAACCTGTGGGAGAAATGGTGACAATGGTCAAACTTCCGTATAGGCACATGCCTAATCTGGTACAGTGTACTGCACTTGGACAAACCGGAATGCTCACAGGCATGATAAATCATGCATGAGAAGACCGTAACAGAAGTTCATGTGGTCGTGACCGTCGTAGGAATGAAAAGGAAGGTAACGACCACACGAACTGCTGTTACGGTCACATCATGCAGGACTCATCATAGCTGAAAGCATCACGGTGTGTGTCAGCTCGATACCCCTGCCCCTCACTCCCCCCACACTGCGCAGGAACATCTTGAGACCATGCAAGGGAACTACGCCATAGCTGGCGTCACGCACGTGTTGGGGGCAATTCACAGCACACGTGTACAACTTGTGCCCCCTGCCGACACTGCACACAATCACCGCAACAGCAACCCAAAGCATGCCATCAATGTGCAGACAAAAGTGGACCACCGTGGCCTGTCCACCAATGTCGTCGCAAACTCCCCAGGCAGTGTGCATGATTCCCACATGTCCGCAAGTCCGCCCCCAACCAGCGCTTTGAGGATGGCACCAATGGTAATGCACTGCCCATCGGCAAGTACCAACTGAACACACCAACACCTCAACTCCACAATCCTACAACTCACAACTGTGGGAATGCACACGTCACAAATCCACCACCAAAGTGACTACTGCGTGTGTCTCAGTCTCCGCCATAACCTGTCCATAGGCCTACACACACGTGGCCGACCACCTTCAATGGGCAGATTCACACTGGAGACGAGGTGGCTACGTCCCAAACCAACCCGCTCACATCACGTCATCGCATGCAGGGTCGTGTCTGCCAGGGCTGCGCCCCCCACCCAGCCACAAGGCCGCCGCCGTGACTGGTGGTGCCTGCGCGATCCTGTGCGCCTGCTGCACCCCAGCCCTGGTCCCCAGACCGGTCCGCGGCCCGCGATGACTGGCCGCCCCTGCGCACCCAGGCCTCAATGCTCACCTGCCGCCACCGGCGTGTCTCCAAGAGGGCCCACCACGTGCCGGTGCAACCTCCTCAGCCAATCGCTGGATACCGCACCACAGGCCCCCAGCGCACCCTGCGGCACCGCACCGCGGAGTCATGTGTGTGCTGACTGCTGCCTTCGGCGTGCACTACGGTCCAGCCGGGCTCACAATTCAAATTGAAGCACGATTAGCAGGACGGCTCATCGAGGCCTACGCATCATCGCAGGCTGCACACTCGCACAGCTCTTCATGTGCCACTAACCCTGTGCAACACAAGTCATCGTCACGTGCCGGTAGGCCCCTGCCAGCCGCAGTGCAGCGGGTGCCACTAACCCTGTGCAACGCAAGTCATGGCCCCGTGCCGGTAGGCCCGTGCAAGGCCGCAGGGCATCTGGAGCCATTAACTCCGTGCGCCACAAGTCATGGACCCTTCATGATTGAGCCACGTGGTGCGGACGCCATCATGTCATCTCCGGCAGTGGGGAATGTGATGTGCTAGGCCCCTTTTATTGGCAGGGTCACATGTCCTGTGACGCCTGTGCTGGATGGATGTGGTGTGGGTGTTAACCAGCCCGCAGGGAGTGGCTGTGGCATGCTGACAACTAGACCAGTGATCAGCAGATCACTACAGGGAAGACCTGGGACATGTAGCTTTGTCGTCCCCCCTCTGAGCGTAAGCGGAGTGGTCTGGCCTGGCGTATGCCAGGCCAGCGTAGGGGTGGGAACAATGACCCCGGGGCTCTGGGCGTGCTTCAGTTCTGGTCTGGACAAGGAAGTAACTGATGCTTGTGTCTCTGTTGTAGTGTCTACGCCACACGGACCGCAATCGGCAATGTTGCACCCTGTGACTCAAGTCCCACGACATGAGCAACATGGACGTAAGGGGGAATCACTGACCCTACATTCATCCATACTTTCATACTTGAATGATCAAAGACATGACACATCTGTGCGATTCTGAATGTTTAATTCACATCCAGTGGAGTGTTGCAGCTGGAGCAGTACAGGGCCATGCAAACCCCACTTCACATTATTGGCCCGTGGAGGGCCAGCCAGAGTCCTTCAGGGAATGAGAAGTACATCGGAAGAGGAAGAGCTCAGTCCGCAGTCTGATCGCTGTGTCATTGGTAACCAAACATAATATGGCAGTCCATGTCGAGGTCCAAGGTGAGTGTCGCAGAGTGTATCGGGGGACAGTGGAAGGTGATGATGCAAAGGGCAGAACCAAGCAGAAACAGGCCATATGGCGGAGATGAATGCTACTGCCTCCTCCTTACCAGTAAGGTTGATTCACCCGCATCTTCGTCCTCTGATGTCACATGTGCATCACACGTGGGTGGTGGTGGAATGTCGGCCGCACTGTGTGCCACGGACACATCAGGGGCCGGAGGTGGATTGCCTGCCGCGCTGTGTGCCACTGACACATCAGGGGCCGGAGGTGGATTGCCTGCCGCACTGTGAGGCACTGACACATCAGGGGGCGGAGATGTGAATGTAGAAGCAGCAGCAGCATTCAACTGCGCCAGGCCTTGAGGCAGCAATGCCATGACAATGTGCTGCAGGGCATGGAAGGTCCCAGCCACATCTCGCTGGTGTGCAGCTGTGGCAGCCATTCTTTCCGCCTGCATCCGCTCCATGTTCTCCATGAGCCACCGCATCTGTCTCAACTCCCAGCTGACATCGCTGGAGCCACTCTGACTGGACAGTTGTTCTTGTCTCAGTATCATGACTCCAGCGATGTCAGCCATGGATCATTGGAGAGCATGGAGCGGACTGTGGGTGTACGTTAGGGACTGTAAGTGGTCCCTGATGGGAATCAGACACCCATGTATGGCATCAAGTTTGGCTGCCATGAGGTCGAACCCCACCCGCACCTGATCAGCCATCTTCTCCTGGACCTCTAACACACAGCGTTGGAAGGCCATGTGTTGTTCGTGGGGGTCCTGGGAGACAGCCGGGGTGGTAGGTGCTTCCTGCTGTGTGGTCTGTGCAGGGGGTGGAGTCTCCTCGATGCAGCTGGGCTGCCCTGCTCCTGGAGGTGGGGTGCCGAAGCTGTCAATGAGGACTTGGAGGGCTTCGGTGTCGATGTTGGGGATGTCCTCATCGTCATCAGTGAAGAGTTGTTGGGGCTGCTCTGCAGGAGGTGTTGATGCTCCCTCTACAATGTGAAGGGGAGATGCAGTATTACATTGTGTTCACATGTATGTTGACGCATTGTACAAGTTCACATACAGACTGCATGACAATGTACATTGTGACTGTTTAGGAGGAGCTGCCTATTTGATGCGGGACAGTGGACATTTAGACAACATCACGGGTATGTGTTTGTACTTGTACATTGACATATCACATTTCCCTGCTATGCCAAATGTGATTGGCCAGTTTCTACACACAAGCGGCACCTGTTGTGTCCTCTGTCCTGTTGTAAACGTGTTGCAGTTTGTACCACATTGTTGTCAATGCTGATGTGCTCTGAATGTCATGTGTGTGTGCCTCATTTTGGGAGAGTCGCCCCTGCAGCTCTGATTTTGCTGCCCCTTGTCCCTTTCAGGCGGTGTGCCTTTGACTTCTGTGCCCATACAGTGCTGAGATGTTGCAGACTTGGGTGAATTTGGGTCTTGGTGGGAGTTGGGACTCTGGGGCATGGTTTGTCCGCAGATGTGTTGTTGATGTCAGGGGTTGTTTGTGCAGGTGGATGTGTCAGAGTGTGACCTGCTCCTTTACGGATGTGGTCCACACTCAGCCACCTCAGTGTGGTGGCGTGCACCATGTCATGATGATCGGACTGCAGCCATGCTAATCATCATGCAGTGTCACTTGCATTGTCAGTGTGGCTCACGGACCCGCAGCTTTGCTGGGTTCAGCACATGTGCATGGGTTGGTTGTGAGATAAGTGATGTGTGGGCGGGCCTCCTCTGGGCACATAGTCGACGGGGGCCTACGTGCTGTTGATATGTGTGCTGCAGTGTGCCAAGGGGATTAGGGACATGATCCAGAGTCATTGTGGGTGTGCACTGTGCTCTGCTTGATTGTGCATGTGTGCCATTGTGCCCATCTCCCCCCGTGCCCCCAGTCCCTGGTCGTTACTCACCCTGTTGCTGTTGTGTCGGGTCATGTTGAGCAGTGTCCGGTCCCCCAGCTCCTGCCACCGTCTCCCCACTGATGACTGTGGACACCATTTCCTCCATCTCATCCAGCTCCTCCTGTGGCGCTGGACTCCCACCTCCAGTCTGCATTGCTGCCTTCTGGTGGCGAGTTTCTGCTTGGTCTTGCGCTTCACATCATTCCAGCGCCTCTTGACCTCGTCCATTGTCCTCCTCAGCACTCCGACTGCATTCACCTTGTCCACGATGGACTGCCATGTTCCATTTTTTGTTGCCAATGACACAGTGGAGGTGACAAACAGTTGTTGATGATGTTCTATCACCTCCGTGATCAGAATCCTGTTTTCCTGCAGACTGAACCGCGTCTTCCTCTTCTTCTTCTTCTTGTCCTTGCCCTTCCCTGTCCCCGAGGTCCCAGGCTGCTCCTCCGGGGGGCTTGTGGGGTTCTGGCCGTCCTCTGTACCTGCTCCGGCTGCCTCCATTGTGCTTTGCTGTAGTTTGGTTTTTGTTTGTGGTTTTTTTTCTGCTTTTGTAGTGGTTTTTCCCGCCTTACGTGTGTGAATTGCAGGCCTGGCGCTGCTTTTCGCTGATTGTCTTATCGCGGTTGGGCCCATCGCAACTTTTTTCGCGTTCGGGTTTGGATTTTCATCGCCGTCCCGGTAATTTTATCGCAGACATTTGACGCGTTATCGGGAGACTATCGCATGTTACCGCCGTGTTGAAAATACGACGTTAACACAGAGTTATTTTCCCGCGATAGCCGGCGATATGAAAACTTGCGTTAACCTATTTTGGCGATGTTTATCGCACGTTCTTGTGAATATCCCCCTAAGTCTTTTTGAACCAGGAGATGAAAAGACTGGTACGTGTAGGGGGCTCTGCCACAGATGATGACAACAATGATGTATCTGAAGAAAAGCTATTACGGTCCATATAGTAACCACTGGACCCCAGCTGAAACAACGGGGGCTGTTCTGCATTTGAAGGTGAATGAATTGTACTTTCAGGAATGTTAATTATAACCTCAACTGGAGGAGAAGCATACTCATTATCCACAGTTGTAGATGTAGAAGGTAAAACAGGCAACAAATAAATTGAAGACTCCGTCTCCCCCTCCATTTGTTGCGGATTATTTGAGGAAACAGAAGTCATCGGTTTCAGTGAAATATCCCGGCGTTGAACGCTTGTAGGCATACTATTCAGTATCGGCCATATGGTGTAGCTTGACATGTTTGATTGAAATGTTACAATTCTCCGTACGACCAGGTATTGGAGGCAGAATCACTGTACGGGTGCCTTTCAAACCAAGGACTCTGACCGGTGCACGGTATGATGGTCCAAATTCTTTTTTGTTCTCCACCTTTTCTCGGAACAGATCTCCAACTTTAGGAAGCTAGCCAGAAACCAGAATAAGTACCGCTGCATCCATGAAAGAGGGCAAAAGGGCTTTCGCTTGTGAATCACAAGCCTTTTGTAGATCCTGTAACATAACACAATGGTTATCTACGTCAAAGGTTGCAGCAGCCGCCACAACGTCTAGACCATCAAGGTCTGGCACAAACATTTTAATGCCAAAGAGCATTTCGTATGGGGTCCGCCCACCCAGAGATCCTTTCGGGAGATTGTTAAGTGCACGTTGAACTCCATATAGATGAGTCAACCAGCCCCGACCAGTACCTAATACCCTCGCTGTTAAAGATTGCTTTAAGTCACGGTTCATCCGCTCCACAACAAAATTGCCCCCAGGCTGATATGGAGACAAGAATTGCACCGGCACCCCCAAAGACTTCATCACATCCCGGTAAGCCCTAGAGGCAAAAGCAGGACCTTGGTCAGAATGGAAGGTCCCACAGACAAATGTCCCTACAAAGACAAGCAAATCTTTTATAACAGTTCGAGCGTCAGCACTACGTTGCGGCCAAACCTAAAGGAAACTAGTGCACAAATCCACTGCAACCAAGATGTACTTAAAAGCATTATCAGATGTCAAAGGACCGCAGTGATCAAGATAAATTCAACCAAACGGTTGATTCAAAATGTACAGTTGAGTGTTGGGTGGACGTGAAACAGTGGAAAGCTTAATCTGTTGACAAATGTCACAGGAAAGAACATATTTACGTGCCTGTTGGTACAAACCACACCACCAAAAACGTTGCTGCAAAAGGGAAATAGTCGCTGTCACTCCAGCATGTGCAGAAGCAACGCCTTCATGTGCGGCTATGATCAAAGAAAGTCTGCGGTCCTTGTTGGGGATCAGCCAAACCCCAACGGATGGAATAGTTGCAAATGGAATTTGTTCAGAAGACAAGTGATATGTATAACGTGAAGGGAAACCTTGGGAAACTCTGTTCCCTCCTTCGTCGCAGGAATAGCTGCTAGAATATCATCATCAATTTTAGTCATAGACTTAGTGACCACTGCTACTGAACAAGTGGCTACTGCAGATTTGGCTGCCTCATCAGCCTTTGAATTACCAACAGCGTGTGCTCCCACACGTTGATGGCCCAAAGTATGAATAACATGTGTGAGTGGCAAACGTTGCTTAAGAGCGGCCACTCGGACGGAAAGCATTTTATGCTTAATTGCGCTGCCTTTAGAATCGCGAAAATCATTCTGTGTCTAGAAGAACAAGTTGTCACTGAAGGATTGTACACAATAAAAAGAATCGCACACAACAAGGGTAGGAACTTCTGGATCAGCAAATTCATGACCTAAAACCAAAGCACGTAGCTTCGCCAATTGAGCCATGCAGTCTCCAAGAGATTGCCACAATTGCCACAATTGCGCAGGCTGCAGAATAAGCATGTTTAGAACCAATGGCTGGCTGCGCAGACCCATTAGTGTAAATAATGCATTTGTACTGATCAAGAGGGAGTATTGATAAAGGAGTAGGATGAACATATTCATATTGTAAAAACTCCTGTGTTTGCAAAGAGGGGTCAAAGATAAAGTTGACATCAGCCGACGTCAAAGAACTAGCCCATTGTATCCAACGCGGATGCAAGGCTTTGGGATTTGGAACACTAGCCTTCATGACTGCTTCTAAAGCAGGCACTGGCGAGACCATGAAAATGCGTTTACCTTGAGCCAAAGAGCGTTATTTCAGAATCGCCATCTGGACAGCTGTCATAATCTTTTCTGTAGAAGAGAAACGCATCTCAGCTGGAGTATACAAATGCAACTTATAAGCAATGGGGACAGTGTCCCCTTCATTGAAAGTCAAGTAAGTAAACCCTAAGGCTCCTGGTACAATCTTTATGACCAAGTTAGTAGTATTATCTCTCGTTAACAAGAACTTAGTCGCAAGCAGATCAGACTGCAAAGACCTAAGAACTGCTGTATGTTCCGGAAGCCAACTGGAAGCTGAAAAGGAGGGTTATATCAACGCGTAGAGCGGTTTGATACGCTGGGCATAATCAGGAATGTAAGTCCTGCCAAAATTCAGAAAACCCAGCAAGACTGAAATTTTTTAAGGGTAGAGGGAGGCTGCAATTGAGCAAATTTCTCCAAAAAGTGTAGGGCCAACCCCCTACCTTCATTATTGAGTTCATAACCAAGGAAAAGCACTGCCAGAAAGCCAATGCGTGAGTTTGCAAAATGTAATTTGTAGCCTAACTTGACGAAATGTGTGACAATGCAATCAACACGCATAAGATGAGGAGTCATCTCATCATCAGTCAAATAAATGTCATCCACGTACGAAAAGGCATCAGGATCAATCTCATATAAAATTGAAACAATGCGGGCCGCAAACACGCCTGCGCTATTCTTGTATCCTATAGGCAACCTCGTATATCGTCGCTGATTGCCTAGGGCACTGAATGCGGTCGAATCGTGGCTCTCAGGAGCCAAAGAATGGCTAAGGAAGCCGTTGGAGATATCCAAAGTAGTTTTATACTTTTTCCGAACAATGTTATTCACTAACGCAGAGCTATGGGTGTTCTGAACCGCAAAGGTACGAACATGACTGTTTAAGTGCCAGTGATCTAAAACTATACGATATGAACCGTCCAGTTTCAATATCGGAAAAAGAGGATTATTCGTTGATGAAACACAGGGTTCAATCACACCCTGGTATTCCAATTGAGTCAAGCTGTCACTCACAGACACTTTTGCATCACATTTACTAGGATACTGTGTTTGGGGCTGAGGAGTAGAACGCAAAGGAATCACATGAACCGGGGAATCCTTGTCCCAACCTGCCTGATTGCGGTATAAAGCCGGAGCTAAGGACAATGCCCATTTTGAGGCATAAGCCAATTTATTGTCATCAGGTACGTATTGTGAAAAACTGGGTAGAATAACATCTTCCCCTCTAGAGGAAGCTAGAACAAAAGGTTGAGGCCAATCAACCTCCGCCAATAAAATATCATATGAAGAAGTAAGATTCTCCCAAAAGACTGCTTTTATCGGGCGTCTAATATCACCTTCAATTTGGAGGCTTACTTCATAAAACCTATCAGGAGGAACAACTCGAGTGTCAGCTGTTTCTACAGTAATTAAAGTGTCAGTTGCTTTCGCCTCCAGACACTGGTGGAGTGTCTGCCGCACTATGGTAACCTCCACTGCGCTGTCGAGGAGGGATACCGCCCAACTCCTGTCGCGGAGCAGGGTTCTCACCATCTGAGGCATACTTTGCTGTCAAAGCAGCAACTTTTTTCTTCTGAAATGGGGCACGATATTGAGGTGGTTCCTCCTGCTTGACTTTTACATCAAACTGGCTCTGCGGGTCACGTCTGGCTTGCATAGACTCACCTTGTCTGTGATACTGATGCTCTCCTCTGCCGAATTGTTGATCCAACAATTCCTGAAAGGAAGGAGGAGAACGAGGATCAGGAACCTGAAACCTCTCTAATGTCTTAATTTTAGAGCGGTCGCGCAAATCATATCTACGTTCAGAAGGGTCAGGTGGAGGAGAACCTGCACGTGAACCAGGCTTCTGTTGTTGCTGCTGCTGCATCTTGTTCCAAGCCTTTTTAGGAAAGACTGGATGACCCTCCTTTTCAGGGGGGGAGCTCACTTGTGGCTGAGTAAACGGTCGAATCCCCAGGCTATTGCGACCTAAAGATGTATAGACATCCGCAATAATAATCGGCAACTGTCGCTGCTGAGCCACTTCCGCCACCGCCACAAGGCGTTGACGTACTTGTAAGCAAACCGCTTCACCCTTAATGTTGGCCAGAATCATATCGGAGAGAATTAGGAACATTCCCATCAATTTCATCCCCAAATCCAGGGCTGGACCAGCCCCGTGTTCATCCTGTACCTTTTTTAGAACTTTCGGTAGAACGCTCATGGACGGGGTGCCAAAGCACAGTGTATATACCGAAGTAAACATGTCCACCAGGTGGTGCAGTCAGCTAAAGAGGGAATCAGACCACTCGGCAAACTCAATGTAAGGATCCTGTGTTCAACAACAGGAGTCGTATGTGGAAAAGCAGCCTCAAGCTGCTTAAATGTTTGTGCAAGCCAAAACGTCAAGTCATCACGATTCTGAGGACTTTTGCCCATCACCGAATTAATCATGACAGGACTAATCACCAGTCCACCGCAGTGTCCCAGTGGTGGAGGAACAGTCCAGCCGGAGCCGTTTGAAGTGCCCGCGACATAAACTGTATGACACTTCTTTGTATATGAAGCAACTGCGTATATAATAGACACAGCTCTGCGACAGTAACATTGAGATAATTTGGATGCGGTGTATACCCAGCCAAAACCGGCCAAGTGGCCCCATCAACAGATAAGGGGCCCATACGAACATTAGAGAGCGGGTGAAGAAGGGCGCCATTAAACCAAATAGTATGCTCCCAGGACATCAACGGAACTTCAACTAATGCATAAGGACGATAAGCCGCCGGAGCAGCAGCTCTCGTATATTCATGAAACAAATTATCATTCCCATCTACTGCGGGAAAGGTTACCCAAGAATAGAAAACCTCGAAGCGGTAAGCTGGGTCTCCTCGACCACAAAAATAAAGGTAGCCCCTGCATTGGGGACTCCGTGATTAGTCAAGGGTGCTGTAACCGCCGCGCGGTTAGGTGCCCAAATAGCAACCAGTTGTGTCATGTCTACAAGGAAAGTAACTAAGAAAACGGCAGCGCAAAACAGGGTCAAAGAAAAACCTTTTAAAATTCAAGCTTGAAAAACCTATACAAATACAAATATAGGAGGCTAAGCCCCCCACCACGGACATCTCCGGAAACCGGTAAGAGGGTATTGTGGACAAGCACAAGCACTACTCAGGGGTCTTGTGAATAAGTACCAGACCAAACGTTGGTGGTGCCATGTTGCAGGGATTCTGTCCAAAAACAGACCTATGCGCAGGATTATAGGACTTTGGTGTATAGGGACTGAGTCATCCTACCACCTTAGTACCCATGAGCCCAGAACTGACTAGCTATAGTGTCTCACTTGCTCTCCTACTCACTCACAGAGAAACAGATGATTAGACACCCCAGAACACAACACTCCCAGATCTCTCAGGAATCGCGGTAACACTCGCGCTTGCACTCTTGTACTTGTCCACAATAAGATCTGACAGAGAACGAAACAGTTAAAAATATTTATTTTAACTAACGTGCCCTAACATGCAGTATGCATGCCACAACAAGCAGGAAAATGCACAGTGCAAATACAATCAGCATAACAGCTAGTCCATATATCATGAAGAGAGATGTCATCATGAAAAGACAATAGAGCCTAACCTCCCTCCCCTTGCTACGAAGCAGTATTATTATATATGAGAAGATCTCTGTGCTTTGTCAGCAGACCCCATACCTTAGCCTATAGATGGTAGATCTACATCATAGGTGCTGTCTCGCTCTTCTCCCTGGAAAGGTCCCTCTCCAAGTGTGTGCTACCGATTTGTGTATTCTAATAAAACCAAAGTACGTTGTATAAACAACAGCTGCATCCGTATGTTTTCTCTAAGGGCTAAGGCCTGGCCAGAACAAAATAGCATGGGGCATTGTTGTTCGACCTTGCTCACAATGTTCAGTCAAAATCCCAGGAACTTGCAGAGAATGGACACAGCGATGAGTTCTCATGTAAAAACAGCCATAGAAATGATTGCAACAATAAAGTTGTGTAGTAATGTCATGTAGTTCCTATAAACCTATATAGGATCTGCGCGTTTAGACAACATAGACTGTGGGATTGGGGTCTAGACTGATTCCAGACACCCCCACTGGGTATTTTCGCCTGTATAGTAACCCTGGGCGGAGACCTCCGCTCCGCCCGCGGAGTGTGCAGAGATTTGCCTACTCCGCGTTCCGCGGAGAAGGCAAATCTCCGCACACTCCGCAGCGGAGCGGAGTTGGCCAGCCCCCGCCTCCACCCCCCCTATTAACAAGTAATTCAACATTAATTAAAAATAAATTTAAAACCACTTACCTCTGTACTGCGGCGTCCCTGGGCTGCCCTCCTCCTCTTCCTCACCCTCTCAGTAATCCTTGAGAAAACTGCGCATGCGCAGTTTTCTCAAGGATTACTGAGAGGGTGAGGAAGAGGAGGAGGGCAGCACAGGGACGCCGCAGTACAGAGGTAAGTGGTTTTAAATTTATTTTTAATTAATGTTGAATTACTTGTTAATAGGGGGGGTGGAGGCGGGTGGCGTAGCGGAGTTCCACGGAGTTTGTTCACAACTCCGTGGATCTCCGCGTAGCCCCGCTACGCCCATTACGCCCAGGGTTACTGTATACCAGCTAGCTCACAGTGCCACTAGAAACCCCTCTTACCAAGGAGAGACTAGTTCTTGGCAACTATTGAACATGTCAACTCTGTCCCATCAGGGATCGCGGAAACAGTGCAGGACTTTTCGCTCAGTCACTTGTGCTCACTTTGTCTCAGAGAGAAAACACAGAATAAACGGTGGGGACATTTTCAATAAGTATTGAACCATCGTCATTCTAGTGTAAAATAGGTGTGCTGAAACAACCATTAGACAGAAACAGATATAAATGATTATAAGCACCAACAGAGTAAAAAAGGATGGTAGATTTCTACCATAGTGCTAAAACGATGAATACAGGCAAGTATAAAAATACATGACAGTAAAATGCATACGCCTATGATGCGACCCTAACTAGATGTACCTAAGTGTACCTAGCATGTATGTAGGTGTAGAGCCAAGAATCCCTCTAGGATAAAGTCAACCCCATTACCTGAAGTGAGAGACTGTGGAACCCCGTCTTGGTCTCGAGGTGGACACCCCGCGAGGGATGTCAGACCACTGCGAGCTGGAGTGTCTGCGTGCAGGAACCTCAGTATCTCACGTCAGTGTGTCAGCATGGAAGTCCTTTTTCTCCTCTCCCTGCCTCAGCAAAGATATGGTGTTTATATACCCAAAGTGGTACCCTCAGGGGATCTCCCTTGCTATGTCATGTCAGACTTAGGATGACGGTAGGAATGACCCATATACATAGTTATTATGCAGGAGATGGTAGTCCTGCTGAGTTTCCAAGAATCCTCATGCATAATGAATGAGGCTAGTTTTCAGGGAAAACCCCATGTCCTGTTAGCAGTACCGTAACTAGGTAAAAGGTCAGTCCCAAGAACCATTATGTAGTGTAATGGCAGGGGAAATATAGGTGAGAGGTTAGGTTGCAACCTGAGCCTATATTGGGATTCCTATATGGAACATAACACCCACTCCTCATCCGACTGAACAACATACTAAAATTTTAATGTACTTCTAGGCATTTGTACGCAAATAACTAATGAGTCCAAAACAATAATGCATTAAAAAAAAAAAAATTAAATGCTAAAATCGTATTTTAAGTAGTAGAAGTCTCACTAAAATATGTTTGTATATATAGTTCGAACAACTACATGTGTCTGAAAGCCATGCAGTTCAGCAAGAAAAAGAGTCTATTGTTTAAAATGCCAAATTTGGCTGTTTTGAAAAAGGCCGTATTTTTCCCAGCACATGATGAGCCAAATGTTTATGTGTCCTAGCTGGGAAACGCAACATCACTGTTGCTTGCCATCGCAGACGACGGTCCCTGCAACACCTCACAGATCAGGTCAATCGAGCACAGATGATCTTCTGTATTACCCAGAGCCGATGGTGGGGAAGCCTGTGTGACATCCAAGGCCTGAGTGTTTGTAGAGGAGCCGGTATCCGTTCCAACAGGAGCTGAAGCATCCTGTGGCGGCTCTAAGAATGCAGACATCAACATGGGAATACGCTGAGGACACAGCAGTACATGGGCCGGTATCGGGTCCAGTAAAGCATCCACGTCCAGTGGCGCAACCGATGGAAGTGTTAGACAGAGATCCAACACGAATTCTTGTCCGCAGAACAGGCATCGGAGGACAGGCAGAACACAGTCGATCCAGACTGGTCTAAAAGACAGGAACCAAGACTCGCTCAGTTCACGGAGGCGAGGTGTGCCCAGATGGAATACCATGCTATCACGGTATCGGCGCTCCAAGAGCGTTTTTTCCATCTCCTTGGTGACTGGGACGTCCATTGCATAGCAGAAAAATGACAATCAGGATACCTGCTATGAGGAACAGGTTCAGCGGAAGCCCTCCAAAAATACTTCCAAACACGGAGTGTATGAAGTTGGGAATAACTCCGAAGATTGTCTGAAAGGTGCTTAACAGTCCAGAACCTATGGTCTTAAATAGGTGTACTATACCCGTCGTATCAGACATGTTAAACATACGTTGTACCATTTCTGTGAAATGGAAAGGGCAATTTGTTCGTACTAGTGCCAGTATCTCAGCTGAGGACCTTGCAACCTGAAGATCAAAAGTCTCTCGGGCGGAGTTTAAGGGAACGGTTTTCTGTAAAAGCATGGCTTTCATTCGACTCAGAGTATCAAACCGTATAAAGGAAACATTCAACTAAGGCCATAACGGCGCCTCCCTGACTGTACGGGTCGGTGGAAACAATACTTGCATACAACAAGTAACCCTGGAGTTAACAGTGACAAGATATGCGATGCCCACGAAGCATCCCACAGCAACCTTGATCATTCAGCATCAAGTAACTCCCAATTGAAAGTAACCTGAACACCAGATTAATCACGGCTGCTGGGGACCCTTTCAAGTGACAGGATAAGTTAGCAACTGAACCATTACAAGCCCCGTGAAGCATGATATCCTGGCATATGAGAGATCCACTTAAAGCGTTCACACAGTTAGTACCGCTTAGAAACACTTCCATGTCCCCACTCCTGCATCGAAATCTGTACGGCAATTCCCAAGATTCCTTGACGAATTCCCTACCCATTGCCTCATATCTGCCCGCCTGTTGTTGTTCCAGGCAATACTGAAACTGGAAAGTTGTGACCGGTAATGTTATATGGCCATGGATTAACCATTCTGTGGATGGTGACTCTGCCACAGTAAAAGGTAATTGTTCCTGTTTTTCAATACTCAGCATTGTATATTTTGCTCCCCGTTGTGCCATTGTTATCTGCTTCTTAGTTAGATTGTATGCAGAAAATAGGGACGTACTGTTGATAAATCGCCAAGGCACATAACCAGCGCGCAATGATTGCAGCGTCCAGCTTAATAACATAATAGAACGTAGTTGAGGTTGTCCGTGTTCTATTATGGACAAGTTCTGTTCTAGTATATCTATAGCAGAAGATACAATGTTGCCCAGTGAATAAATCCTGGATGTTAATGTAGTCATACCATTATCGACTACAGCTAATGCTTTCTCTAGATTAATCCTATCGATTTCATGGAGTCTCTCTGCGGCTTCTTGTTGAGAGATTTTCCAGATTTCATTATAAACAGCGTATAAGAAACGTTTCTGACGTGGCTTTCGGGGACCTAATAGAAAATCCCCTAGATCCACCTCATCTGTGAGTAAGGATAAGTGCTGTTTCACCTGGGACAGTGTCGAGGTTTTTAGCCAATCGAGGCACAACTTCCCAACACTGTATGATGTCACCACCCCCGGATGTTCTCTTTGTACATATCGTTGGTCCGGCCTATGGATACTAAACCCTTCGGTTGTAACCTTGATTGACATCTGTTTGTGTCTGTGGGCCAAACTAACCATCCCTTCCAATTGGGGACTGAAGTATTGTACTGCATGATGTCATCTATTGTATTCCCTCCACGTGATGTAAAATTGATTTGTGAAGGTGTGGGAATCCGAGGTGTGTTCAAATCCTTGTTCTTGGCTAGTCCAAGACAGGAAGTCTGTTGCACAGTTTCATTAAGAAATATTATCTGCTGTGGAATGAGGCACACTCTAAATAGTGCTTCTGTTCCCTGAACTTGCCATTCCTTTGAACCCCAGACTGATTTTATGTCTATAGTGTCTTTCCATAAGTCGAAACCC
This sequence comes from Calotriton arnoldi, assembly GCA_963921515.1. Taxonomy (NCBI): domain Eukaryota; kingdom Metazoa; phylum Chordata; class Amphibia; order Caudata; family Salamandridae; genus Calotriton; species Calotriton arnoldi. Next base: position 1,909,983 of record CAWUFW010001086.1, read on the forward strand.
TGTTCAGACAGTCGGGAAATAAAGGATGCAGAGTAAATCTGTTTGGTGTTAGTTAGAATATTTTTCTGTGCAGTTGTAGGTGCAACCTTATAGTAATATGAGGTCGGGTCAGAAGTGTTAACCCTGAAAAATAAGAACATTTCTGTGCAAACTTTTTCGAACTACCTTTTGGTGATGTTGGGCAATGTTCCCAGTGGTGGTATGTGAAAACATTACGTGGGATACTGGATTTGTGCAAAAAGTGATGACCATAATGATGGTAACAGTACATAGTGTTATAGTCTGATGTATCTTCTAACATTTCAATGCTTGAAAATGCAGTGGATTGTTCTAAATCAGACAACATATTATGTACAGTTTCAAAATCCCAATCGTCGGAAAATGTACTGGAGGTAATGATATCATTTAGAGAAATTTTAAATACATGTGGTATTTTCATAAGTTCAGTGGGACCAAATACATCATAATAAACCTTGTCCCAAACTATACCATCAGGAATTGGAACAGCTGTAAGGTTGACGAAGGACAGGTCTCTTTGTTCACGATGAGATGATGTATGAGGTTTCAGGAACAAGTTCACGTTTGAAACTGCAGAGCATTCTGGGAGATAATTTCCATGAGTAAGCAAAAGACAGTCAGTAGGCCAATCCAGAGCAGAAAAAACAGTATTCCAGTTATTATCCAGAGCTGGAGCCAAGGTGATACTATGTAAGTCTTTTTCAGAAAAGTGTAGAAATCATGAAGTTGTTGCTTAGGGAAACTGGAGCTGGCGTTGTCTCAGGATCACTGGGATCAAGAGAGAAGGTATCAAAATCGATGAAGTAGCCAGATGCAGTTCTAATTATCTTTGGTAGCTCAGCAGGTTTTGTTGAACTGGCAGACGTCTCTTGCAGAGGCATATTGATGTAGATATCGGTGGCAGGCCGAATTGAAATTTGTCTTTCATTTGTGTTTTGAAGTTCTGTTTCCAGAGGAACGAGTTCCATTTCATTGTTGGAAATTCCATTACTTGGTATTGGTGACTCTTCAGATGTTATGAGTCTTTCTGTCTGAACTTCCTGTATGGTAGCGAGAGGAGAGCGTCGGCTACCCAGGAGCCCATGGGGCCTACTACTCAGATTCGGCCACATAGTGTGGTTTGATCAGATCGATGGAGATGATTCTCTTTTCTTTTTGCCGGCAAGAGGCAGAAGAAGTACTGTTCTTGTTCCTTCGACAGCCAAGACAGGGACTGGCTTTCTGTATGATGGCCCAAATTCTTTTTTGTCCACTATCTTTTCTCTGACCAGTTCCCCGACTTTCGGGATCCAGGCTGGTCTTGCCGTGACTGATTTGACTTCCCCAGTGGTGGTGCGTTTTACTTTCACGTTGCTTCGTAGTGCCTGTAATTCATTAAGATCCTGTAAAACAGCCAAACGTTTATTGATGTCAAATGGTTTTTCATCCGCCACTGTGCTTTCACAATCGAGATCAGGTACCCACCTTCTCGTCCCAAATAGGACCTCGTAAGGAGTGACACCTCCTAGGGAACTCCTTGGCATATTGTTAAGGGCTCTTTGGCATCCGTGTAAGTGATTGACCCAACTACCACCCGAACCTAATACCCTTGCTGTTAAAGATTGCTTTAAGTCTCGTTTTTTCCTCTCCACGACCGAATTTCCCTCGGAATGGTACTGAGAGGAGTACTGCAATGCAGCACCCAAACCTCCCATGGCCTCCTTGTAAGCCCTAGAGCTAAACGCCGGGCCGTGGTCAGAATGTAATGTGCCAACTTCGTATGTCCCTCAAAAGGCACGCAAATCTTTTATAACAGTTTGAGCGTCAGCCGAGCGCTGAGGCCACATCCATAGGAATCTACAGCATGAATCTACTGACTCCAAGATATACTTGTAAGCCCCATCTGATTGTAGGGGGCTGCAGTGGTCTAAATAGACACAAGTGAGTGGTCTGTCTGATATCAATAATGGTGTCTGCGCTGGACGTGCTACGGTGGAACCCTTCATCTGTTGACAGATGTCACACTTTAGGACAAAATTCTTTGTCTGTTTAGTTAGTCCCGGCCACCAACAGCGTTGTTTCAGTAAAGAAACTGTCGCCTTAACTCCTGCGTGTGCAGAACCTAGACCCTCGTGTGCAGCTAGAATTAAACCTAATCTGCGATCCATGTTTGGATCCCCCACTCCTGGAATTTGAGCATACGGAATATTATTTGAATCTAACTTGTAGGAGTACTTGAGTGGAAAACCTTTCGGTAAGGCTGTGCTGTTTTTGCGTGAAGCAATGACAGCTACCATTATCTGTCCATCTATTCTCGTTTGTGAATGAGTGATTGCAGCTACGGCAGCAGTTCGTACTGCCCCCTTTGCGGCTTCATCGGCCAATTAATTCCCTTCAACGTGAATGACATCACATTGATGACTCAGCGTGTGTATCACGTGGCTCTTGGTAGTTCGTTTTTTAACTCAGCTACCTGTTCCCATAGCATTTTATGCTTAATTGTTCCAGCTTTTGAGTCTTTAAACTAAGCCTGGGCGTAGTTCGCGAAGTAGCGCTACGCGAAGCTACGCAAAGTGCAGTTCGCACTACGCGAGCTACGCGTAGCACTACGCGAACTGCGTAGTGCACTGTTCGCAATGATTGCACAGTGCCGGATGCTTGTCCGCAATGTGCAATCATTGAAAACGGCATCTTGCACAGTGCGAGCTGTCTTTACTGCCGCTCGAGTAGATTTTTACTCGAGCGGCAGCTTTCAACGCGGACTGGTAGTTTCTCATCGCGAGCGGTCGCGAGCATACGCGACCACTCGCAATGAGAAACCTGACCTCCCCGCGTTGAGAATCTCGCCGGGAGGTTTATTTTCCACGCTCGCGATTGGCAACTTGATGTTGCTGATCGCGAACGAGGAAAAAGTCTCGCCGGGATGTCATTTTGCTTGCTCGCGGTCACCGGGAATTTTCGATCCGTATTTATTAGTGCCAGTAACAGGGCTTTTAATTCTGCCAGCTGTGCCGTGCAGTCTCCTAGAGACTGTGTCTTCATACTGCTAGGATGGAACTTGCCTTCCTGCATATGACCCTTTACAATCGCACACAAGGCGCTGTATTGCTGTTTACTTCCTACGACCGGCTGAGCAGATCCGTCAGTGTAAATAATGTATTCATACTGATCTAGAGGCATTATTTAATTCGGGAGAGGATATTCTTGTTCATATTGCAGAAATGCTTGTGTTTTAAGTATAGAGTCATATCTGTATTTTACATCTGTTGCAGTGAGAGAATTAGCCCATTGTATCCATCTTGGATGTAAAGCTTTAGCATTCGGAATGCTTGCTTTTGTAACAGCCTCTAGGGCTGGTACCGAGTCACAACAATTATTCATTTCCCCTGAGCCAGTGCTTTTTCTCTCACTACAGCAGTCTGTACTGCTGTCAGAATTTTTTCTGTCGAAGCAAAACGCATTTCTGCGTTTGTGTACAGGTGTGATTTATATTTTATGGGTACTGTTTCGCCTTCATTGAAGGTTAGATAAGTGTACCCAGATTGACCCTGTATAACACGGATCACCAGGTTGCGGACATTCACCCGTGTCTGCAAGTGTTTTGATGCTATCATGTCAGCTTGTAAGGAACAAAGGATATCTGTGTGTTCCTGTGTCCAATGCCTAGCTAAAAATCAGGTCTTATTAGATCATAGAAAGGTTTCACTTTTTCTGCGTATTCTAAAATGTATGTTCTGCCAAAATTAAAAAATCCCAATATCGATTGTAAGTTCTTCAAAGATTTAGGAGGTTGGAGCAGCGCACACTTTTCTAAAAAGTTAGCTGCCAGGCTTTTCCCTTCACTTCATAACTCATATCCCAAAAATAGGACATTGAGGTGGGCTATTTTTGATTTTTCAAAGTTGAATTTGTAGCCCTCAGAGGCGAACCCCAAAATTATTTTGCTCACCCTGGTCAAGTGTTCCTTTAAATCATCATCCGTCAGATAAATATCATCTACATAGGACAATGCCTCTTCATCCAAATTCTGAAGTAATTCTGTTACCCTAGCGGAGAACAACCCAGTGCTATTCTTATACCCTTGGGGGAGTCGACAAAATTGACCCTGAGAACCGAGCGCTGAGAATGCTGTCAAATACCTGCTCTCAGGTGCTATATTTTGGCAGAAAAATCCATTTGAGATATCTAATGTTGTTTTGTATTTTTTCCCCACAATGTTATTCATTAATGTGGCACTATGTGCATTCTGTACTGCAAATGTTTTAGTGCATGTGTTCAGATGTCTGTAGTCTAAAACTAGACGGTATGAATTATCGGGTTTCATTACTTGAAACAAAGGATTATTCATGCAGGAGGTGCACGTTTCAATTGCACCCTGTTATTCAAGTTGATCTAAGATCTCCCTGACCTGTTTTTTTCGCTTCTTGTTTTATTGGGTACTGTCTCTGTGGAGTTGGGGTAGTTTTTACTGGGATTGTATGGTGAGGTGACTCAGCATCCCACCCAACATAGTTGCGATATAATGCTGGAGCAAGTGCTACCGCCCACTCCTACGCCTTGGTATATTTTAAGTATATTGGAACGAGGTCGGAAAAAGCCGGTAAAATCACCGTTTCTCCCTTTGGGCAATCCATAACAATTTCAGGTGGCCAATCTTTTTCAGCTAAAAGGATGTCATAGCCATAAGTTAGGTTCTCCCAAAAGAGACCTTTAACTTTTCTGGGTTTGTCCCCCTCCATTTGGAGTGTTATTTCATGTAACCTATGCGGGACACTTACCCTTGTATCAGGTGTTTCCACCATGATATGCTCATTCAACTCCGCTGTCACCAGAAATTCCCTCAGGTTCTGGTGAGCTATTGTTACTTCTGCTGCGCTATCTAGCATCGTCAGAGTCCATTCCCCGTTCAGAAGTTGAGTCCTCTAAATTCTGGGCATGTCTAACTTTAAGACCTGCTACTTTCTTCTTTTTAAAATGAGGTTTTGATTTTGGCTTTTCTTCTTTTTTGGAAGTGTACTCTGAAGCGCGTTGTGTGTCTCTGGACCTTGTACGCTCTTCTTGTCTGTGTTCTGACCGTCCTTCCAGCGCAGAGTTTTTTGATGAACCCTGAAAGGAACGAGAGGAACGTGTATCAGTATCCTGAAACCTGTCAGGTTTTTTAATGTTATCACGATTCCTAAGGTTGTACCTCCTTTCAGAGGGCTCCTGTTGAGGAGACCCACCCCTGGATTGTGATCTATTCTCTCTATTGTTTTGTTTTTTATTATTATCCCATTTCTTCTTGGAAGAATCAGGTGCTTGCTTGGTGTTCTCTTTTTCTGGACCACCCATGAGTTGAGGTTTTCTTGCTCTAGCTCCCAAACTATCTCTACCTAATTCAGCATAGGTGTCTTCAATAATTTTAGGTAATTCACGTTCCTGTTGTAAAGGAGTGAAATCCCTCAGGCGTTGGCGTATTGCCACTGCTGCTGCCTCCCCTTTTATGTTTGCTAATATAATAGCTGATACCTGGGCAAAATTACCTAATAATTTCATCCCTAAGTTCAGAGCAGGTACTGCTCCATACTCATTCTGTATTTGTCTTAATACATCTGGTATTACTGCTAATGAAGGGATACCATGAGTTCTGGTATATATGGCAGCGAAAACTGTACCCGAAGAGGTACAATCCTCTATCTGGGGAGCTAACCCATTGTCAAGCAGATTGTTAGCATTCTGTGTTTTTCTTGAGGGTTAGTGTGTGGAAATACTGCCTCTAGCTGTGTTATATTTTGAGCTATCCAGAATGGCATTTGCTCACGTCTAGTGGGCATTTTACCCATAACTGCGTGTAGCGTTTGTGGTGTTATTTTAGTGGTAGATCCCTGAATTTGTCCTGCTTGTGTAGCCCTTGCTGGCTGAAGTGTGAGTGTTCTCATCACGAACTGTCAGGTTTCTGTAATGTTTTGTTATTTGTTTATGAAGTGGATGTAATCTGCTACTGGCATTGTGTCAATGTCTGGATGTGGTGTGTATGCAGCTAGTACTGGCCAAGTTGATCCATCTCTTCTGAGCAGACTGAGTCTCACTTTTTCTTTTGTGTGTGGGAGGGCGCCTTTAAACCAGTTTATTTGCTCCTGGTAGGTGAGCGGAATTTCAATGTCCTCATACGGACAGTATTCATCTGGTGTTTCATCTTTAGTGTAAGAATGAAATGTATTTGATTGTGCATCACCTTGTGGGAATTTAAGCCATGAATACAATACCTCTGTTCTGTATGATTCATGTGCCTCAATCACGAATGTTACTGTCCCACCCCTAGATGTGACTCCATAGTCTGCTAGTTTTTAAAGTAAGGGCAGTTCTGACATTTTCTGAAATGTTGATGTACCCTTCCTGTTCTTCCTCCCTAGCTGCAGCACGTTGTGCTGGCAAGCTGGCGTCTTCGTCAGCCATTATTTTGAAGAAGGAAAAAGTTTCAAGGAAACTGAGATAAGGTTTTTTATGCACAATAGGAACTGTTTGTCCTTCGAGCTTGATAAACATGCAGCCAATACATAGGATATGCCTATTCAGCTGTGGCGGATAGTTCCCTTCCCACTCCAGACGTCTCTCTGGGGAAATGTGAGTAGGGGTCTCTGAGAATAGCACGACTGAACTACTCAGATTTGACCGTTAAATAAGTACCAAACCAACAATGGGTGCCATGTTGTGTAGTTCCTATAATCCTATATAGGATCTGCGCGTTTAGACAACATAGACTGTGGGATTGGGGCCCAGACTGATTCCAGACACCCCCACCGGGTATGTTCGCCTGTATACCAGCTAGCTCACAGTGCCACTAGAAACAACTCTTACCAAGGAGAGAATAGTTCTTGGCGACTATTGAACATGACAACTCTGTCCTATCAGGGATCGTGGAAACAGTGCAGTACATTTCGCTCAGTCACTCGTGCTCACTTTGTCTCAGAGAGAAAACATAGAATAAACGGTGGGGACGTTTTCAATAAGTATTTATTGAACCATCGTCATTCTAGTGTAAAGTAGGTGTGCTGAAATAACCATTAGACAGAAACAGATATAAAGGATTATAAGCACCAACAGAGTAAAAGGATGGTAGATTTCTACCATAGTGCTAAAACGATGAATACAGGCAAGTATAAAAATACAGGACAGTAAAATGCGTACTCCCACGATGCGACCCTAACTAGATGTACCTAAGTGTACCTAGCATGTATGTAGGTGTAGAGCCAAGAATCCCTCTAGGATAAAGTCAACCCCATTACCTGAAGTGAGAGACTGTGGGACCCCGTGTGGTCTCGAGGTGGACACCCCACGAGGGATGTCAGACCACTGCGAGCTGGAGTGTCTGCGTGCAGGAACCTCAGCATCTCACGTCAGTGTGTCAGCATGGAAGTCCTTTTTCTCCTCTCCCTGCCACAGCAAAGATATGGGGCCCGATTCACAAAAGTAATCTGAGACGAAATCCTAACTTTACGACTTTCGGTATTCACAAAAGGCATTTAGGAGTAGTAAAGTTAGGATTCCTAACTTTACTACTCCTAAACTGAGACAAAATCCTAACTTTACTACTCCTAAATGCCTTTTGTGAATACCGAAAGTCGTAAAGTTAGGATTTTTCTCAGTTTAGGAGTAGTAAAGTTAGGAATCCTAACTTTGCTACTCCTAAATGCCTTTTGTGAATACCGAAAGTCGTAAAGTTAGGATTTTGTCTCAGATTACTTTTGTGAATCTGGCCCATGGTGTTTATATACCCAAAGTGGTACCCTCAGGGGATCTACCTTGCTGTGTTATGTCTGACTTAGGATGACAGAAGGAATGACCCTTATACAAAGTTATTATGCAGGAGATGGTAGTCCTGCTGAGTTTCCAAGAATCCTCATGCATAATGAATGAGGCTAGTTTTCAGGGAAAACCCCACGTCCTGTTAGCAGTACCGTAACTAGGTAAAAGGTCAGTCCCAAGAACCTTTATGTAGTATAATGGCAAGGGAGATATAGGTGAGAGGTTAGGTTGCTACCTGAGCCTATATTGGGGTGCCTACATGGAACATAACAGTAATGTGCGCAAAGCAGCAGGCAAGCTGCAGCGTGCTCATGCTAACTTAGCGAAAACGACAATGTCCCCATGGGCCATGTGACACCCCCAGCGGCAGGTATTTCACGTTTTTACATCTGTCCAGTTGGCCCCCGGGGACAAGGAAATAGTCAAATTGAGACATCATCAGCAGTGCGTTGGCTGCGTAGGAAAACTGTCTCACGTCAGGGTGTGATGCACGCCACGGGTCTTGCAACCCCAGGGACCCAAGGAGGTTCCTCAGTCTGGCGTCATCCTGAGGACTCTTCCCGCCTTTGGTCAACAGGTCTAGATCCCCGTCCAAGACCAGGTTCAGGTCTCCCCCCATCACCGTAAGGGCCTCGAGGATTAAAGTAATCCGTTTTGCCATTTTGTCTAGACCCTGGGGCTAAAATCCTGGGGAAAGTACTAGGAGGCCATCAGCAGTTTCCCTCCCTTCCATGTGCCTCCTCCAACTGGTATGGTAGGGACCTGCGGGCCAGGATACACATGGCCCGGGTGCCCCTTGTGAACCCTGAGTGGGCCAATAATGTGTATCTGCCCTTGCCCAGGAAGCCGCAGTTATTGCCCAGCAAGTGGGTTTCTTGTAGCGGTACAATGTCCGCTTTATGCCTCTCCAAATATTTCAGGGCCATTCTTCGTTTGAGCTTGTCTTCCATACCATTCCAGGATAGGAAAGTGAAGACGGCCCCTCCTGCCCTATGTATAAGAGGTGTCTCCATTGCATGTGTGTTCATTGGTGCCATTTACTAGCTCTTGGCAGGATTGTGTTCCCTGGTCTTCCCTGTGTTCCGCCCGCCTTACCCTCCCAACATATCACCCCCAAACTCCCCCCCACTCCCTAGCCCATCTAGTTTCCTCATGTGGTGAGAATAGAATTTCCCATCCCCAATGCTTGAGGTACCTGTCGCCCCCTCCAACATGTTATACATCACCATGCCGATTCCTGCAGTTCTGCGATACCACTTTGCGTTGCTGGGCTACACCACCCAGCTAATCAGCCATCTTTGTCTGTAGTGTTCCCGACGGTCTCAGGCGGTATTCTTTATTGTTTCCAAGGACGGCACCCCCTGGAACCAACTCTTACACAATCTTGCCTGCTGTCATGGGAGTCCCTACGGGTGGAGGGTCCTCCTCATCTCCATCACAGAGACCGCAACGCTGTCTCTGGAGTCCAGGGAGGCCAGCTCAAGGGTGGACCATGTGTTGTTGGTAGACCAAGGTTGACCCTTTTGTACCTCTTGGACTACTCTTGAGAGTTCCTTCATTGCCTGATCCTTGGTGGGGGCTCCTCTTGCCCGCCGCCTCGCCGACCAGTGAGATCTTTGGTCTCGCCACTCCTGGCCGCCGTCTTGTTCTTCAGATTTGGGTGCCGGGTAGCTCTTGCGTTCCAGCCAGTTACCAGACCTCAATGGTCGAAGCAAAGAAGGATGCTTCCCCCTCCACCATGATGCAAAGTTTTGCTGGAAAGAGAAGGGCATATCTCAGGTTCAGACCTCTCAGGTGTTGTTTCACCTTCAGGAAGATTTCCCTTTGTCGCTGGACTGCTGGAGTGTAATATGGGAAAAGGTTGACCGGGATGACCTCGACCCGCCAGGGTCCCCTTGCACGTGCCCTTCTGTAGGATACGGTCTCTGTCTCTGAAATCAAGCAGTCTTGCTATGACGGGTCTGGCAGGGCCCCGGCTGGGGGTGGCCTGCCTGGGACTCTGTGGGCCCATTCCACAGTGTATAAATTGGAGACCTTGCCGTCAAAACACTTCTTTTAGCAGCCATTGCTCCACAAACAGGTCCATGGAGCGGCCCTCTGCCTCGGCCATTTGGACCGTCAATTTCCTGATTTCTGACTGCATCTGTTGGATCTGTGTGCTGGAAGCCATCTCAGTAATAGAGCATTCCGCCTCACCTACCTTCACAGCCAACGTAAGGTGGTCTGCCCACAAGAGGCCCACATCCTGAGCCACTGTCTCTATTTTCTGCTCCAGCGCCAACTTTGTATCTTGTATAGCTGCTAGGATCCTGTCGAGTAGAGCTTCCAGCAACAATCCCCCTGGTGTTGCACCTGTGTCCTGCTTCTGGACGGGAGTCTTGACTCCCTGTGATATTTTGGCCTGTTTAGGGTACACCATTACACCTGGTCGGTGTTTGAGTCCCCCAATGTTGTGTGGTAGCTCATCTGCAGTGCACTCCGCCACGTTGATATGATATATGGGCAACTCCTGTCTGTGTCTCAAGATATGTCGGGGTCTGCTTTAAGTGTTCAGTGGCTCCCTGCGTTCCACTATCCGGTCTGCTGAGTTCCGGCCGCCAGGGGAGCAGGCGTTGATTCCCCGGGTTTGACCAGGTTGTCTGGCATTCCCTGCTAAGGGCAGCCTCACATATAGTCCCTCTGGTTGCTGTCCAGGCGCTCCATCTGTGCCTGCTTCCCACTATCGCCAGACCAGGGGCCTTGGATCTCCCTGTGGGCACCCTGGTGTGCCCTCCTCCACTGTATCACTGGGCTATGTGGCCAGGGTGGTGTACTGGGTCTCACCACATGCCTTTCCCCCAAGTGCGACCCTGCATCTCCTTCTGAGGGTCAGCCAGTGCCTGGTGGCCAAGAATGGGTTGTCACTACCCCGTTGCGGCCTGGGCTGTAGAGGTGGTGCAAGGTTGCTGCTTCCATCATGTTGTGCAGTCTCTGAGGGCCCCCTGGCGGGCCACCTGAATGGCAAGTTAAAGTCCCAGTGGGCCCACAAGACCACCACAGCAGTCCCTAGTGCGCCTCACTCTTCCCCATTGCACGGGCCCATCAATGTCCCCAGCCAGGACTCTCAAGGGAAGGGAGGCTCAGGCTCTCTCCCCTGGTCTCCATGTTGCCTCAGCCAAACTTTTGAGGCATCAGTCTGCAGTCATACTGGGCCCCCAGGCACGTCGTCCACTGTTTGCCACCGCTTCGCCCTCACCTCTGCCGGTCTAGCGCATTGGGGCCTGAGGCAGGGGGATCAAACAGGCTGTCACCTACTTTGCGTCGACTCTCTGGGCAGGTTCCTGCCGCTCGCTGCGTTGGCCTCCTCATCCCACCACACCCCCACTGGCCCAGCGGTCTTGCCGGGCTGGAGAGCAGGGATTATTCCCCCGCGTCCGTCACTGGGCTATCGGCGGCGTTTGACTGTTCGACTTTTCTGAGCCGCTGCGGTTTCACTTGCCCGCTTTGCCGACATCACGAGTTACATCTGGGGCCTCCACTTCGTTTGCGAGGGAAAGGAACAAGGGAACCCTACTCACATGGAACCAGGGTAGTAAAATTATTAGCAGAAACAATGGTTCCTGTGGGTTAGTACATAAATCTATACTGATAAGAAATGTGCACAATCGCAATGAAAAAGGGTTAAGGTAATGTCAAGAGGAGAAATGACCAGATACACCTCAGTCACACTTCAATAAAGTTACTTTTATGTATTGCAAATATATACAGAAATAAATATACACAAACGTGCGGGGTGTCCCCAGTGAAACTGGAACCTAAACATGGGTGACATATTAGTGACAATTGTGATTGGTTTCCAATGCATTTTAAAGTCGACCATTTTGAAATATATACAGAATAGACTGCAACTATATACAATGATATGTGCTGGTTTAACGGTTCGCTTTAGTTTCTTTGTCGACGACGTTTCGACCCTTTGTGCAATATAGGGTCTCTTCAGGACCTAAGGGTGTATGGACATCTGGTTTGACGAAGTCGCAGCCGCGTGAAAAAGTGTGTGCCATAAGTGAGTGATAAGGAAAGAAATACTCACAAGGGACCCAGCCGGGTACCCAAGTGAGAGTGGGGGAGGGGGCTGGCAGTCTGGATATAGCACAGCGCTATCAGTCAAGTGATGTGGAGTATATAGTTGGCACACAGCAATGTGTACGAACGATTGGGAACTCAGAAACTGGAGTAACTGGTGTACCACACAAATTGTTGGGGGGCGCCGGTCTGTATAGGCAAGTTAGAGACGACAGCTTAAGTCATGCAGGTAATCAAATGGTGATTTCCTATAGGTGAGTTAGTTGTTTGGCGCGATTGGTACCAGCGTGCAAACACGAGGCAGCTTGAGTCAGGCGGATACAGCCCCAAGTAGGTGATATCCTATAGATGGGGGGAGTTCCTTGGCGCGTGCCGGTCCTACGCGTAAGAGCAGAACAGCGTGTGTCTGTCTGCTATCGGCCAAATGACATTTGGGGCTGTATCCGCCTGTCTCAAGCTGCCTCGTTTGTGCGCTGGTACCAATCGCTGATTGAAGCGGAGTGCTTGGCTAAGCAGTCTTCCTATTCCAGGACACTTCGCGTGTGCTGTGGCAGCTTGATGAAAGGCATTCTCGACAGTAGGGGCCTGTCCCAGGTCAAGAGGCTGCGCTATTGCCGTTTGTCCTGGTGTTCGAACGTTGTCGTTGGAGAAGAGGTATGCGCAACGGAGTCCGACTCCATATGTCGGAGCACAGGTACATGCTGGTTTTCTAGCCCGGAGCTCAGAGGAACGACTAATCGCCCTCTAGCTCCGGTCGCATAACTTCACGTTGCAGACCAGCAGAAGGAGCGTAGAGGAACGTCTCTTCGCCCTCTAGCTCGCCTGACCAACTTCGAGGGCACTGCGCATGCATGAGATGCATGGCGGGGGTTGTCTAGGGCACACCTATTCCTCAGATCTGCTAGAGCATGTTGTTTGCTAAGGTTGCCTGCAAGTTTCACCAGATGCCTCATTTTGAGTGAAGGGGCGAGGAGGAACGTCTGTTTCGCCCTTCAGCCCCTTTCTTTGAGTGTTAAGTTTAAAGTGAAATCAGCACATTTGTGGTACTCTGCAGCTGCTTAGTTGTCAGGCTGCCCAGGGTGTTTTTGTTGAACAAGAGACAATGGAAGACATATTGGAAGTGTACTGTTGAGCTTGACAAGTGCAGTTCTAAAGTCGCAAATCTCAAATTGGGTACAGCTGTTGGATTGGTTTTTGCTACACATTATATATTTTTTTTTTTTGGCTTCCTCAAAAATTGAGTGTGTGAGCATTTTTCGCTGACACACTCAGCTTCAGAGTAGCTTTTAGATTGTGTGTTGGTTATAGATCTCAAACAAACAGACATAATGCAAAACATTACTGCCCCACCTTTCTTCTTATCATCGCCTGGGGAACCGGTAATTAAGTGGGCTAAATGGAAGAAAGTGTTCTCCAGTTATGCACGTGTTTGTGGAACCAATCTGAGTCCGGAAAGGAAGCATGCTTTGTTGATGCATTGTTTAGGGGCAGAGGGTCAAGATGTTCTAGAGGACCTCCCTGAGCTACCACAAACAGAGGCACGTGATTTGAATTAATTTGAAATCGCAATAGCTAGATAAGATCATCATTACCTTCAAAAGGTTAGTACAATTTTGGAAAGGTATCATTTTGGATTAAAGAGTCAATGTCAAAATGAGTCAGTGGAGGAATTTATTACGAGTCTGAGGAAACTAGCTTCAAATTACAAATTTGGGTCTGCAATTGAAGATAGAATTAGGGATCAATTCCTTTTGCGATGCATCAGTGACAAGATTTGTGAGCAGTTGTGGATGAAAGATGAACCACGGTTAGAGGAAGCACTGTTTTTTGCTAAACGTTTGGAACATATGTTGAAGTGTGTGGGGGAGCTCAAAACTGACAAAGCTCCGATAGTCACAGAAAAGGAGGAGGTGCCGGAAGTGTGCGAGGTGAGGACACAAAAAAGTGGTGGAAAGAGAGTAGAAGCTAAAGCTAAAAGTCAAAAGAAGTTAGATCCTGGGTTTAAGGGTACATGTTTCAGGTGTGGGATGGAAGGTCATAAGGCTAATGATAGATCTTGCACTGCCTGGTCACAGACGTGCAACTACTGTGGCATCTAGGGTCATTTTAGTAAGTGCTGTCGTAACAAGAATATAAGAGGGTTTAGAACTAAGACTCAAGATATATGTCAAGAGATTGTGCTTCAAGTGAGGGAATCAAATTTACTGTTTCCATTAGAGATAGTTGGCATTGATGGCAGACAGATTCTTGTTCTCGCATTACTATCATCTCTTAGCAGACATTTCTGGAACTGTTTTCAGTAGGAAAATAACTGTTACCCATGGACATACAGCCTGAAGGCTATGGTGGAACAAGAATAGAGATGCTTGGGTACTTAAAGGCTGATATAAGATTAGGTGGTAAAGTGACTTTTGGGAAGCTATACCTATCTTGTCGAGGTGATAACTTGTTGGGGTGGGTCCATCAGAGTGAGTTAGGGGTAAGTTTCCATTCCAACAAAGTTCCTTAGGTCCAAGTGGATGAAGTGTGTGTTAATAAGGACAAATTCATAAAGGAATTTGAAAGTCTATTTCTAAATGAACTGGGCAAGTTGCTAGGGTACAAACACAAGATCAGACTTAGATTGAGTGCTTGTCCATCAGTGGCCAAAGTTCGGGGAATTCCTCTCCACATGCAAGCTGCGGTGGAGGAAGAATTGGGGAGATTGTGTGACTGTGGGGTGATTGAACCGGTTGAGGCGACGGAGTGGTTGGCTCCCATAGTTGTAGCTCGCACAGGAAATCATGACATTCGTCTTTGTGTGGACCTACGAGCTCTCAACAAAGAAGTGATAGTGGACAAGTTTCTGTTGCCTAATATCGAGGAAATGGTAACGACATTTGCTGGAGCTAAGATTTTCACCACCCTAGACTTGGTGTCAGCTTATCACCAAATTGAACTTCACAAAGATTCGCATGATCTCACTGCATTCATTACCCCATTTGGTACATTTAGGTTCAAAAGAATGCCATTTGGGCTAATTTCAGCAGCTGCTGTTTTTCAAAGGATCATGGGTAGAAATTTGAAGGGCTTACCTGGTTTGAAGTGTTACCAGAATGACATCCTTAATTTTGGATCCTCTGTATCCAAACATGATCACAGGGTGAGGAATGTTTTGAGGAAGTTGCAAGAAGCAGGTTTAACACTCAAACCTGAAAAGTGCAAATGTGGCATTGCAGAAGTCAGTTATCTGGGGTACAAAATTACTGGTGCTGGGATCAAACCACGTTCGGAACTGGTGGAAACGATCAGATCATTGGAGGCTCCCAAGCCAGAGGAGGAACTCTCATCATTCCCTGGAATGGAGGGATAGTACAGCAAGTTCATTAGAGACTTTGCCAGTAAGACATTTGGCATGAGGAAACTGTTAAATAAAAATGTGGAATTTGTATGGGACATGCATTGCGACAAGGAGTTTACGAGGGTGAAACAAGAATTGAATGGTGCACCCTGTTTGAAAGCTTATGATTCTTTACGTGACACTAGAGTGGTATGCGATGCCAGTGCCAAGTGTTTGGGTGCACTATTGATTCAGATTAAGGATGGGAAGGAACATTTGATAACCTGTATGTCACGGACTTTGAGAGATGCAGAATGTAATTATTCTGTTAGAGAGAGGGAATCTCTTGCAGTACATTGGGCCATTAATAGGTTCAGACAGTTTTTGTGGGGAGTAAGATTCACTGTACATACTGACCACAAGCTGCTAGTAGAAGTATTTTCTAGGAAAGGTCTCGATTCAATCTCCTCTCGCATCAGGAGATGGGTGGTGAGTTTACAGGAATTTAGTTTTGATGTTCAATATGTTCCTGGAGCAAGCAACCACTCAGCTGATTGTTTGTCCAGGTTGGTGAATGTCACTGTAACTGACGTGATTGAGAGAGACGACATAGATGAGGAGGAGGTCGGGGGTGTGTGTGAAGTTACCGATGGGACCATATCTGAAAAGGAATGGTTGGAACAATTACAGTTAAATGAAGAAATTGCTCAAGTTATATGAGTGGTAAGCTCAGGCAAACTGAGCACCACAGAGTTGGGTAGTCACAAAGGAAAGTGGGGTAAAATTCTAAAAGAATTGGCAGTACACAAAGGTTTTTTGCTGAGAGGAATGAGATTAGTCCCACCTATGAAGTTGAGACAAAGAGTACTACAACTTGCTCATGAGGGCCACATGGGTATTGTGAAAACCAAAGGGAGAGTTCGGAGAGATTTTTGGTGGCCTTCGCTTGACCATGATGTGGAGTGTATGATCAGAGATTGTGTGGAGTGTGCAACTTCCGATAAGGGTCTCAAAACCATTCAGTTGCCTATCGTTTGCAGAACACTGCCAAAATATCCTTGGGAGGAGGTTGCGATGGATATTCTGGGGCCAATAAGGGGCGAACATGCTACTCCTTACATTATTGTGTTGATGGATTTGTATCCCAGGTGGGTTGAGGTATCGTGTTTGCAGGATATTTCATCTTCAGCTGTGATCAGGTTTCTCGAGAATGTGTTCAAAGGAGAGAGTTTTCCCTGGTATTTACTTACGGATAATGGAGTACAATTTTGCTCTCATGAGACAGAATCAAATTTGAAGAAGTGTGGGATTGAACACAAGAAATACGCTTTGTATCACCCTGAAACTAATGGTGCCATAGAACGGGTTATCAAGACATTAAAAGAGGGTATTCAACTAGCAAGAGTGAATAGTTTGGATTGGAAGAAAGAGTTGTCTAATAGGTTGACTGGCTATCGTTTGTCCCTGCATGGCTCCATGGGCAAATCTCCATTTGAATTGTTCAAGGGGAGATCTCTGTCAACAAGAATGTGTCCGGGTTGGATGTACTGGAATAAGGGCTGTGTTGATAATAAGCCAGGAGAATGGAGGGAGAAAGAGACTGCTGCTCAAAACAAGAGGAAAAAGGATTTTGACTCTAACAAGAGTGTGAGGAATGTGGAGGTTAGCGTGGGTGATTTTGTTAAAGTTAGAGCACCCAAAGGGTGTTCAAATGGGTCTAAATTTACTAGGAATCTACAAGTGATCAAATGTTTCAGGAATGCCATCAAGACACATGATGGCCGCATAAGGAACAAGAGTAGGGTTGCTGTCCTTAGGCAGCCACATGATCATCCCTCCCTTACCACCTCTACCCCACAAAAGGTTGGGAGTGGGGTGTGGGGTTAAGGGTTACAAGATGCTTGCAGGAGTGTTCCAACAATTCACAGAAGGAGTGTTAGGGAGACCATGAAACCTGCATATCTCAAGAACTTTTTCGTGTAAGGTCTTGAGTTTGAATGCACCCTACCTTCTGGTCTAGTACATTATATTTTGGTTTTTGTTCTTAAGTGTTATGTTGCTAAATATTGTATATTTCATAGGGTAATATCTGTTTGGTGTGTAGGGTTGATTTAATGTCCGGGGGGAGGGGGGGTGATGGGATTTCGTCCTTTAGGTATCATTATGCACTTTGATGTATGAAAGGGAGATGTGTGGCATGGAACCTCATGTGTGATGAGGTCAGTGACAGAACTCCGGTAGAGAATCCTGTCAAGGGAGAGAACCTTGTGAGGTGGGAGTTAGAGAGCCATTGCCGTTGGATGAGGTGTAAAGATATAAACCTGACTCTTACCTCTCTACACATCTTGTCGTCCTTGATTCATACACCACAGTTTGTTTTCTTTCTGGAGTCAAGTATATTATAAGGTCTACAAATCTGTTCTACGTGGATTCTTCATACCTCATCAGTAGTGGTATACTGTGTTATATCCACATCGTCAGAGCGTTTAGAGGCAGGATTTTTGTGGCAAATAAGTCTTTCCTCTTTCTGCCCATGTAAGAAAGGTCCAATGGAAGTAGATACTCAAGGATATGATGAACTTCCTCTTGCTGTAGAAACTACCATGAAATGTGCCTGCAAATTGTCTCAGAGAAAGGAAGAATCCTCGAGAAGCTTTGTAATGTCTTTTACATTGTAAATATAGACCAGTTAAAGCTGTTGTTAAGAATAGTCTCAACAGTGCATTAAGTACCCTCAATCACCATAAATCATTACTTAGTTAATGACGACATGCGGACTTCATTAATCTCGCCTTGACATTTTCTTAGAAAACGTTTACATTATTTTCAACTTTTTAATCAATTTCTCGTAATTGTGCCAGGTTATCATCTTAAATCAAATGAAAAAAATAGATTTATCATGTACAACAAAACAAAACAAAGACGTACAGGAGTATATCAACACAAATCATACAACTATAATTTACACAGATAGTGGCAGTGAGGTAAAATCCTATATTTGTTCAACAGTTTTTCAGTTATTCCCCGACTTCGCCACCTGACTTCTAGAGTTCATACATCAGCTCTTATTAGATGTACCCAGCATCAATGTCCATACTACTCTTTCAGAACCAAGTAATGTTTTCCATATGTGGGCACTCTCAAAGGTGTCCATAAGTCTTCTTTTAGTAAGTCCATAAAGATGGGTTCCAAGTTCTCCACCTTAGTGCCTACGCATTTCGATCTCACATGGGAGACCACATGGGGGACCACATATTTAATCAAGCCAGATGTGTTTGGAAAAGTTAGAATTAAAAATCAAACCATGTATGTCACTAATTATATTTAAATTAATTTACACCAAATGAATTAGTCCCATACCCAGAAACTCCTCATGCCTGCGAACTCTGAAATAAAAAGAAAAAGAAAAACACAGCCTTTCACCTGACACCCTATTGATACCCTTGATATGGTCTCGCCTGATTCAACTTAATTACTGATACTGTGGGGACTAAAAGGGAGGGAGAAGAGTAGTCAGTCACCAAACTGTACCTTTCATATATTGCTTAACACAATGCAAAGCCATTAATCTTACTTGAAATTCATTATGTCCTCATGCTCGCCTCCACTTTGGTCCCAAAAAATTAGACCCATTCTAATTGATCACAAGGCACCCCAGCTCCTCTAATGCTCTCACTTCTATTTCCTAAGCGTCCCTTGCAGGGTTAGCGTTGTTTCTGTGGACAGCCTGTTCCAGGTCTTGATTTTAAACACCATGCCATCATGTGGTGTGAAAAGTATACAAAAAGGGATGGATGGAATGCTTGAATTAATCTCAGCCACAGGTAATCACTCAGGCCGCGTCCCAATCCATTGACATTTTGCACATCGTGCTACCTCAGTTTGGACCCAGCTATATGCAAATCAGTCTTGACCCTGCTTTAATGGGAACAGTCCAGCCCAAACTACCAAGCCAGGTCCTCCCTGAACGCGTACACAAGCAACTCAGGACCGGTTTCATCCTCGTTATGGGCTCATCAGCCAGGGATAGCCTAATTCTGTGGGACAGTGAGTTCGGGACCCTCGTCTGGGCATACCTGGCACCCTTAGGGCGTCAACTGCAAGAACAACAAGGTGATGGATAGAATGCTTGAATTAATCTCAGCCACTGGAAGTTGCTCGGACCACATTCCAATCCATTGTTTTTCAATGAGCATCTTTTCCTATTCCATGTTAGTTTCAGACACAATGCGGTCATGTGATGTTAGGCTCATTGGAGTTGTGGTCCCCTCTTCTTTCTTATTTTAGTCCATATGGTGTACACCGTTATGATGCTAAGGTATTTAGCACAGTTATAGTGTTACATATTGCCTACATTGCTACGATTCAAACTTGGCATGATCCTAAACCATCAGAAAACCTTTTTTCTGCTTCTAAACATTGGTTTAACGATTTTGTTCCATTCCATGTCAGAAAGAATCAACCAAAAATACACGGCCCTCTGGGGATTGTAATTCTAATAATTAAATAATGTTGATGTTCTTCAGATATTATTCATTTCTTGGAATTCATTAAAGCCATTTTCAACTGTACGCAACCCAAGGATCATCTTTGCTTCTAAATGAAGTGGGCACTCGTCTACATTATTGCCTCTCGTGACAACATGATTCAATATTTTCGAAGTGATCTCATTTTCTGAATGATTCAGTTCAACAAAGTGTTGTACTAGTGAGGGCATCATCTTTCTCCGAAGGTGCGATTTATGCTGAAAGATCTATATTTAACTTCCTAGTATGTTTTCCGTAATTACACCCTAGAGCTTGGGCACTTAATCATATAGATCTCATTGTTGGTATTGCGATTGGTGAATTCTAGCTGTTTAATTTTCACCTGGATATACATAGTTTCATGACCCTCAATTGTTGATGAACACACTGAACAATTTTTGCACTTATGGTGGCCTTGTAATGGTGGTAGGCTCATCATTGATCACAAATAAGTGGTCTCTCTTTTTTTTTCTGTGTTCAACTGGACTATCATATCTTTAATGTTCTGACTCCATCTGAGGGTAAAAAATGGTACATTCATTCATTGAAGAATCTTAGTTGCTTATCAAATGCCAATTCTTTCTTACTGTCCTTTTGATTGCACTGGTTTGAATTTTATACTGTGGCCTGGCTTGCATTTATTATCCATTTTAGATTCAACTCCTGAAGCTGATATCTCTTTCTCGTGGTGCCCTTTGCCATACTTTTCTACCTTTCTGCTAACACGTTAATGTGCTGTATGTGTATTTGCAATAGGCACTAATGCCTTGCAGTCTCTTCAGTTAGTTCCAAGGTCGCACATGAAGAACACAATGCCGCTGTTTTCTTTCTTTCTGTGCTCATTAGGAGACACTTCATTTTAGCTAGATGAATCCCAATGAGCTGCTCTGCGCCTGGGGGTGTGGCGAACTGTCGATGATGGCGGACGCGTGAGCACTGAGCTCTGCGCTGGCCCAGCATTTCTCCTGCACGAACGGTAGATGCGGTCTGGTATACTACCCTAGACATGGGGGCACCGGCGGGTGAGACTGGGGAGCAGCGATCACCAGAGGGCTAGGCGCCCCGACCTCCCCTTGGACGAGCAGCAGCCGAGTACAGTAGCGAGGCCGGAAACCCCGACCTCGATTGCCGACGAGAGGTGGAAATTGCCCCGGTCCCCTCTTGGGGGAGTGGTGTGCTCGCAGTGACCGGGTGAGAGGCAGCCGGGTCTGCGGCAAATGGAAGAATGCGAGACCCGCCTCTAGCTCAGTAAACCCCAGCAGAGACAGCAAAAGGATATCGTGCCTGGGGCGGAGGCCGGGCGATCTGAGCAGAGAGACGGCGTCGGAAGCGCTGACCACGGATGCCGAGGCCTGTGGAGCTATAGAGCCGTATGAAGAGATCGCGGAGCGAAGCGATCATGTCCCTGAAGGGGGAACGACGTGCTGGGACAGAGGAGGCCCCTGGGGGAACAAGCGGAGATGAGTTCTGGTGGGCCCTTGCAGATTAAAAGAGGAGCGGCGGCCATTGAAGGGATTGTGACGCAGCACTGCAGCTGAGGAGACTCCTGAGCTGTGTTACACCCCAGAGAGCCTGTGATCACCTCGTGGGGGCCAGTGGTTTTTTAAAAGGGGGGCCGTCTGGGGGCTGCAAACGATCCTTGCATACAACCCTGGTGGCCATCGGGTGTGGCAGCTCTCACATTTGTGGAGCAAGGCAGGGGAGTTCTATGGACACTGGCTGCCCACCTGCAGGGTGGCTGAAGCGATGGAGCGGTCTGCAGGCCCTGCTAAGGGACATTGAAGAGAAGAGGCAGGAATGGAGTCACCTGGAGGTGGGGACAGCTGGCTTACTATTATTATTATAATGCTTGGGGAGACTGAGGAGGAATAAGTGCCCAGAGGAAGCCCTGAAATGGCCGCCTGATTTTGTTACGGTAGAGGAGCGCTTGAAGACCAGCTTGCCTCCTCCTTCCACTCGTCTTTCCCGGATTGCGCAAGGAGTTGCCACCACGGGCAGGCGGGCCGTCGCTCCGCTGGGACTGGGCCCCCGGGAGCAACCCCATACAGTCCAGGAATTCCCTGGAGGGTGTTGTACCGTCCATAGCTGGTGATCGCAGGGCCTCTGCACCGCTTCCACTTGGAACAATGGGAAAGCCACGGGGGAAGCAAGCTGGAACCACACCTGAGCATGAGGAGACCCTACCGGATCGGGAGCGGGGTAGCCCGGAGCCCCAAATGAGGCCAGACTAACCCTGGGCGTAGTACTACGCTACGCTCGCGGAGCGTGCGTAGTTTGCGCTACTACGCACTACGCGAATTGCACGTAGCACAGTGCAAAAACGCGTAGCATAGCGGGCATTTTTTGCTTGCTCGCGGTCCTCAACGTCAAGTTGGCGACCGCGAGTGAGCAAAATCAACATCCCGGCGAGACTTTTTCCTCGTTCGCGATCAGCAACATCAAGTTGCCGATTGCGAGCGTGGAAAATAAACCTCCCGGAGAGATTCTCAACGCGGGGAGGTCAGGTTTCTCATTGCGAGTGGTTGCGTATGCTCGCGACCGCTCACGATGAGAAACTACCAGTCCGCGTTGAGAAAGCTGCCGCTCGAGTACAAATCTACTCGAGCAGCAGAAAACGACCGCTTGCACTGTGCAAGATGCCGTTTGCAATGATTGCACAGTGCGGACAAGCAACCGGCACTGTGCAATCAGTGCGAACAACATTTCCCTACCGCACTATGCAGTTCGCGTAGCTACGCGTAGCGTGCGTAGTGCGAAGTGCACTTCGCGTAGCTACGCGTAGCGCTACTACGCGAACTACGCCCAGGGTTAGGCCAGACCCTATTCAGCTACAGCTTTCGAAGATACTGGAAGCTATCGTGGATACGAAAACCACTCTCCACCAGGACATCAGCACGGTGTCGGTGGGCCTTGGCCTCTTGCGCGCCGAGCACCAGAAGCTTAACGAGAGTGTGAAGTTGGTGGAATCCGGATTCGAGGAGTTAGCACCGGGCCACAGGGCCCTTTCGCTGCAGGTGGCAGAATCGACTGACAGAGTCCGGATCCTGGAATGGCGGGCGGAGGATGGCGAGGGCGGTAACCGCCGCAATAACTTGCACATTCCTGGCCTTCCGGAAGGGATTGAGAAAAATGACATGGTGGTGTATTTGGAGCCGTGGCTCTGGGAGGTGGTGGCCCCGGGAGCACTGACACAGTTCTTCACACTGGAAAGAGCGCACCGTGTGCCTGCCCGCCCTGTGGCGCCGGGCCGCCCTCCGAGGCCAGTGGTGGCGAGGCTGCTGCACTATCGGGATAGGGACATCATCCTACAGAGCCCGAGCAGACGGCCCATTTGTGGTTGACAACGCTAACGTTTCCATGTTCCCGGACTAT
The DNA here is from genome assembly GCA_963921515.1 of Calotriton arnoldi. Classification (NCBI taxonomy): domain Eukaryota; kingdom Metazoa; phylum Chordata; class Amphibia; order Caudata; family Salamandridae; genus Calotriton; species Calotriton arnoldi. Next base: position 1,933,047 of record CAWUFW010001086.1, read on the forward strand.
ACACTAGAGGTCCAGCAGAAACGGGCCTCCTACTTTGAGGTAAAGAAGGCACTTCGCGCAGAGGGTATCCAGTATTCCCTCATGTTCCCGGCTAAGCTCCGCATTATGGTGGATGGCAAGACTCACTTCTGCGACAGCCCCCAGGCGGCTTGGGACTGGTTTGAGACCTACTGCACGGAGCAGCCGGGCCGGGCACCGAAACCACAACAGCTACCGAGAGACCGCGGATCTGGGAAAAAGTCCCACAAACGGTCAGAACGTATTGGGGCTTTGCCGAGGTAGCAGTGCTGTGACCCCCTGGAGGTCTTCACCAAGCTAGGTTTGGCCTCCACTGTTTGATTCTTGTGCGGATGCAGTTTGGGCAGATGGCCATTGCCATATTGCCCTGGGGCCGGGGAGTTGTTTTGTGTTTGGGGTTGTTACAGTCCTCCAGATATATCTCTCACGTGGGCGGGGTTGATTGGCTATTGGATTCTATTGCATTAGGGGGGGCGGGCCTGGTGGGGGGGATTGATGGGATGCATGATATGGCAATGGCGCAACAGGAGGTGAAAATACTTACCTGGAACATTAGAGGTATGGGCGCCATGGCTAAGCGTTATAACCTTTACAACTATTTGAAGAGCCGGGGGGTGCAGATTGCCCTGCGGCAGGAAACCCATTTGAGGCATGACGAGGTGGGTCGGCTGAGGAGGCGATGGAGGGGGCAGGTTTATGCCATGGGTTATTCTGCGTTTGCCCGGGGGGTGCTGGTGTGGGTACGACCAGGGGTTCCCTTTGAGATGACCCGCACTTTGGCAGATGATGCCGGCCGGTATGTACTAGTGGCGGGACGACTGATGGGTCGAGAAGTGACTATTTGCTGCTGTTACGCCCCCAACCACGACCAACTGACACACCTGACATCCTTATCGGCACCCATAGCAGACGTGGCCGTGGGACAGCTGGTGTTGGGGGGTGATTTTAATTGTGTGGCGGATGTGTGGCTGGACCGCTCTCATCCCCCCCTGGCGGGCGCGCAGTCGCACAGGACAGCAGTGGGGTTGCGGGAGTGGATGAGGCACTGGGACCTGCACGACATATGGCGCCTGCAGCATAGTGGGGACAGGGAGTACTCTTATTATTCACACCTTCATCAGCTCCACACTCGGATTGATGCATTTTGGTGCTCGCAGTTGATTGGCTCCCTTACATACTCTACCGAATACCTAGGCTGAACTTTTTCGGATCACAGCCCTCTGCTGTTGACTCTACACCCCCTGAAGCGTAGACCTCCGATACCTGCATGGCGACTTAGCCCAGTAGCCTTGGATGATCCGCCGTTTGCGGAATCATTGCGCGCGACTGTTGATACATACTTCACGGAGAATGCGGATACTGCGTCTACGGCCCTGGTCGAATGGGAGGCTTTTAAGGTGGTGGTGAGAGGGCATTGTATGGGGCAGACTGTAGGGATAGAGAGGGAACTCCACCGAGAGCTGGCTGGGATTGAAGGGAACCTACGAACCCTGGATAATGTGCAGGGGCCGGACCCCGGGACCCGTGAGCAATTGATGGCCAAACGAGGGCAGTATGATGAAGTTCTGGATAGGCTCCGCGCGCATGACTATAGAGCTTATATGGATAAAGTGCAAAGTGAGGAGGGGAAGGCGGGGCGCTTGCTGGCGTGGCTTATTAGGCCCGAGTCCAGGGGATCCCCGATTACCCAAATCAGAGTGGCAGAGGACAGGGTGGAGTATGATCGGGGCAAGATTAATGGGGCCTTCCAGACATATTATGAAACGCTCTATTTGACGCCGCATGGCCCGTCGCGGGAGGAGATTGCTGCTTTCTTGGCCCCCTTGGCGGAGGTAGAGAGGGATGCTGTGGAGGATCTGGGGGGCCCGGTTATGCTTCAGGAGGTCAGGGGTGCTATAAACCTGCTGGCTGGTGGTAAGACACCTGGCCCAGACGGCCTACCCGCCGAATTTTATACGAAATATAAATCGGCACTGGCCCCTCGCCTGGTGACTATGTTTAATGAAGCCCGTCGGCTGGGGGGACTGCCGTCCTCCACGCGATCTGCTACAGTGATACCGCTCCCCAAGACTGAGTGCCTGGATGCAGGAGTGCGGGATTATAGACCGTTGTCATGCTTAACTCCAACTTTAAACTGCTTAGTAAGGTACTATCGCTCCAATTGCTCCCCCACATGACGCTCTTGATTCACCCGGATCAAAACGGGTTTGTTCCCTCCCGTAATACGTTGTTTAATTTAAGCCGACTGTACTCGTTTCTGTATCATTCTGAGGCGAAAGATTTCCCCCGGGCTGCGCTTCTCTCAGTAGACCTGGAGAAGGCATTTGATACAGTTAACTGGGACTTCCTCTTGGAAGTAATGCGGAGGATGGGGCTGGGGGAGGGCTGGCTGCAGTGGGTTCAGCTATTGTATACATTCCCGATGGCCAGGGCCGGACTGGCCATAGCGGGCACCGGGCGTTTCCCCGGTAGGCCGCATGGGTGGGGGCCGGTTTTGGGCCCCTCGGGGGCCGTTTTTGTTACTGGGGGTCGGCAATATCGGCCCCCTGTAACAAAATCAGCCGAAACCGGTGCTCGCAAACTGCTCGGCTCCACTCCCCCTCACCCCAGGGGGGGCCGGCTGAGCAGTTTGCCAGGGCCGGTTTCTGTTCCCAGTCCGGCCCTGCCGATGGCACGGGTCAAGACGGGCAGCATTATCTCCCCAGAGTACGCGATAACTCGCGGCACTCGTCAGGGATGCCCCCTGTCACCGCTGCTGTTTGCCTTGGCGGTGGAACCGTTGGCGGCACTTTTCAGAGCGGGGGTGAGGGATTAGGAATACGGCTAAATGGAAGGAACTATATAATTTCCCTGTATGCAGATGATTTGTTGATTTACCTAAACGATGCTGCCAGAGGGGCAGACTCTGCATTTGCATTGCTGGAAGAGTTTGGTGGCCTGTCTGGATTACGGGTGAATCATCGCATTTGTTCCTGGTGGCTGGGCCCTCCCCTAGACCTGAAGGTCTTCTAGCGGAATATAATTGGACACAGGCCTCTTTTAGGTACCTGGGAATTCAGATTTTCCATTCCCTGGAGGATATGAGGGAGGGTAACCTGGGGAAAGCGATGCGCTCTCTGCGCTCTAGTGTGGCCTTTTGGAGTTCATTGAGATTGCCCCTGATGGCCAGGATATTCCTCACAAAGATGGTAATGCTGCCCCGTTTGCTGTATTTTTTGCCAATCTACCGGTTTTTGATGCCTGGGGGTGGTTCAGGCCGCTGGACACACTGGTGCGTGATCTTATTTGGGCAGATGGGAGGCGCAGAGTTGCATTGCGAACATTGAGGCGTCCAATAGGGGAAGGGGGCTTAGGTGTGCCGGATTTTGAATTTTATCAGCTGGCCGCGCAACTGAGGTGGCTGGCGCAGTGGCTAGAAGGAGTAAACTGGGAGGGCACCTACTTGATAGATCCAGGGCAGCACTCTAGACTATTGTTGGCAAAGTTGCTGATCCCGGCCACCAAGGTACCCTATGTGTCGACCTTACAAACCACTGCATTGGGGTGCTGGAAGAGGTGTATGGCTCGACTTCCGGCTGGCCCGAGATACACCCCGATGTTACCATTGATATGGTTACCTCATGGAGAGCCGCAGGCGATCCTGGGGGCGGAACAACTGTCCACTTGGGGAGAGTCAGGGATTGATACGACGGGTGACTGCTTTCAGGATAAAAATCTACTCCCATTTGCGGAGCTGGTGGAGGGTTGCGGATTGCCTCCTGGCCAGTTCCTCATGTACGAGACGCTGGTGATGACGTTTGAGCATTTATGGGGGGCAGGGCGGGAGGAACCGGCGACGCATGGGGTTCTACACTCCTTGGTCATACTGGACACGGCTGGACATCAAATTAAATGGTTTTATGCATCACTTGTGGAGACATCTTTGTCCCCATTGTTGAACTTGCGGGGGAAGTGGGAGAGATGCCTTAATAGGCAGCTCACCGATGCAGAATGGAAGCACGTTCGTTTTGGGATCCCCCAAGAGGATCTCCCGTAATTCCTGTCTCAAATACCTGCAGTTTAATTGTGTCCATATGACATACATGACCCCGCATCGCCTAAAGGCTGCATTTGGAGGAGAGCCTAGGGAATGCCCAAGATGCCGACAGCTAGATGCGGACTTCCTCCACATGACGTGGAGTTGCACGAGTGCGCAACAGTTTTGGGAGAGGTGCTGATTAAGCTCAGTGATACTCTGGGCCGGGCGTTGGCCTTTTGGGTGGAGGTCTGCCTCCTGGGACTCTACCCCAGGCCACCTAGGCGAAAGGTGGGAAGTCGGTTCATTGATCTGGCTCTGGCGTTGGCCAGGCAACAAATTGGGATCTACTGGAAATCAGCGATGGGGCCGCGATCAGGGACATGGATAATGGAGGGCCAGCGCTGGGCGGCAGCGGAGGCCCTGGTGCTGCGAGTAGAAGAACTGCAGGGCTTGCGCAAGCGACCTATTGCCGACGCTTGGAGTGAGGTCCTGTTCAGTTGGGAGCACCCGAGTCACCCTAGTAGCAAGGCGGGGGGGAGCGGGACGGCCTTGGCACAGGAGAATTAGTTATACGACAGCATAGGGAGGGGAGTGGAGGACCGGCAGGACAGCAATGGCGAGAATTTTGACTTAGGCCCTGACTGATCTAGGCCTCCCGCCCTGCTTGTGGTGAGCCTTCCCCTGTGGGGAGCCTTCAGGCCGGGTGTCCCCTCTCTCTCCCCTCTCCCCCTCCCCCTCGCACCCCCCTCCGTGTCCTTCCTCCACCCCCCTGGGATAACTGTGGACCGCCAATGGCCCCTGAGATTGCTGTTGCTCCAGGAAGGCCGGGTGATAATACTCAGGTCGGCTGGGAGAAGAGAGCGAGCCCCCCCGCGTGGAGAGTATGGGTATTGAAGATAACGTCTGAGAGGACTAGTTTAGTGTTTTCCTTATTTCAAAGTTATAGCGTATGTAATGGCATGTGTATTTGACTCACATTGAAAGGGTTTCTTAATGGCTTTTATCTATTGATAACTGTCAGGCCCCAGCTGAGCAGATGTAATATAGATACGGTTAACTGTTAGATGGGGCGGGTTGAATTGCCCATGCATAGGAATGGAATGCAGGGGGTAACATGATTACTGGACCACTGTAAAGATTGATTTTTTGTATATGTCCATGGGGTACAAATCGTAACATGTTGAGGGCCGATTTCCCGAACTGACAAATTTTTGATTTACTATAACTGTCAATTATTGCATCTTGCAGTTCTCCACGTGAATGTTCCTTTATATGCTTATAAATGCCAATAAAAATATTTCCCCCTCCCCAAAAAATTAGCTGCTCTGCGCCTCTGCCACAGTTGATAAGAACAGCATTTTATTATGTAAACAGCTTCCGTGCTGAAGCTCTCTGAGAAGAGCATTTCAATTTATCACAGAACCGCTGCAGACTGTGACTGAGATGCAACCCTGCTAACTCTGACCTCCATCCTGCTAGTAAGATAACCTGTGCACTGCGACCGGATTCCTGACACCTAAGACCAAGATATGGGGGTTAGACTGTCCCAAATGATCTGGCAGGATAATACATATTAGAATAGTATAGTGTAGGTGCAGATAAGAGTAGGCAAACATTAGCAATAATTAACATGGTTCAAATGTTCATACTGTTCACAATTCTAACAATGCTGATTACAGTAACATGTCTCATCTTTCTGATAATTGCAGGTCATGTTTTTTATGCAGAAATATGATCATTTCAATAAATATTTGAAAATGCATTGTCCTAACTTTCTTGTGTTTCCCTTGGGCATGCAAGAGTGACAAACGAAAGGGTTAGATCTATTTCCTCGGAATCAGATTGTCATGTTCAAGGTTGGCAACAACATCTGTTATCCTGTTTGGTTTAGGAGTTAGATGTGGTACTGTGAGCTAGCCGAAACCCACCAACTCTCACTGATGATATATGTGGACTGAGTCCCTATATTCTGAAGTTCGTGTTGGTCTCATACACAGTCCTGCTATATTTGTAGAAACCGTATAACAGTACGTGGTCTCACAGACCAATCGATCATTCAGAGGTTTTTTATTAGCTTGTAGTAAACACTACCTCGATGTGTACCATGCTCATTTTAAAGATCTATGACGAAGTTTTTTATGGTAGGTCCAGAGTAGTAGCTTGTCAAGCAAGATATTCGTATTCTTGAAATAATATTGTTTCCTGTAAAAATTCCTATTAATTCTCAGGAATTTACTATATTGTAAATTGTCTTTAAGGTTGCACTGATAAAAGATGGAATAATTTTGGAAATCATTTTTATCTGTTTATCTATTAAATAGTGGTAAAAATTCTGCCCTCCTGTTGTTTGATTGTCCAGTCCCAAAAATTAACCTCCAAGGTACTGTGGTTCATAAAGAACGTATTCTCTGCGATTCAACAATTGATTCATTCATGGAATACCATTAGTTCCTCTATATTCCCTTTCCAAATCAACAGCATATCATCAGTGTAGTATCTCCATAATGCGATCTTGTCTTTGAAAGATGTGTTTGTGTATACCAATCCTTCTTTATACTTAGTCATCAACAATATGGTTAGCTCCGGGGTGAAGGGACATCCAGTCGCAGTGTCTTTAATTTGATTATAAACTTCATGATTGAATTAAAAACAAATTGGTCAAGCAGATCTTTGTCAATTTAAGTATACAGTCAGTTGGGACAGGATGAATGCGAGGTCTACTTTCCAAATATCACTCTGTTTCCAAAGCTATACCCTGTAGTGCATTGATGTAGAGGCTTTCTACGTCCATTGTTACCAATATTTGCTCATTGTACTCCAAACCTTCAATCTGGTTACTTATATCCATTGTTTCTTTAACGTAGGATGGTACAGACAAAATGAATGGTTTTGAAAAGACATCAATGTATTTTATCAAAGGTTCTAAAATTTAGTTGACCTCTTAAATTACAGGTCTACCAGATGGTGTTACCGGATCCTTATGCAATTTAGGTAATATATACAATGCTGGGGTTCTTGTGTTTTCGGTAGCCAGGACCATTATCTCTTTTGTCGAAAGCCAGCCTTCACTCGTGACATTCTCAATCAGTGTTTTAATCTCCACCGAGATTTCTTTTGTTGGGTCATAATTAATCTTTCTACAGTGTTCCATAGTATTCTGTTTTCTTTTCACTTCCTGTTCGTAGTTAACCGGATCTTGGATCACAATAGCTCCCCTTTTGTCAGCGAATTCAATAATCATGTTGTCAGAATTTTGTAGACAATGGAGTGCTGCCATCTCTGCTTTAGAAAGGTTGAACTTGGTGTATTTGTCTTCTCGAGTTTATCCAAATCCTTGCGGGGAGTATTTTCTAAAGTGGTGATTGTGACAGGCATTTTTAGTGGGCTGGAGGGCAAAATTTAGACAGTCTATGGAGGTTAGTATAACTCCTTTCTTGGCTAGTATCTCATTTCCCCAAAAATTCATGCACAAGTATTTTACGGAAGAAGTTTGTGAGTTCACCCTTACTTGGGTGAAATTTGTTTTTGAACCGGAAAAAACGATAATCCCTTTTCTAACACAATTTCATCATATTTATCCATGATCCTTTTCGCAATATTATGGATTGGGGTTACATTTCTGTTCTCCATCTGTATGTGAATTTCCAAGTACTGATCTCTCCTGTCCCTTGATTCTCCCATTGCTTTCTCCTAAAACATCTCTGTGTATCTGAATCACTTGTAGAGTCTGAATAGGAGGAGCTGAAAATTGTGGAATCGTCTTTTGCTTCCTTCCTGATAATAATTTAATATCCTGGTGTTTTCTGGTTTGGAATAGAAATCTTTTTGTTAATAGGGATATATATTTTCCAAACTTAAATTGGATATATCCTTCTGGAGTTTTTTCATGTTTTGGCCTTCAGTATTATACTTGAATTATGATATTTATTTTCTAAGTTTTGGCCAATAAAGCTTTTTGTAGCGGTAATTGCAGTGTTTGCCCTAATTTGTTCCTCAAATTCCATAATGGACTCCAGTTCTATTTTTGCCAGGCTTTCAGCTGTTTTTATTGATGGGAGCATCCAGTCCCTGGAGCACTTTGTACCGATGCTACTAAAGTCTCCCATGTACTCAGGATCACCCGTAAAGATTATTGGTATATTTCACACTGGTAATCCTTGGGGAATCGTATTAGCCCTCCTATGCTCCAAAAGCACCATGCCATTGAAAACAGTATGCATTCACACAAGGGATCTAGCGGGAGAGGCCCAACAAGATGCATACTACTTCCTATCTATAATCGAACTCACAAAAAAGTACATCTGGTCAAATCATAAAATCAAGAAGAAATAAAAGAATGCACACATATAAATATATATGTGGGTATGTATTTGTAGCATCTTATGTAGTAACCGGAGAGAGCTTCTTAAAGGACGAGAACACTCACTCACCCGAGGATGACATGCTTCATCATTGGGTTCCCTCCTCACACCCGGACAGCAAAGTCCCTGCCTGGTCTGAGCTACAACTCCCCAAGGGGAGGAGCTGAGGTGTTTTAGAAATGAGCAATGTTAGAGGGACAATGAGGGGCAGAGTGCAAAGAAAATGTGAGAAAAATGTGAATAAAACTATCTCCAGAGGGCCGAATCAACTTTATTCAGTGGTCCTCTGGGACAGAGTTAAAATGAGAGGACACTGGGATTTAACCAAATATACCGCTGTAAATGGTCAACATGTTTCTGCCCGACGTTGACCCCAAAAGGTGTTCTGGGGCATATGTCAGGACCTAGATGGTTAGTCACTCTGCTAATGTGAAAAAATAATAATGAAAAATATACTGGCCACATAAAAGTTAGCCTGATGAGGATGGTGATGGGCCGTATGTATTCTGGTCCAACGTCTTTCTATTGTGAGAAAAAGGAAGTCAACTCTCAAGCCACTGGGTAACGTCTCTACCGCAAAACTGCTAAAACTCAGCGCGGTTCCTGGGGGACGTCCCGGCGAGAAAACAGTACAAACATGTTTTTTTCTTCATTTTGATTCATTTTTAGTTCCACTTGTTGAATTATTTTTGGTCGATGGGCCTATGTTTAATACTGACGGGTGTCTTCAATTTCCTCCTTGTTGTAACTCAAAAGGTTTTGGGTTCTGACATTTCTTTAATAACTGATTTACTTCCTTTCTCTCCCCTTATAGCAGGGGCGGCTCCTCCATTGGGGCGGAGGGGCGGCGCCCCCCTGCTTTCTCGCAGTGCGAGAAGCAGAAACATAAAATGGTAAAACTACCATTTTATGTTTCTGCTTCTCGCACTGCAAGAAACAGAAGTGCCCGGTTGGGGGAGGGCGTGTGGGCTGTCCTGCTCGAGGGCAGGGGGGGAGTGGCTTGCCCACTGTTGTGGGCCCTGACTGTTTGGTCGGCTACCCCCCCGAACCCATGCGACGCCCCTCATGCCGGCCGCGACTGAGGATCAGCGCAAACAAGCCTGCGAGGCGTTGAACATTAACCTTGTAAAAGTAAGGTAGAAATATACGTCGCTAGAGAAAAAGGTGAAGATCCCTGGTGTTCAGACAGACCGTTGCTATGTCACTTTAGAGGACAAGTGTCAGCATAAGCTTGTTGTATTCTTTCACCTCGAAACACCGTGTGGTCCAAGCAATGGCAGAATAAGTCCTGGCAACCCGCTGCTTATATTTATTTCCTTATAGCAGGGGCGGCTCCTCCATTGGGGCGGAGGGGCGGCGCCCCCCTGCTTTCTCGCAGTGCGAGAAGCAGAAACATAAAATGGTAAAACTACCATTTTATGTTTCTGCTTCTCGCACTGCAAGAAACAGAAGTGCCCGGTTGGGGGCGGGCGTGTGGGCTGTCCTGCTCGAGGGCAGGGGGGGAGTGGCTTGCCCACTGTTGTGGGCCCTGACTGTTTGGTCGGCCCTCTGGGGCCGACCAAACCAGTCATGCGCACTCTCCCCGTTTCTCTAGGTAGGCTGCATAGACAAAATGGCCTCCCTTCAGGCGCCCGTTTGGGCGCCGTCCACACCAATCATAACGCTGCCATTGCAGCGTTGTGATTGGCTTGGGGAGGGGAGGGAGGAAGCCTGCTTCCTGACGCTGGACCCGGCCAGGAGCAGCAGGAGCTGAGGCGGCGGCGCGTGACCCGGGGGAAGGTAAGTTTAATTAATTAATTTAATTGTAAATAATTACCGTCCCACTCCCCCCCCCCGAACCCATGCGACGCCCCTCATGCCAGCCGCGACTGAGGATCAGCGCAAACAAGCCTGCGAGGCGTTGCACATTAACCTTGTAAAAGTAAGGTAGAAATATACGTCGCTAGAGAAAAAGTTGAAGATCCCTGGTGTTCAGACAGACCGTTGCTATGTCACTTTAGAGGACAAGTGTCAGCATAAGCTTGTTGTATTCTTTCACCTCGAAACACCGTGTGGTCCAAGCAATGGCAGAATAAGTCCTGGCAACCCGCTGCTTATATTTATTTCGCACAGATATATTTTTACACTTGTCGATCTGTAAAATAAGAGCATTTTATAATTTGTACTTCAGTGAAGCTTGTGCAGGGCTCTTGAAAATTAATGGTGGAGTTGTGAATAAGGTTCCCTGAAAAAAAAACAAGTGGACAAAAAAACCTGGACATCTTAAAGGTGAAATGTTAAAAGTGATGCAAATGTACACTCGCAAATATGTATTTTGTGATCGGCCTAATGCAAAAGTTACTAATTAAGAATCCAGCTATTTATATTCAGCGCCATACAGTTTCAGTGACCTCTACTGGCAGTTTGTGCCCCCGCCCCCCGATCCCCCCGATTATAATCCTGGAATCTATATATTTTATTCAGGTCCTCATAGCAGGACATCAGGTACTCCCAGAAGGTAAAAGCACTGTAACGCAAAATGATGGGGCCTCCTGCAGAATGGGGTGAGGGGGCCCCTCAAGAAATGGGGGGGGGCGGCTCTGGAAATTCCCCCCCCCCTTGCACCGTGCCCTGAATGGTGAGACAGCCTGAGAAAAACATCAATGCCACAGCATCCCTTTTTTTAATTTTTTTTTATTTCAAAGCATTTTATTGATTTATACCGTACATTCGCTACATTTCTACAGGATACAAGTAAGTCTTGGTTACAGATTTATGGTTACATTTCAACTTATACACTTGTTCTCCTGAGTGCCATACATTGTCTTGCTCAGAGGTGAAGAAATCTGAGCGAGGTGGAAAGGAAAGAGAGAGGAAAGAGGAGAAGCACAGGGGATATTTATGTTTCGCGGCGGCGGCTGGTCCCTTCTGGGGCTGTGGTGGTTTGTGTTGTATTTGGTATTGTCCCTGGGTGGTATTCATGGGGGCTCGTAGGTGTCCAGATACTCGTCTAGCATTTTCCACATCTCCCTGGTAGGTGTACGCCATGGTGAGTTCTGTAGTGCGATGTTGTCCGCCCCTCTAAGATATATCACCCAATTGAGCCAACCTTTGAAAGATGTCTTTGCCGTGTCCTTCCAGTTGGATAGGACCATTTTCACAGCCGAGGTTAGTAGGAGGTCCAGGAGGTCTCTGTCGTGTTGTGACACTAGAGGTGTGGTTATGAATGCGGTGGTGAGGGTAGCGAACTCTGGCTTTAGTGTGCACCCCATCACCCTTTTTATGAACTCAAATATCTTATTCCAGAATATTTTAATTTTGGGGCAATAGAAGATGAGATGGGCTAGGTCCCCTTTTTCTGTGTTGCAATTCCAGCATGTGTCATTTGCCCTGAGGCCCGTCGCAGCTAGCCGAGTCGGGGTCCAGTATAACCTGTGCAGCAGCCAAAATTTTGTCTGCGATAGTACTGGGGATATTTTGTGGTGTGCTGGTGATGCCCAGAGTTGGGCCAGGTTACGCTCGCTCAGTGGGGTGCTGAGTTGTTTTGTCCAGTATGCAGTTGCTTTATCATTAATTTTTGTGGTGCCTGGCCGTAGGATTTTATAGAGGTGTGATACCTGGTGCCCTAGCTTATCTAGTCTCACCATATACTGGGGCAGTGAGGGTGTATGCTGTGCTAGTTTAGCTTTTGTGAGAGCTGTTTTTATTTTTAAGAAATTGTAGAACTCGATGTCTGGTAGCCCCTGTTTGCTTTTTAGGGTTTCAAAGGTCATTGGTTTCCCTTCCTCCTCTAGATCAGCTGGGAAGGAGATACCTTTCCTTTCCCATATGTCCAGCGTCAGGCATCTCCCCCCGTATTTAATCTTGTTATTGGCCCATAGGGATTCCCATTTCGAGTTCCTAAGACTGGTTTCCATTTTCTTGTCTACTTTGAGTAGTGCTATTTTTGTGTTTTTGAATATAGGGTTGGCTGCGTGTCTGTGTTTGTTGGCTGTCAGTAGGGTCATCGGGTTCTGAGTGCGATATTACCTTATCATTCCGAGATCCAGCAGACAGAATGCAGGATAAAGCAGAAATATTAAACTTTCTAAACTGTAAAACTCGGATTATTGCAGCTTTCTTGAAACCAATTTCTGCAGGTTTTACGCAGCAAACGTTGTTCAAGAAAATTCCACCAGCGCGGTATTTGTGGAAAAAGTGTATGTGAGGTGAGGTTACAAACTCCTGTCTGCACCCAGGCCAGGGTTATTAAGGGTCCTGTAATGAAGGCCCTGGTGGTTCTTGTTATGCTAAGATGTTATTGAGGCCGATTGTCATTTGTTTCAGACATCTTGGGGTCTGCGCAATACATACATTAGTCCAATGCACCGTCACGTGGCACTCATTGTACTGGTCATTGTACTGGTTAGGGCTTCTCCCAACCTGACCAAATGACAAACTTCATTCATTTAACACACTTCGCCTACAAAATAGTGTTTTTTCCTGTGAAGGCAGTGTGTTTTTGTGCGTTTTACACAGCGCTTAATTTGAGCTGGTGGTTTCCGGTGCTCAGCACCAACACTTAATCATCATCAACACCAGCGCTTTTCATGAGCACCAGTTAGGGACACATTCATTTATGATAGGCACAGGGAGATTAAGTGATCTGCCCAGAATCACAGGATGTTGACGCCGAGACGTCAGGAGAAATGGGCTGCCCCGGCACTTATGTTTTTTTTACAAATTAACCACTGGTTTTACATATGCATGACATGTTTTATAATGTTTATCAAAATTAACAATTGTGGGGGCTAAAGAAAATTAATTATTACGCTCGTAAAAAAACGCTATCGTTAACAAGAGGTTTGATCCAGCAACATGAACAGTGGCTAACAATTTTATTTTAAGCAACAGCTACGAGTTTGAATGTAGATATCTCGCAAAAAAATTATACAGCAATTATAGGTTTTGCAAAAGTCACTTGCATTTGAATTTGTTGTGCGAGTGAAGAGATGGAGAGCTGTATTCTCTGGTAATGGATGAGCTGTGTTCAGCCCCTCTTCCCAGGTTACATGACCTCTGGTCTATAGGTTCTTCCGGACAACTGCGATAAACATTTTGGCTACAGGACAGGTTGTCAAGATTTCCCAAGTGAGGCTGTGAACTATCAGGAACAGATATTTGAGTAAGCCTCAGTAGTATAAAAATTCCTAAGTAAGTTTGCGTATTATCAGAAGCAGAACTCTATGCTAGCCTGGCTTTTACAGGAGCAGAGCTCTGTCTAAGCATGGATGTTATCTAGAGCAGAGCTCCGAGTAAGTCTGCCCTATAAGGTGCAGAGCTGTGACTGAATCTAAGTACTGTCAACAACAGAGTTCAGAGTAAGGCTATGTATTGTCAGGCGCAGAGCTCAGATGAAGTCTGGGTATTGGAAAAGCAGAGCTCCGAGTAAGTCTGTACTATAAGGTGCAGAGTTTTGACTGAATCTAGGTACTACAGTCAACAACAGAGTTCAGAGTAAGGCTATGTATTGTCAGGCGCAGAGCTCAGATGAAGTCTGGGTATTGGAAAAGCAGAGCTCCGAGTAAGTCTGTACTATAAGGTGCAGAGTTTTGACTGAATCTAGGTACTACAGTCAACAACAGAGTTCAGAATAGGGCTATGTATTGTCAGGTGCAGAGCTCAGATGAAGTCTGGATATTGGAAAAGCAGAGCTCTGAGGATCCAGGTGCATTATCAGAAGTAGAATTGTGAATGTCGGCTTCATATTGCGCAAAGTTCCAACTGAGTATTTTTCAAAATCAGAGCTCTAAGTCTGTGTAATGCAGGAGCAGTTCTCTGACTGAGTCTAGGTTATATGTAGAGTAAAGCAGTAGGCAGTAGTGACCACCATGTGATTTCAAAATATAGCAATCATCGGGGATTGATGCCAAAACTAACTGGTGACCAAAGTGCAATACAAAAGCTCCGTAGCATGATTTAACACTTTACGGCATTTAGAAAATTGCTGGAAAATGTTTCTCAAATCTACCCCTGCAAGTCAGACTATTGCTGGGCATAGATTGTAGACTTTCGGTCCTTCTGCAGTACTTGGCCATGGGAATGGAGACTTGGTAAAGTGTCTTAAAAATTCCTCGAAAGGCGTGGATCTATGCTTTGTAGATTTGTGTCTGGAGTGTTAATGGAGTTGTTACATTTTAGGGATTTGGAGAATCTTACGAAACTCATATATATCCCCAAGTTCTCCTTTTTGCAGTTGGTGAATGCATGGAAGGAAATTTGCTTTCTCCATAATCAAACATTTTCCCGATGACAAAATGCCCTTTCACCGCACCGCCCTTTACATATGTGGCACACCCCCTTCCTTTCCATGGAAAGGCCCTTCCTCTGGCTGTTTGCAGGAGAAACTGATGATGAGAACAACTTGCAGAATGTTGTGAATACTCGAAACTGATGCGTTTACGGATATTGTGTTTTTAACCCATGAGTGTTGGAATTTTGGGTCTTAATGTATTTGGACTGTGCCACATGAGGATCTTTCTGAAGACTTTTTGATGTATTTTGTGTCGCTACTATGCTTTTATGGTTGATTAAATAACCGAAATAAGGCTGAAATGAAATGAACAAGTTTGCAGTGTTCACTAACATTTGCAGTGTAACTCCCCTGAAACTCCCTTTATCGCACCCTAAGTCGCATGTTTACTACAACAGACATCGTACTGGTGGATTTGACATTGTTGTATGTCTAATTTGTGAGTGATAAACCCCGCTGGCCCTGATTCTGTGACTTGTTCAGCCTGTGAATCTTTCTGTGAATGCCGCTGAGTCTGTGCCTGGACACTCTTAATAATAAAATAACTCTTAGCTGGATATGTGAAATTACAGGAGATGTGTGAAAATGCAGGATGTATGGGAGCACCTATTGTTTTTTCATGTTGCCCAAAAATCAAAAATGTCTCCCATTGCCGGTTGGTCTTTACCAAATCCTTGGTGTGGGCAGAAGGGAGGGTGGTGGATTGGTGGGGGTCTGTAAGGAGTGGCAATTAATTACTCAATAGCTTTGTGTTCCTTTGTGGTTGGTGGTGGCAATGCCACTTTGTCCTCCTTTCTTTGCCACAAAACTTCGCTAGCTTTCAAAGCAAGATAAGCTGCCTAGCATTCCAAAAAGTAGCTAACAGGGTAGCCGTTTAGCCACTTAGCAAGCAATCCTCCGAGTGACTCTGTCATACAAACCACACATGGGGCAGTCACGCACAGGCACAATATGCCCCCACATCAGCATACGCAAAGATTGTCCTCTATAGCTCATAAAAGTTGGCAATTTCTTAAATGATAAATAATTCAATCGTATTGCTTTATTAACCTTCCTGCTTCCTCAAGTTTGCTTGAAAATGCACCATTTGTCCACTCTTTTCAAAAATTTCTAGGGGGGAAACCCCCCTCGCTACGCTCGCTCGCCGTTGTACAGTAAGACAATAATTTTACACCGCACCACTTTCAAATGTCACCAGCTGCCACTGCCTTATAGTATTAAGTTGGTTTGCTTTACAAATCCTAGATTAGACATCTCATTCTGTCTTCAAAGGAAATACTTGTCCCTCGTGTTCCTTGTGCACACACTCAAAGCATTGCCAAAAAACTGGGGAATGATCCTATTCAGGAAAATGAGGGTAGGGTACATATAAACTTAACAGTGCCAGTACCCTTTTCGCCATAAGTCATTACTTAGTTAATGAAGACAAGCAGACTACATTTATCATGCCTTGATATTTTTATTTTATTTATTATTTTTCATCACTTTCTCGTAATCGTGCCTGGTTATCAACCTAAATCAAATGAGAAATTTATGTTATCATGTACAACAAAAGAAAGACATACAGAAATACATTGACACAAATCATGTTAGCATAATTTGCACAGATAGTGGCAGTGAGATAAAATCATATATTTTGTTCAACAGTAATTTGGTTAGTCCCGAGTTCATTGCCTGACTCCTAGAGTTCATACATAGTGCTCTTATTAGATGTACCCAGCATCATCGTCTGTATTACTCTTTCAGAACCAATTAATGCTGTCCCTTCCATAAGTACCCTCAGAGGTGTCCATAAGTCTACTTGTTTTTAGTAAGTCCATAAAGTTGGCACCCAGGAACTCCATCGTAGTGCCTAAGCATTTCAATCTCACAAATGAGATCTTTTCGGGACTGAATCATTCCTTTAAATCAAGCCAGGTATGTCTGGAGAAAATTAAAATAAAAAATCAAACCATATATGTCACTAATTATATTTAAATGAATTGGCACTAATTGAATTAGTCTCATACCCAGAAACTTCTACTTCCTGTGAACTCTGTAAAAAAAAGAAGAAAAACATCTGTAATTGATGTTCGATATTAAAACAGTCCTTCACCTAACACCCCATGTGTACTGTTGATATGGTTTCACTTGCTTCAACTGAATTAATGATACTGTGGGAACTAAAAGGGAGAACATTAAACAGTCACCAAACTACACCTTTCACATATTGCTTATCACTTGCACCTCCTTAGTGAAAAGCCCCAAGTCGCCCCCTCCATGGTCCCCCCAGTGCTTAATTTGTAAAATATTAAGTGCCAGGGCTCTGACCAGGCGGCCACTGCAGCTTGCACCACCCATCGTCCTTGTCATCGCTGCCAAAACAACTACTAACCATCTCTCTCGCATGTAAATGCGACAGTTCAGATTATTCCAGGTCCCCAAAGCTAAAGGAATGGCTGGGGAGGCAGGTATTAGCAATTTTAATGTATACTGTATTCCTAAAAAACCGTTGTTCTGCTCATCTCTAAGTTAGATGAGCAGCGCCACCATGTGGTAGACTGTTTTACGTATGGTGTTGACAATTAGGTGCTGGTGCCGAGCACCGGAAACCAATTAAGTGCCGGTGCTGAGCACCAGAAAGCACTGGCTCAAATTAAGCACTGGGTCCCCCCCATTTTTGTCCAAAAAACAAGGCACATATTTGTTAATCAGGGAGCACACTGGCTCCACCGATGCTCACGCTTCTGTTTCCTTCAGCGTCTTTGGCAGCGTCCTTGTTGTTCCTGTGGTCGGCCTGTCCCAGGTCTCTATTTGAAACACTATTCTGTCAGCAGGGTTGCCCCCCCCCCCCCACCAGCTACCTCAAAACGGCAGGAAAGGAAAAATAAAACGATAACCACGTTTTATTATCGTTTTATTTTTCCTTTCCTGCCAAGTCTTTGGGGCGGGGCCAGGGGGTGACAGGCTGCAGGAGGAGTGGTGAGCAGCACTGTTGTCAGTGCACATGATGGTTTGGCCTGAGACCGCCGGCCAAACCATCATACGCACTGAAGCTGTCTCCAACCCAAGCTGCATTGTCGTGTTGGAGACAGCAGGCACAGGCTCCCAGTCTCACTGGGAGCGCAAATCAGCGGGCGCCAGGCCAATCCTGATGCTGCTTTCATGCTGCCGCTAGCAGCATGAGAGCAGCATCAGGATTGGCCGCAGTGTAGTCAGAGAGCCTGTGCCAGGAGGAGAGCAGCAGAAGAGTGTAACACGGCCGGCTGCAGGTACGTTTTTTCAAAATGTATTCATTTGTTTGTCGTTCCCCGACCCCTTCACTCCCCCCTACCACCGCCCCGCCATTCTTGGTAACCACCAGTCGCTGCTGCATTCAGTCACATGATGCTAGGCTCATGGGAATCGTAGCCCCCACTGCTTCCATATACAGTTCCATTAGGCGCAAATCATGCAGTCACGTGATGCGACACTTATAGGAATTGCAGTATATGTTTTTTCCATATTGTGTTCCATTCGGCACGCAATATTTTCCTTCATATAGCTAGTCTCCAGTTTTTGGTAAAGTTGTTAAGAAGACAGTCATTGAAGGTTCCAGGAGTGAAGGTATCAAATTACATGATATTCCAATAAGTTACTATAAAGGATTCAAATATGACTCAAATCTGTATAGGAATTGTATGATACGAGTTTTCCAGAATTGTTATGATAACGAATATTCAAAGTTCTGGTTATTTCCAGGAAGGAGGTCATGTTGGCCCGAGAAGAGGGTTTGGAAAATCTTGCATGCTCTTCATCTAGATATGAAAATGGTTAAAACTCCTCCCTCCTGTGTCTCAGGGGTCAGTATCCTAATCAGAGAGTGACAAGGTATCGCTAGGAGACACTTGCCCCAGACCTGGTGGCACAGGTATGCAAAGTAAACCCTTTATCGGATTTAGATCTGTCTGCAGGAAAGCCTCTTGGAAGAACTATGACGTCTGGTTCTTACAGCCTCTCTTTAGGCATATTAAAAGGGCGTAGCTGAAGGTACCTAGGCAGTAGCAGGCATGTACCACCCATTGTGCTAAAAGACTTTCTGCCCTACGCTGTCATGTGTCTTAGCTCGGGGTGCTGCAGCTTCCTGGACACAATCAGTTCTTTAGCTGAGGTGTGCTGGGCTACGCTGGAGATGAGGCTTCAACGGTTGCCCTGCACAAAGTATTTTGCAAGTCGTCCGGAGGTTGAAAAATAAATTCAAGTTAAATTCATCCGTGGGAAGTACATTATTTTATGTTATGCAATCTCAATTTTTTAATGCTATCTTTGCAGATGTCTGGGTAACCAGGCAGCCACAGAACTGAATCCTGGTAGGTGCACTTGGGAATAGTGACATTTGTATTTATAGTGTTACGAGGTCTCAGCCTGCGACTGGAAGTGCTGTAAATATACTAGTCATTATTTTAAAATTGTATTACACACAGCATAAGATAGGCTGCCACAAAATATGCAAAACTTTTAGTATTTAATATAAAATAAGTATGTTTAAAATATTTTGTTTCCTAATACACAAACTGCACTTAGTGCACACCTTCTTTATAAGTTTCCATTGGAAGGACACACTTCAGATCTCAGCTGATAATATATTTATATTACCTCTCAAAAACAATACATTTTTGTTACCATAAACCCTCAAATGACTCCAACAGTTAAAGACACATACTGGCTCCCAAGCAGCCTTTAGATTTGCTGATTAACCATTTGAACACATTTACATTTCTTTGAGGTAGCAAGCTCCCTGTTGAGAAGGCTTGTTACTTATTTTTGATGAGTTTGCGGCCACCTTTTACAAAACATATGCTTTCCTACTGATAGAACCTCTAACAAAGGTTTTCAACAATTTTTTAACATCTGGGGTAGTTACGGTCACAATGCTAGGTTCCCACCTTACCCGTCTTCTGAACCATGACAAGCCCTCAACGCTTTGCTCTTCCTATAGGCCCATTGCGCTATTGAATAGAGACGTAAAACTCTTTGCATTGATACTCGTGGCCCAGCTCCAGCCTATCTGGCCCACCCTCATTGCTCCTCAACAAATGGGCTTTTCCGGCATAGGCAGGCAAATGACAACATGAGATTGGCGCTGGCACTCATGGAGGTGGCAGAGCGTCCTCACCAATGGATGGCCCTTCTCTCAATAGAGGGCGGTAAGGCGTTCGACATAGTAGATTTGGCATACCTATCGAGGGTACAGGATAAGGTCCACTTAGGTCCAAAAATGAAAACTTTTATGCGGGCAAACTTCAAAAAGCCATCTGCCAAGCTTAAAATCAATGATGGCCTTCACGTCAGACATCCCCTTGATAAGGAGCACGAGACAGGGGTGTCCCTAGTCCCCTCTCATCTTTGCCTTAGCCATGGTGGCCAAAATCCTTCAATACTCAGCAATTTGGTGGATGGCAAAGAGCACAAACTATCCCTCTTTGCTGATAAAATAAGGTGCTATGTCACCAATCCTGAGACAACTATTACGGTATTGTGGGGGGAGCTAGACTGTTTTGCCAAGGTATCAGGATTTAAAATCAACTACAAGTTATCAACAAGGGTATGCAATTCCTTAAGGGTGAAGAGAAAAGAATATGCGGTCAGTCAGCAACTGAGGAAGAGGATGGGGGGTCTGTTCCCTTAGGAAGAGGAGCCCTCACACACTCAAATGGGTGTCATGCTTCATCATAGGGCATGCGCCTCGTCAGGCCGGCGCTGCTCCGACGGGCACCCACGAGGGGGCTCTTTATTGGAGATCTTTTGTTGCAACACCGTATGTGAAGTGTGGGTGTAGGGCCGCTCCTGTAGATTGGTGTAGTGAAGTGTATGTGTGTATAAAATAGACTAAGTAGTCCTCAAAAAATGTTTTAATCAGTGAGTCTACTCCTCTAATTAAAAACGTGGTGGCTAACAGTAGACGCAATGATCTCTGATAACTCAAAGGGTCAAGGGGGTCAACATGTTTCTTGCCTTGGGTTAAGTCAATAAGTATCAGTTGGCAATTCGTCAGGACCGATTATTTCTAATCTGCACAGTGGTTGGAATCTGGGGGTCATATCAAGGATTATTCAATCACAAAACAACCTAAATGTGGTGTACCTTCATATAGTGTTTCCTAAAATGAAAAGCTGACTTGTAACAGAAAATAAAACCAAGAAAACACGTCACCTGCACAATGCAGGTAATCATGAACATATTCTCATTCTCAGCTCTTAGTGTGGCATGAGTAAAAATGATCAACATGCTGCAATCAGTGTTGGTGCAACTAGCACAGTGACAAACAAAACACATAAACAAGTGACACACTATGGGGTAATAGAAAGCATTTAGATTTCACACACTGTGAACCGTATTGTGGTACTTACAGTGACGACACTGCAAGTACCACAATACGGTTTGTTTACAGGTCTTCCTTGTAGTACCCAGACTTCTACTATCGGATTACTACAACTTCTCCTCATCTGCATTTTAGCATGCTATATTAGTGTTTACTCTGCTCCGACTCAAGGAGGCCGAAGTGCTACCCTAATTGGGTGAGTTTTTTGACCCCCTGAGGTTCCATAAGGGAGATTGTGGGTAAATGTTAAAAAAGTGGCATCCAAAACAAATGAACTGGACAAATACGCAGAAGCTTTGAAATGATCACATGCTGTAGAATCTAATAGAGGAGGTTTTCCGGTGCATTAACTTGCCAGCCCTGCCCTGGGTGAACTGCCAGGCCATCAGTTTCCAAGGGTGGAATAAGCTGAGGGTCCAAACTCAGGACCCTAGCAGTTCCCCCACCTCAAATAGTGTCAGGGCCTGGGGATGACAGTGGTGCTCGGAAAGCCCATATGGAAATCTGTTAAGGTGAGGTCGAAAAAGATACAATCAAGGGGTTCAGAACTCCTCTAGGACTTTACAAAATTCTTTGACCACCTTTTCAAAGGAAGTGAACTGCGAATCCAGTGTCG
Source organism: Calotriton arnoldi (assembly GCA_963921515.1). NCBI lineage: Eukaryota > Metazoa > Chordata > Amphibia > Caudata > Salamandridae > Calotriton > Calotriton arnoldi. The sequence goes on from CAWUFW010001086.1 coordinate 1,954,671, forward strand.
ACTGGCCAAAAGCAGAAAGGAGTTGTAAAAAGGGCAAAGTGGAAGTGCACTTCTCTCTGTACTGAACACCAGTTCTCTATCCTGCTTCCCCCAACCCCACACAGGCTGCTTTCATTACTGCTTCATATGAGCCCATTCGAGTCTCATTCTCCCCAGTTGGAAATGGCTAGATTAGCTCAGCAATCAGCTCAGACAACAACACCATGCAAAGAAAAGCTGTAAGAAGTTACAGCATACCATTGGAGTTTGCCACTAGAGTCTACTGATCTACAAAGAAAACAACTATGGGGCATATTAGCAAGACCCACGTTAAAATTATCGCCGCTTTAGCGGCAGGAAACTGCCGCTAAAACGGCGATAATGGGCTTGCTAATATGCGTTATAGAACCCATCGTCCTTGTCATCGCTGCCAAAACAACTACTAACCATCTCTCTCGCATGTAAATGCGACAGTTCAGATTATTCCAGGTCCCCAAAGCTAAAGGAATGGCTGGGGAGGCAGGTATTAGCAATTTTAATGAATACTGTATTCCTAAAAAACCGTTGTTCTGCTCATCTCTAAGTTAGATGAGCAGCGCCACCATGTGGTAGACTGTTTTACGTATGGTGTTGACAATTAGGTGCTGGTGCCGAGCACCGGAAACCAATTAAGTGCCGGTGCTGAGCACCGGAAAGCACTGGCTCCAATTAAGCACTGGGTCCCCCCCATTTTTGTCCAAAAAACAAGGCACATATTTGTTAATCAGGGAGCACACTGGCTCCACCGATGCTCACGCTTCTGTTTCCTTCAGCGTCTTTGGCAGCGTCCTTGTTGTTCCTGTGGTCGGCCTGTCCCAGGTCTCTATTTGAAACACTGTCGTGTCAGCAGGGCTGCCCCCCCCCCACCAGCTACCTCAAAATGGCAGGAAAGGAAAAATAAAACGATAACCACGTTTTATTATCGTTTTATTTTTCCTTTCCTGCCAAGTCTTTGGGGACGGGGCCAGGGGGTGACAGGCTGCAGGAGGAGTGGTGAGCAGCACTGTTGTCAGTGCACATGATGGTTTGGCCTGAGACCGCCGGCCAAACCATCATACGCACTGAAGCTGTCTCCAACCCAAGCTGCATTGTCGTGTTGGAGACAGCAGGCACAGGCTCCCAGTCTCACTGGGAGCGCAAATCAGCGGCGCTCAGGCCAATCCTGATGCTGCTTTCATGCTGCCGCTAGCAGCATGAGAGCAGCATCAGGATTGGCCGCAGTGGAGTCAGAGAGCCTGTGCCAGAAGGAGAGCAGCAGAAGAGCGTAACACGGCCGGCTGCAGGTACGTTTTTTCAAAATGTATTCATTTGTTTGTCGTTCCCCGACCCCTTCACTCCCCCCTACCACCGCCCCGCCATTCTTGGTAACCACCAGTCGCTGCTGCATTCAGTCACATGATGCTAGGCTCATGGGAATCGTAGCCCCCACTGCTTCCATATATAGTTCCATTAGGCGCAAATCATGCAGTCACGTGATGCGACACTTATAGGAATTGCAGTATATGTTTTTTCCATATTGTGTTCCATTTGGCACGCAATATTTTCCTTCATAAGGCTAGTCTCCAGTTTTTGGTAAAGTTGTTAAGAAGACAGTCATTGAAGGTTCCAGGAGTGAGGGTATCAAATTACATGATATTCCAATAAGTTACTATAAAGGATTCAAATATGACTCAAATCTGTATAGGAATTGTATGATACGAGTTTTCCAGAATTGTTATGATAACGAATATTCAAAGTTCTGGTTATTTCCAGGAAGGAGGTCATGTTGGCCCGAGAAGAGGGTTTGGAAAATCTTGCATGCTCTTCATCTAGATATGAAAATGGTTAAAACTCCTCCCTCCTGTGTCTCAGGGGTCAGTATCCTAATCAGAGAGTGACAAGGTATCGCTAGGAGACACTTGCCCCAGACCTGGTGGCACAGGTATGCAAAGTAAACCCTTTATCGGATTTAGATCTGTCTGCAGGAAAGCCTCTTGGAAGAACTATGACGTCTGGTTCTTACAGCCTCTCTTTAGGCATATTAAAAGGGCGTAGCTGAAGGTACCTAGGCAGTAGCAGGCATGTACCACCCATTGTGCTAAAAGACTTTCAGCCCTACGCTGTCATGTGTCTTAGCTCGGGGTGCTGCAGCTTCCTGGACACAATCAGTTCTTTAGCTGAGGTGTGCTGGGCTACGCTGGAGATGAGGCTTCAACGGTTGCCCTGCACAAAGTATTTTGCAAGTCGTCCGGAGGTTGAAAAATAAATTCAATGGGGTAAAAGTTCAAAGGGGTGACCCCACCAACCTTTGCAGCACTCCCTGTGTGTTTTAATGTAAGCTATCCCCTGGTCAGAGCTCCCTGTGCCTACCCGGAGGTATGGTTATGTTAATGGACAAACCTTCCCTAATGGTCTCTCAAAGCTAGTTCTGAGGGCAGCCTCTCTCCCTCTGGGATTGGTGCCGGGGCTGACTAGCAGGACAATGAACGGGGAAGGCGTAGGTGTGAGGTACATCTGCTTGTGACAGGGTAGAGGTCTATTGAAGTGAAATTACCTTCCTGGGCACAGCCCAGATGACCAACCTGTCTGGGGGAAAAACCTCTCTTTACACCCAAGCCTTTTGTCCACTGCATGGAAGCAATACAGATATCACCACAGTGCACACTGTGTCACTAGAACCAAGTTATATCTGGCTGGTGAGCCCTAATTAAGGCGAAACCGGTCTTGGTTGCTTGTGGTCCAGTTCAGGGAGGACCTGTCTTGACAGTTTGGCCTGGACGGTTCCCATTGGAGCAGGGTCAAGACTGATCTGCATATGGCTGGGTCCAAACTGAGGTGGCATGGTGTGCAAAATAGCGATGGACTGGGATGTGGCCCGAGTAGTTACCAGAGATTAATTCAAGTATTCCATCCCGCACTTTTTGTAACCTTTCTAAAAGTGGCATTTTCAAAATAGAAATCCAAAATCCGACTTCACCATTAGAATGGATGTTAAATTACTATATGTTTGAGTCCTTCGATCATTGCTCAAGATATTTCCAAACTGGAGGTATTCATTATAAGATGTTATAATGTAACCCAAGTTTTTCTATGGGAGAGCCAACCTCACCACAGTGAAAATACACCTTTGGGAATTTTTCACATGTCCTACCTTTTAAATACCATGCTCCCTGCCCTTAGAGGTGACTTGTAAGTATTAAAAAGGAAGGTTTGTGCCTGCCAAAAGGTTTATTTTGCCAGGTTGACATGGCAGTTTAAAACTGCCCACCCAGGCTGCAATGGCAGACCTGTAGACATATTGTACACAACCTCGGCATCATCCTTGACAGCCAACTGACCATGAAATGACAAGTCAACACAGTCGCCTCCTGCTTCCACACACTTCGCATGCTCTGCCGAATCTTCAGATGGATTCCAACCAACACCATCCCTCAGGGCCTCATCACCAGCCGCCTCGACTACGGCAATGCCCTCTACGCCGGTATCTCCACCCAGATCCTCAGAAGACTCCAGACCATACAGAACACCGCAGTCAGACTCATCCTGAACCACCCCAAACAAACTCACATCGCCCCCCACCTGAGAGACCTCCACTGGCTCTCCTAACAGAAGAGAGGCCAGTTCAAGATCTTCACACACGCCTACAAAGCCCTCTACAACCTTGGAACTGCCTACATCAACCATCGACTGAACTTCCACCAACCCTCTAGACACCTGCGCTTTTCCTCTCTCACCCTTGCACACACCCCTTGCATCCGTTGCAGCCACAGCGGTGGCTGCTCCTTCTCCTACATTGCTATGAAGACTTTGAACTACCTTTCCCTCCATCTCCATACAGCACCCTCGCTGGCAGACTTCAGAAAGAGACTCAAGACCTGGCTCTTCAATAGAGATAGAGCGCCCAGATACCCCTAGGGGTAACAGTGTGCGCTTTACAAATGCTGCTTGATTGATTGCTTTAGTGGGTGGCACGAGTACTGCATTTCACAAGTAACATTAATCGCATGAAGCAGCAACTGACCTTACTGAGACTGGGAGTTTATCCAACTAAAGACCTAATCCCAAAATGGAAACGGACCTGGCCCTCAATGGACTGCCGCCTTTGTGGACAAGGAGACGAATCATTGCTCCATCTACTTTGTATTTGTCCGGCATTATCATCCACACGGAAAGAACTTTTGCGGCCAATAATGAAAAGAGAACAAATAAGGATTTGTAGATCCGCCGTAATAAAATGTTTAGGAGGCTCGACAGTACAATTGGCATGCAAAGCAATAAAGTTTTTGAGTTTAGCTGCAAACGAACTAGAAAAGAGAGACAGAGAACTTGAACCGGCTAAGCATGCAAAGTGACAAAGTGTAGCTAATCAATCCGCAGTCTACATATGAACTATGTATCTTATAGCTTGACTCACTATTACAAGACTGAAGGAACCAATTGTATTCTGTTTTTAAAAGTTTTTTATCACATATTTTAACGTGAATTTATCAATTAATCTGTAGCTTGCTTATGAATTTTACGTGTTTTAGCGGTTTTGCCGCTCCTTTTATGATTTTAATTAAATCAATAAAGTAATTTCTATATATATATAGTAACATTTAATTTACAGGTGTTGTACCGTATACTAGGGACTTACAGGTAAAATAATTTGCCATTCAGTGATATGCCAATTTTATCATGTTTAAAAGGGAGAGCACAAGCACTTTACCACTGGTTTGCAGGAGTAAAGTGTGCAGAATCCTATGGCCAACAAAGGCAGGTTAATTTTCAGAAGGAAAAAATCCAGGGGAATACTACACATAAGATGGTCATTTCCAACACCTATGAATTATAATTGATTCTAAGCTCAGAGATTTGGTGTCACTGGAGACTGATGAGGGTAATACATTTTCTGGAGGATTATCTAGAAGCATTCACCTTTGTGGAACAGAACTGTGAGTTTCATCACAAGAGTTTATTTGAGGTGTTGATGTGAGAAAACTGATAGAATTCCACCTTCTCAACTAGCAAAATGCCCTGTAGTAGACACAGGAGAAATGTGCTGCGGAGGCAACTCTTCTATCCTCAAAGATATATAGGTGGTAGGACTATATCACAGAGGAGTTATTAAAGAAGTGCTGACCCAGCAGGTAGTGCATCCATCTTATATCCTTCCAAAGTTGAGGGGAAGGACAGCTCTGTTCCATCACAATTCCAAGAAGTTGACTGTGCACCCATTGATTTTGCAATAGTTCTAGGGTTTCAGAAAGAGTTATTTGGTATGAAAACTATTTTGACTTCTATATGTTCGGTATTTCCAGAGGATGATGATGTGATGGTTTACAGCTTGATTTTAGTGATGGCACACCAGGATAGAATAAATGTTAGTCATTTGCATCCAAGAGGCTTCCAAAACATTTTTTGGGTGCAAACTGACAGTGCAGGTTCAATTAGTCCTAAATATGATGAGGTTGAAATGCTGTTTTAGCTTCATTTCAAAATGCTGACTGTTCATCTCTTTTTGATATTTGTTGCTGCCTGGAGATTGAATTGCTCATTTGGACTTGTACCTCACAGTGTCAATGATAGGCCCTCGTAGGACGTGTCTGCACTACTCTGCAAACACGCCTCCTGGCACGGTTCTGGTTGGGGTATGAAGTCCCCTTGGCTGCTGAGTGTCCTTAGGGGCCAACAAGACCTCCTGTTACCTCCAGTACACCTCACACAGTGGGATTGTGAGAGGTGGTTGGAGGCCATGCCCCCTTTCTCCACCACTCTGCAAATGCACCTCTCGGTGCACTGCTGGTGGGGGGATGAGGTCCCCTTGCCTCCTGAGGGCCTAAGGACTAAAGTGGACTTTATGCCCGAAGCAGTAGTGTGCCAGGAGTCGCGTTTGCAGAGTGGTGGAAAAAGGGGGTGTGGCCTCTGACGACCTCTCAGCAATGCAGCTGTGTGGGTCTTACTCTAGGTAACAGGAGTGTTAATTCGCCCCCAAGGACCCTGAAGAGCCAAGGGGACTTCATCCCCCAACTATTAGTGCACCAGGAGGTGCGTTTGCAGAGTGGTGGAGAAAGGGGGAGTGGCCACCGAAAACCTCTCAGTGCTTGTACTCTCCCTTTTAAACATGATAAAATTGGCATATCCCTGATTGGCAAATTATTTTACCTGTAAGTCCCTAGTATATGGTACAACATGTTACCAACACCTGAAAATTAAATGTTACTAGTCACCTACTCCTTCCTACTTTTTATGATCCCGCAAGAGTTTCACAAGATCGTAACATTTAAAAAAAAAAGATTTAACCTTCTAATCATCATAGTGTCTCACACTTCCTCTCAAAAATAATGACCACAATATGCATTCCTACTAATAGACTGTACTGAGAACTCATCTACTCCTTTTTACTATTCACAATCCCATGACAAACCCATGAGATCATAAAAAATTACTTAAAATCAATATAAGTTTATCTTCACAGTAGTTATCCCTTAGACACCACCTCTCTAATTGTAGGGGGAAAGCATACCTTTCTGCTGCCCCCTTATATGGTTTTTTTACTTCATTTCCGGCCAGCCAATTAGATCGCTCGCTTTTGCGGGACTCATGGTAGTCTCTCGCTCCCGCAAGAGCGTGAAGGCTCACAGGAAAAATCAGCCTCTCCACCAATCACAGGGCTCCACTTTTGAATTTGTGCTCTCAGGGGAGGCTCACGAGAATCTCCCAAGCCCAACTGCCAAAATATACCAATATGTTTTGCCCTTAATATCTCAAAAACGACTGAATGGATTTACACCAAACCACAAAAAGCACAATCTGCTGACCAAGATCTAGCTTCCTGCCGAATTTGGTGTAATTCCGTTCAGCAGTTTTTGCCATAACCTGCCATAAAGAAGTCTATGGAAAATGCATGGGGATTTTACATTTTGGGACCCCCATTTTTTCTTGCCCCACACTTGACGGATCAACCCAAAACTTTCCAGGAAGGGGCTGAGGTGGATGAACTTCTTTGGGGGAAGTTTGTGACGATACATCAAACGGGGCCAAAGTTATTAGCAAACCAAAAAACGCCCCGTCTATGGAAAAGCAGACCTATCTATAACTACCTAGAACATGGAAATTCTTCAAATAATTATACTAATCTCACAGTGATATATGTGAATTGAAATAAATAAAAATGAACCAAATTAAATTAATGTATACATGCGGAAACACAACCAGTCCAGTGGCTGAAGATAAATCACCAATTAATGCTCTAGGATAGTAAAAAATCGCCACCCCTTTCAATTGATGTATACCTGCTGAGACAAAACCAGCCCAGTGGCTGATAATCGATGCTCCTCCAGTGTACACCACTCCACTCTACTCCACTCCATTCTACGCTATTCCATTGGACACCACTCCACTATATGCTTTTTCACTCTACCCCACTCCACTGTAACATATTCAAGTCTACACCACTCCACTGTTCACCACTCCACTCTATGCTGTTCTACTCTACGCTATTGCACTCTAAGGAGCTAATTACGAGTTTGGAGCAGTTGCGCTGGGTCACCGCTGGCACAGCTGCGCCAAACCCATGCAAGGACCGCCAGTCGTATTACGAGTTTAACTCATGTACGGCGGACGGTCCTTCGCCTTTCCCATGGCGGTGCCTAAAAAACAAGGCACTGCAATGGAAACGGCAAAAAAATTCAAGCGCGGCATGGACGGTGATGTCCATGCCATGCTCGAACTTTGGGGAAATACAGACAGGGAGGCACATGTTGTGCCCCCCTGAATGTATCCCCATGGCGGGGGGCCTTGGTGGCCCTGTAGGGCCCCCTTTGTTCCTCCACCACCAGCCTTTTCATGGGGGGGCTCCCAGCATGAAATGGCTGGCGGTGGCGGAACTTGCAATATGCTCAGCGGGATTGTGCCAGTGCCGCTGAGCATCTTGCCAGGAACAACTGGCGCAGTCGGTGGTCCTCGCAGCAGCGACTTTCAAAGTCGTAATGCGGCGGACCATGGAGCGCCACTGTGAGTCTGACTGTCGGAAGACCTACAGATTCAAAATCAGGCCTTAAGCCATTCTACTCTTCACCGCTCCACTCTACTTTATTCCACTGTACGCCACTTCATTCTATGCTTTTCCACTGTAGGCAACTTCAATTTATGCCCCTCTACTGTATGGTATTCCCCTCTACCCCACTCCTCTGTACATCACTCCAATGTATGCTGTTACACTTTACCCCACCCCACCCCACAGTTGACCACTCCAGTCTAAACCACCCCACTGTACGCTACTATACTATATGCTATTACACTTTACACCACTCCACTGTACACTATTAAATTCTATGCCACTCCACTGTACCCCACTCCAGTCTACGCTACTCCACTCTACGCTATTCCACCTTACGCCACTCCACTCTATGCTACTCCACTCTACTCCACTCCAGTGTACTCTCGTCCACTCTATATAACTCCAGTCTACAAATCTCTACTACATTGTATGCCACTCTACGAGACTCTACTCCACTCTATCCCCCTACACTCTACTGTCCAAATTTGAACTCAACTCTATGCTTGTACACTCTATTGTACTACACTCTACTCTACGACAATTTCCAACACTGTACCATACAGCACTCCACTCTACTGTACGAGACGCCACTCCAATTTATAAGAGTTTTCTCGACTCTACGCTATGCCACTTCAATGTATACCACCCCACTCTATGCTAATCCACGGTACCCTACTCCACTCTATCCCAGTCCACTGCTCACCACTCCACTCTACGCAATTCCACTCTATGCCACTCCACTCTTCTACACTCCACTGTACAGTATTACACTGTACGCTATTCCGCTGCATGCTACTCCACTTTACGGTAATCCACTCTACGCCACTCTATATAACTTTACTCTATAAAAGTCTACCACACTTCATGGCACTCTATGACATGCTATTCCACTCTATCCCCGTGCACTCTACTGTCCAACTCTGTACTTCACTCTATTCCTGTACACTCCAGTGTACACCTATTCCACTATACTACACTTTTCTTTACGACACAGCACTTCACTCTACTGTAATAGACCCCACTCCAATTTATAACAGTTTGCTACCTACGCTATGACAGTACACTCCACTCCAAGCCACTCTACTCTACAACACATCAATACACTCTATTGAACTTTACTCCACACTACGTTACACCACTCAACTCGACTCTACTCTACGATACTTTTCCTCACTCTACGCTACTATACAACAATCCACTCTACGCAGCTCCACTTTTCACACACACTACTGTGCTCTATGCAACTCCACTTTACATCACTCTGCTACACTGTATGCCACTCTCTGACACTTTACTCCTTCACTCCACTGTACAACACTGTACTATACTGTATGCCACTGTACAACACTCTACTCTATGATACTCTTGTCCACTATACAACACTGTACGCAAATCTTTGTATGCCACTGCACCCCACTTTACTCCACTCTACTCTGACACAGTACTCCACTCTATTCCACTACTCCACTGTACGCCATTCCTCTCTACGCCACTCAATGCCAGTGTACTCTATAACACTGCATGCCAATCTACAACACTGTATTGTACTGTACACCACTCCACTCTACAAAAATCAACTAGGCTGTATTTCACTCTAATCTACTAGTCTACATCACTTTCCAATACTGTACAACATGCCACTATACTGTACTGAATAACACTGTACTCCAATTTATGATACTTTACTTGACTGTATGCTTCACTACTCCACTCTACTGCACTCCACGCCACTATAGTATATGACACGCAACTCCAGTCTATGATACTTTACTCTACTTTACACTAACTCACTGCAGTGTACTCCACTGCGCTTTACTCCACTCTACTACACTTTATCCCACTCTCCACCACTGTACTATACTTCTCTCTATGCCACTCCACTGTCTGACACTCTACTCCACTGTATGCAACTCCACTCTACAACACTGTACTACACTCTATGCCACTCTACTCCACTCTATGCCGATCCACTCTACGCCACTGTACTTTACTATATGACATTCGACCACATGCCACTCAACTTCACTCTACGATGTACCACTTCACTCACTTTATGACACGGCACTCCACTCTATGACACTCTACTTCACCCTACTCCACTCTAAAACACTCTACTTCACTCTATGCCACTCTACAACACTCTACTCTATGACACTCCACTCCACCCCACTCCATATCATGACATTCCAGTCGATGACACGCCACTGACCAACACTCAGCTCTACTGTTGGACACGCGTCTGCACTATACAACACACCGCTCTCCTCTACGATACTCCACTCCCCAATACTAAACATCACACCACTCCACTGTTTAACACTTTACTCCACCGCATGCAACATCACTCCACTCTACTTGACCCCATTCTATTCCACTTTACAATACTCCACTTACGACACTAGACTTTATGACACTCTCCTTCACTGTACTGTAGTACACTCCACTTTACAACACTCCAATCAATGACACTCCACACTTCGATTTGAAACGCATTGTTATTAAAAAATAAAAACCATTAACATACAATGAAAAAAACCAAAGTTTATGGATAATTTATAGTTAGAAATACCTTATATATTCTTTCTATTCAAACCCAACTTAAAATACACAAACATTAAAACTTTTAAAGCTATAATTATAACTTCAATTCATAATTTACGCACCACCTTCAAATTACTATAAGTTGCGCACCTCTAACACAATCTTGTCACCTCGCTTGCCACACTACATTAACTATAACTCATGCCTTTTCCATGCACTGTTTATACTCTTGCGTACCACATCACTTATAGCATGTGCAGTCATAGCATTCATAACAACACTTATAACTTCTCAAATGGCATTATACAGTGCATGGTAGAGTGGCAAGTTATAGTTAGTGTTGTCTGGTGAGGGAGCTGAAAAGAGTGTGTAACGAGGTCCGCTACTTATTATAATTTGAAGGTGGTGGATAAATTGTAAATGAAAGTTATAACTATACCTTTAGAATTTTTAAAGTTTGTGTAGTTTAAACTTGGTTTGTATAGCGAAAAATAAGTTTTCCTAACTATAACTAAGCTTTAACCTTTGGTTTTTTCATTGAATTAGATATATATTATATATATATATACTTTTGTTGCTTGCAGGAATGAAAGTCACATGACATCAGAACTATACATGTAAAATGAAGTGCTGCCAGAAAGACATTCGTACAATTTGACAACTACAGGGGTTTTTTAAGCTTATGATCAACAAGGGGGCCTGGGATGTTGAAATGAATTAATGCTTGTCAGAGTCTCAGCATAATCATGGCCTCACAATAACTTGTAGTTAGGAGTTTACATGATTTAATCAGAGTTTTGATTTATTAAGTGTTTCTTTTGTGGTTTTTTTAAAGGGGGCTTTTCAGTCCTGACATGGCAATTATGTCTGTATTTATTACAAAAGTGTCTGTTTAATGTAAAACACTCAACTATTCGTGTATATATTTGGATGGATTTTAAAAAAAATGTTGGTGAACACTGCATGATTATGTCACGTAATATTTTTAAGAGACTACTGACAGGGTTTGAAAACAGTGAATGGCGCAAAGTATTTTGCTCATGTTCATCATATGGTGCAGTACATAATATTTTTTTTAATGGCGCTTAGTGGATTGAGAAAGGCTGCTGCACAGCTGAAACGCGTTTCTATTTTGTGCTATCAGATCGAGGTAGGCCCAATGCAATAAAGATTTAATTACAAGCAGTCTTCCTGTGCATGCTCTCTTTAGATGAATCGGAATGCCGATTGATATATATATATATATTGGTTGCCAGTAGGCAGTTATAGTTAGGACCAATTTTTCAATAGGAAAAGCATTTTGCGTTTTGCCAATAACTTTGGCACCACTTAACGAATCTTCAAGAAATATTTTAAAAACGTCCCCTTTTTGGTTCAGCTGCTGTGTTGAAAGTTTCGGGGTGATCCGTCAAGCGGGGGCCGAGAATGAATGGGATCCCAAAACGCGATTTCCCCATGTTATTTCTATGGTGATTTTTCATTTTTTTAACATGACTACAGCCCAAACCACTGAATGGAATTGCACCAAATTTGGCAGAAAGCTCGATAATGGTCCAGAAAGCGTGCTTTTTGTGATTTGGTGTAAATCCTTTCAGTAGGTTCAAAGATATTTAAGTTAAAATAATTATAGATATCTGGGGATGCGAGTCCTTGCAGTGGGCTTGCGGATCCTACTAAAATTTAATTGGTTGCCAACATTTCAACCAGGAAGTGTTGCCAGCCATCTTGGGACTTGGCTTGAAGCCAAGCCCCACAAAAAAAATGAAAAACAAAGAAAAGGGGCAGGGTAGGAATACCCTGACCCCCCAGATATGGTGGGGGGTGGGTCCCAGAGGGACCCCGCCAGGGGATAAAAGATTTTTTTTTTATTTTGCCATGAATTCATGGGTAGATCAGTGGATTTGCGGCAAAATTTTAAAAAAGACATGCGGGCTCCCGCGCATCTTTTGAAAGAAGCCCCCAGGTGGGCCAAATGCCTGGGGCATGTTTTTTAAAATATGTGGGGGGAGCTCATGTGTAACTTTCATTCCCCGGGGCCTGCCACCTCCCACGGGCTAACAATAATAAACATGTGGGGAGCCCGTACGGCACCCCACAGCCCCGGGGACCGCCACCTCCCAGGGGCTATTTGCTCAGTTTGTGCGGAGAAGGCCTGTATGGCCTCCATGTAGCCCCGGAGACCACCACCTCCCTGGGGCGAATTACAATAAAATTGGGGGGCCTCACAGATCCCCCCCTGCCCCGGAGACCACCAACTCCTTGGGGCTTTTAATTTTTGATATGAGGGGCCTCATGAACCCCCGCTGGCCCCAGGGACCATCACCTCCCAAGGAGCCAAAGTGATTTTAAAGAAATGGTAGTGGGGCCACGTGGACCCCCTCCCAGGCCCTTCTTGGCCCCGGGGACCACCGCCTCCTTGGGACAGGCCCTTAATCAATGAAAGAGGGGTGCCGCGTGGCCCCCCTCCTGGTTCCATACATGGTCCTGGTGACCACCACCCCCCCCAGGGGAAGGCTCCTGCTATGTCCCGGGGTGCCCACCCCGGGACATAGCTGTTTGCTATGGCTTGGGGGAGCAAAACCGCTCTGGCCAACCCATAGCAAACTGTGCTCCGTTTTAAGCAAGCAAGAGCATTTTCCACTCACTTGCTCAAATCAGAGCACAATTGTTTTTACACGCAGGCAGCTGCATGTCAGCAACTCCCTATTTGTAAAAGCAATGCCGGCTCCCGCAGGAGACGGGGAGCCGGCAGGGACCACGGGGCCTCATGCTCCCCCGCGGTCCCCATCTTTAGTGAGTGGGTACCCTGACAGGGCACCCACATTAGAGGCTGGGCCCCATGGGATGGATTTCGGCCTGGGAGGGGAGCCGCTCAGCCCCCTTCCCTTTTACTAATTTTTTTTTTTTAAATGGCCAGGCCACGGGAGATGGTGTCCACGGGGCAGATATCGGCCATGGGAGCGGAGCCACGCTGCCCCCTGCCCTATTCTAAATAGGCCTGGCCCTGTCGGATGGGATCCCTGAGGCAAAAATTGGCCCAGGGAAGGGGGGCCACGTGCCCCCCAAATAAAGAAAAAAAGGGGAAAAAAAGAAAAAGACTGGCAAGACGCCAGAAGCCCTGTCCCCTTTCTCCACCACTCTGCAGACGCGCCTCCTGGTGCACTTCTGGTTGGGGGATGAAGTCCCCTTGGCCCTAGAGGGTCCGTGGGGGCCAAAAAGCCCTCCTGTTGCCTCCAGTAAGTCCCACATAGTGGAATTTCTGAGAGGTCTTCGAAGGCCACGCCCCCTTTCTCCACCACACTGCAAATGTGCCTCCTGGTGCACTGCTGGGTAGGGATGAAGTCGCCTTGGATGCTGAGGATCCCAGGGGGCCAACAAGCACTCCTGATACCTCAAGTAAGTTCGACACAGCAGGATTCCTGAGAGCTGGTCGGAGGCCCCGCCCCCTTTCTCCACCACTCTGCAAACACGACTACTAGTTAAAATAAACCTCAAAAATTCACTGCAAAAAAACAAAGGTTGCAGGGACATTATAGTTAGGAAATATAATTTTTTTTTTATTTAGAAATTCACTGAAAAAACCAAAGTTAATAGGGACGATATAGTTTGGCTGAGATTTCACTCGTACAAAACCAGTGAAATTCAGCAGTTATAATTACCTGAGCGAACTATAACTTTCACCCCCGCAATGCACTGCTTATGACCTCACATATTACATCACTCATTACATGGTCAGTGACATCACAGATGACATCACTGATGACATCATCCACAGAACCACTCACACACCCATGCAGTCACTACACACCCTTATAGCCACTCACACCGCCACTCACTCATATAGCCACTGACATACCCACTTACTCACCAATACCACCACTCACACAGCATGCCACTTACCCACACAGCTACTCACACACCCGCTTATATACCCATACTGCCACTTACACACCCATACACACATGGATGCCTACAGTCACACAACCACTCACATGATAAATGTTAGAAGTAGTAGCACTCAGTAGTAGTGCACCTCATATATACTAATTTAACTTTTGTAGTAGGTTAGTATATACGTTTAACACCCATAAACTCTTGAAAACACTTACACTCACTTGATGATGTCATCACTGATGTCATCAGTGATGTCATTTCGATGTCATCAGTGATGTCATGAGTAACTATAACTGCTGAATTTCACTGGTTTTGAATGAGCGAAATCCCAGCCTAACTATAACCTCCTTGTAACCTTTGGTTTTTTCAGTGAATATACATATATATATATATTCATCCATTGATGTTCCTTTGCCAGAACATCTAATCCGGCGGCACGTTTAAACAAACACCGGTCCACTCTTCAGGTCAGTTTCTATTTTTTATTTTTGGCATAGACATTTAACATTTCATAGTCCTTCTAAGTTATAATCAAGACCTACGCGTTTCGGCGTTCTGCCTTACACTATATATATATATATTGATGAAAGGATGGATAGATAGACAGACAGACAGATAGATAGATAGATAGATAGATAGATAGATAGATAGATAGATAGATAGACTTACCTTTACAATACTTACCATCCGTGGTAAATTCACAAAAATTTACCTGCGTGGTAAAGGCTGCTTGGTAAATGAATTGCGTGGTAAAGGCAGCATTGTAAAGTCTGTCTCCCAGATTACATAGATGTGAACTCTCTTCTTTCCAGATTCCAACCATAGTATCTCTTTATCTCTCAAGCAGAGGACAGTCTGGCTCCCTTGAACCTAAACCGGTCATGGCTCATAGCCTAATGATCCTGGTTCACCTCTGAACTAGAAAACAAACAAAAATAATTTATGTGCCCAAGTTCACCAATAATCCACACAAAGATAAAACCTTCAAGAAAATTATACAAACAATACATTCAACAAGCCAAACCCAACTTCCTTCTTGCACAACTCCCAACCTCTCATAACCCCTCCAGAACCCTCATTCAAGTCATCCACTCCAACACATCACCACCCTCCATCTCTCAACTCCTCCACTGGCTTATGCAAGACACGAACAAAATGTCTTCCCTGTGTTCGTCCTCTGCCTCTTTGACCTCCCAATCTATATTCACAGCCAAAACATCAAACACCTGGAATACTTTCAAAACTATTTCTCAATCTGACCTCATCAACAACATTAAAAATCTCCATGCCGCCACCTATTACAATGACCTCATCCCGGCAACCATCATGAAAGAGAATTTCTCCCTTTTCTCTGAAGAGTGGGGAAAAAGACCAACTCCTCCCTCTCACAAGAGACCTTCTCTGACACACTTAAATGGAACCCAATATCTCTGCTACTCAAAAAACCCAACCTTGACCAAAACCTTCTGGAAAGCTACAGAACAGTCGCCAACTGCCCCTTGTCTGGGAAGGCCATTGAAAAATGTGATTCCCTATAGCTCACTGAATTCACCAACAAAGGAAACTTACTGGCATCCCATCAATCTGAGTTCAGACCTGGACCGGGAATTGAAACAACCTCCCTAAAAATCCAGGATGATATCCATGTATGAAGGTGATCCCTGTCTGCTTGTGTAACTCAACCTAACAGCTTTCAACACAGTCAAACACTCCAGACTGCTTAACCTTCTCAAACATTGTTTCGGATTCAAGACCATAGTAATTAAATGGTTTTCATCCTTCCTCTCTATGCACAAGCAAATTGTAGAGATCGATAACTGCCTTTCTGATCCAGCCTCTATCATTTGCAGAGTGCCATAAAGAAGAATCTTACCTTCACTCTTCAGCATGTATGTTGAGCCGCTAGCTGAAATCTGCAAGGAATTCCAGCACCATTCACAAATATGCAAACGACACTCAAATTCATCTGAAATCATGCACCATAAATGATATTCTCGCTTTGAAAGCAATCCTGCTGAAAAGCCAAAACTGGATGGAAAACTTTTGCCCACTCTCAATCCTAAAAAGGCGAAATTCATAAAATCTTTCAAACCTGCTCTCCTATAGCACCTTAATGTTTCGGACTTCACCTCCTCCCCTACTACGCACCCCCCCCCTGCTTTGGAACTAACGGCCTATTCACTACGAAATATACTAGATCCCTCCCTAACCATGGTTCAACACATCAAAAGAAATCACCAAAAGTGCGGATTAAACCCAGATCAGTTGACTGGGGGTGAGTGCTTGCAATGTTCAACACTCCGTCCATCATCCCCTTTGGTTTTGCTTTGTTCGCCCTAAGTTGGCAGGGTATGCCCAGACGTGGGTCCCTTGCTCACTTTGCCACTGGATTCAAGCTAGCCTGGCTGATGACGGCTGTTAGCCAGAAACCGGTCCCAGGATGCTTGTTTCCGGTCCAGGGAAGACATGGCTTGGCAGTTCAGGCTGGACTGTTCCCATGAGGCACAGGGTCAGACTGATTTGCATATGGCCATGTCTGAACTGGGGTGGCGGAGTGAGCTAAAGAATGATGATGGATTAAACCCAGATCAGTTGACTGGGGGTGAGTGCTTGCAATGTTCAACACTCCGTCCATCATCCCGTTTGGTTTTGCTTCGAATTGCCAACTACACATGCGAAAGAAACTGAAACCTATCCTGCAGCCAATCCACCTAAAAGCAGCTGCCTATTTTCATTTTTTATTTTATTGCAATTAGACTTTGGCAACATAGTCCTAGCTGGTGCCTCTCAAACTGCTCTCCCCCTAAAAGCGGTCTTACATGCATCAGCCAGACTACTTTCATTGACCAAGAAACTGACCTCATCTCCAAAATACTCGCCGACCTATACTGGCTCGTCTTTGTACCCAGAATTAAATTCAAGCTGGGAAGCTTATCTTTCAAAGCAATTCACAAAAAAGCCCCATCCTACTTATCCAATTTCTTTAGGGCATCGAGTGGCTCGAGATCTCTAAGAAAACCTTCTTCTGGAAACGCACCTATTCCCAACCTCCCGTGCACGACAGCAGTCATTCTCAGGAGTGCCCCCCAGATTCTGGAACTCCTTATCTGCATACATCAGAAGTGCTAAATATCTCCTCTGATTTTCAACATCTTCTGCAAATTAATCTGTTCAAGCTGTACCTGACCCCTTAACCCCTGCTTTATCAGCTTAACTAATTCCTCTCAATGAGAAATGTATGATATGTACTTGTGTTAACCCTACCCCTTCATCAACTAGACTCCATCCTCTCCCTCACCCTCATTCATTCTTGCCATCCTAACCCTACCTTCCTCTCCCCATTCTTCCTCCAGCTCACCCCTACCTCACCATCCCTACCAAACCATATCAGCCCCAATTCCTCCCTTCACTTTATTCTTGACCCAGTACCACAGTTGTAAGATCTTTCTCTAAAGCAACTTTACCTGTTCTTTGAAAGACCATGTATTGGTGCTACTGTTACCATGTAAAGTACAACTATACCTTGGGTGACTTTGCACTTTAGAAATACGAAAAATAAATAAAATAATTATTAAATTGAGCAATTTTACTGCCCAGGACTGTCATGCATTGCATGGCAGTCCCATGGCAGTCCCGGGTAGATAAATCTAGTGACAGGTGCCCTGCCCTAAGTAGGGCAGAGCCACAATTGTTATGACCTGGCGGCCCAGAAACTATTGGTTTGTTAGATCAAGGGTTTTCCACTACAGAGCCAGCTGAGTTTCTGCAAGTTGAAACCCTGCAACTTGTCAATCTTCAAATGAGGTGGGCGACCTTGAGCATGGCAGGGAGAGACTCCTGCCAATTTACAGCATGGCGTCCGCTCCACCATACTTTAAATGAAGACCAAGGTCTTTTAGTTTCATCCATGCAGTATATCTATCTTTGCGCTCCCTAATGAATGGCTTTTCAAATATTAAAGAAGCCATCTAATGAATGATGTCACAATATGTCTCAAAACCCAAGGAGGTATAATTAAACCAAGGAACTTTCCGGAATGCATATTGAGTCTGATTGTTAAAGATGCAGGACTGGGAAGAGAGAACTGTTTTTCCTGCACTGTACATCCCGTTTAAAAATTCAGCCTTCTCACAGTGGCCTCTCATAGGATAAATGAGTTTTTCTGGATGCAGCTGTGAGAAAGGAGAATAGTAGCGGTTTCACTATATGAATACAGTGTTTAGTTCTGCTAAATATGGGCACCAACTCAGCAGTCTGTCATAGTTATTTGGGGGCAGATGCTTGAAGCCTTTGGTGAAGCTACAAAGAGTTTTTGACAATTTCTTCTAGAACAGTAGCTGTGACCCCTGACTTGCCCCTTGTGATCACTGGCATCTGTCTTTACAACCCCTGGTGTCAGAGGTGGAACAATCTGTGGCAAGAGCTCACTCTTATGGTTGTCGGGGTTCTGCTCTCCTTGTTTTCTGCCCTTTTTTATGTATACTAATAGTAAATAATAGTTTCTTTTTCACTGTTAGTGTAATAAAAAATGAGCACTAGGGGCTGACCTTACTTTACAGCTGAGGTAAGTAAAAAATGCTTTTAAATGTATGTTTTGCACGTGTGTGCTTGCGGAAAACTGTTTCTGTGAGAGAAAATCTGCCTATGTGTGAGTGTAAGTCTGTATGTGTGAGTGTATGTGTAAGTGAAAGTGTGTGAGTGAGAGCGACAGTGAGAGAGAATGAGTGAGTCAGAGTAAAAGTTATTGTAAGTGAGTGAGTGGGTGAGGGACTGTGAAAAAATGAGTAAGAATAAGTGTGACTGGGTGTTAAAGTGTGAAAGTGAGAGTAACGGAGTGAGAATGAGTAAGACGTGAGAGTAAGTGAGTGCATGTGTGAGTGAGTTAAAAAGTATTAGGGAGTCAGAATAAAAAAGGGTGGGTGTGAATGAGTAAGATTAAGAGTGAATGAAAGAGAGTGAGTGAGAATGAATGTGTGCAAGTGAGTGCAAATAAAAAAGTGAACGCAACTGAGTGACAATGAGTGTGAGACTAAGGGCCTGATTCCGATCTCATAAGGAAGGCCTCCAAACGGGATTTGTAAAGAGCAAATCCGATTTGAAGCCTATCTTTCCGTCCAAATCGTCCCCCGTTCCGAACGACCAAGTACCATGCGAGTATCCCGTAGGCGCCGTGTGAATCGTTTACGAACCCGAACATGTCCGTCCGACACGTTCGTAGCCGAATCGTGCCACGCAATGGAGCCTAATTCCGGCCGAGCAAGTGCGATGCACGATTCGGACAGCCTCTTCACCCCGGTCTCAGCGAGACGAAATGGCTGTCAGAATCGTACTTCGGGGAGGCCGTAGCAGGCCCCCCTTCACCCGGGGCCCTCCGAATCTGTCACGGGGGTGTGCCCATGGGTCCCCCCAATCCAGGCATGCACAGTGTGGCGGGCACCATGGCGTGCTCGCCACAGGGTGTATGCTTTTCCCCACCCAACCCTTTTTGCTATGGGAGCCAGTGTACGCGTCTGTACACAGGCTCCCATAGAGTTCAATGGGAGTCCGGCTGAACCGAGTCCGTAACCATGCGGTTGCATCGTACTCGCTCGGTTGGACTCGCACAGCGCGTCTCGCTTGGAAAGCCCTCCGGGCCCGAGTCGTATGGAGGGCTTTCCTAGTGAGATCGGAATCGGGCCCTAAGTGTGAGTAAATGTATGTGAGCATAAATAAGAATGTGATGTTATGCTTGTGAGTCTGCAGCTCACCCAGATAAACTGAAGGTAATTATCGGCTTATAAATGCACCCATGCAAAATACTGACGGTGACACACTCGGGGCAATTCATAGCACAACAGGCAACTTTGACATAATATTGGTACTTGCATATTAGAGGTAATTCTTGACATAATGGGCACCCAAGGTAAAATATTGGAACTTACATACTAGATTTATATCTTGGTATTTAGGCCACCCCATGGAAAAATGCTGATGCTGGCATACTTGAAGAAATTCTTGGCTTGGGGGAACCTATTGCAAAATGTTGGTAGCACATTAGAAGTAATACTTGTCATAAGGAAGGACAATCATGGCCTATGGTAGGGGGCTACCAAGACAAAATGCTGCCTCTGATATATTATGGGTAACTTTTGACATAGTGTCACCCATGGTATATGAACAATATAAGTGGCAGAATTGTGGCACTAATACGTTGTATGTAATATTTTTGCATAAGGGGTGCCCATGGTATATGTGGGGCACACATGAGAAAATGCTGACTTTGGCACAATAGAGGTATTTTTTTTTAGATATGGGGACACCCCTTGTTTATTTTGACAAAAATGGGGCCAACTCCTGCACAGCATCAGTTTTCATTGCCTGGGCATACTTTGAAAGGTCTTGACATCTAATGAGTGCCCTTTCAGAGCCCATAGCATTTTAACAAATGTATATAAAAATGTTGCCTTAAAATGTACTATTTAACCCAATTTTTTCAAAATGTTCTTGGGAGGTGAACCCACCTCAAACCTCCCTTAGGACCTACTTACTTCACCTGTTCACTTCATTTCACTGCAATTAATACACCCAACTGCATTCATGGATCATGGAAGCTTCCTAATATAGGTGGTATCTAAAATAGGCATTTTTATTTGTTGTGTTGTTGTATTAATCAGACAGCTTCTACAGTGTCAATTATTATGATTTTTTGTAGGGTTAAGGTCATGTGACATCACTTCCTGGAATGATTTGGGTTAATAGGTCATATGATGTTGATGCCACTTCCCTGTGATGTCATGTTCAAAGGGAGTGTTGCCAGTTCTCCTACCCCTGGCATTTTTGTGAATTGACGTCTGTGACTCGCCCTAACAGCTGTTAAAGCTCTAGTTCTTTTAGTCTCTTTGCAATCCTTCTTAGTGCCTTATGGCCTGAGACCATGTTGCATTGTTTTCTATGTCTATACTTGCGCATGCCACTGTTATGGTTTAGTTTGTATGCTGAATTCTGTATTCTGTAGAATGTGCCACCATGATTGCAGAATCAGGACAGTGGATAACTGACTGCCTGCTTTGAAGATGGTTGTGCTGTGATGCCAGAAATAAACAACTTTTCTACAATTTGAAGCGTCTTCCTTCCAACAAATGGCGACGAGTGGCAGAGGTACACTGTCATGAGGCGGCAGCACAGGAACAGATTTACCTGTGAGGACCCATATGATTAGCATTGGATTTGGATATTCATTTTGTGGCACTAATTTGATGTGGAGCAGCTTTCCACCTACTTCAGTGTTACAGATTTTACCTGGTGACCATATGGGATTTGAACATTTTGGTTGCGAGTATTGCTTTCAAGTTTATTGCATTTGGATTCAAACGGGCCGCTGTTCTTACCTTCACGTCAGCGTTAACACATCAGCGCTAACAGAAATTTGTGCTGGAACTTCTCGTTGCCCAGAGTTGTGCCGCTGCCTCGAGCTGTCCTGTGGCAAGGCAGCGGTTTGGAGCTGTTGTCCGTCTTTGAACGGGAGGAGAAGGCAGAGGATAGCACACCTTCGCGCTACAGGGGACGGGGCGAGCCTGAGAGGATCTGGGCTCCATGTCATTGCGAGCTCTACAAGCAGCATGAAGGAACACAGAGTATGCCTGTGGGGATCTGAGCACCACGTCACCTGCTGGACATGTAAGCTCCACGTCATACGCTAAGCGTGTAAGGTTAAAGGTTGCACTTCATCATCACGCTAACATGGCAGCCATTTTTAACAGGGAAGAACTTGATCAGGTGCTAGTAGTATGTGTTTATTTTCCCTCAGCTGCTAGTATTTGTCAACATCATTTTAAAGAAATGCCAGTAATTATTCTCGTTAATGCGTATTCATCTCTCTGCTTGTGGGACTTATCTGTATTTTAAGAAATACTGGTCATGCCTCCATCGTGTCAGTACTAAACAGTAGTTGAAAGGTATTATCAGTGCTTCTGTTTCCATCATTTTATGACACAAAACAAGCACCCAGCAATTCTGAAGAGTCTAAGCCTTCCTTAGGAAAAAACATAAACGTTTTTCATGAAACCCTCACCCACCAGGCCCCTTGGTGGCATGCTTCATCAACGTCCCACCAGCATACCCTATGCCATGTTATTATGGCCTCCCACGGCCGCAAATGCACCAGCAACCGCCTAAATACTTGGGACCACCACAGGGCCAATACCACAACTATACACACAACCAACCCAAGCCTTTTTTAGGGCAGGACTAGGGAAGCCCAAAGGGCAGAATGAAGAGAGGAACCCAAGTCCAATTGGCATCAGCAGCAGAACAAGCAAGGATGACCACCAGGAGCATGAGCACAGAGGGGACCACCCAGGCAGGAACAAGTCACCGCCCAGCTTAGTGGTTAACCTCACTGAGAAAATACTCTCAACCGCACAGATGGGGGTACTAGAGAAAGGTTTAGGTTTCGTTCCAACTGCAAGTCTGGATAAATTTCAACTTCCCTGTGAAGTAAATGAATTTATCAGGAAAATCAAACTAATGGCCTTTTTTGAAGGAAAACCACCACAAGAGGACCAAACAGGTGACACCAGGCTTAGACTGAAATCCACTTTCACCCCCCAACCTACCACCATTCCAGTCGAAGTCCTAGCATTTGAAAAGGCGGTTTTGAAGGACATTGGAGATATAGACCCAAGGACAATACGGGTCTTCCATAA
Organism: Calotriton arnoldi; assembly: GCA_963921515.1. Lineage (NCBI taxonomy): Eukaryota > Metazoa > Chordata > Amphibia > Caudata > Salamandridae > Calotriton > Calotriton arnoldi. The sequence continues at coordinate 1,977,828 of CAWUFW010001086.1, forward strand.
CACCACAAGAGGGAGAACACCGCCATCCAAGAATTATCCAGGGACACCAGTATAGTTATCAAACCAGTCGATAAAGTTGGAGCCACGGTCATACAAACCACGGAAGCCTATAGGAAGGAATGCCAAAGACTGTTAGGAAACAGGAGGAATTACACTCCACTCACCACAGACCCTACAGAGTTTCTCAGGATCCGGATTACCAGCATAACTGAGGAGGTGTTGGCACATGACTGGATAACACGCAGAGAAGGGGAATTTTTGACGAAAAAAGACCCGGTCACCCCCTACTTCTACACCATCCCCAAGATCCACAACACTTTGGAAAACCCCCCTGGTCGTCCAATTGTATCAGGGATGGGATCAATCCTAGAACCCTCATCCAGATTTGCGAATGCATTCCTTAGACCAATTGTCCAAAGAACGGATACTTATTTGAAGGACACAAAAGCAGTACTAAGCCAACTAAAGGATATACAATACGATCCAGAAATACACATACTGATGAGTTTGGATATTGAGAGTCTCTATACTAGTCTCCCACATACTGAAACCCTCAACATAATAGAAGAAGTGCTTTTTGAGGAAGAATGGGTCTTCCAAACACCGAGGAACATGTTTATGGAGTGCTGTAAATGGGCACTCACAAAAAACCTCTTCCAATTTGAGGACACATTATATCTTCAACAACATGGGACCAGCATGGGAACCACGTTTGCTCCAAGTGTAGCTGGTCTCTATGTGCACCACCTGGAAACCCACAGAATTCTCGGATCTGTCAATCCTTTCCTGAAACATATCAAGCTATGGAAACGATATAGTGACGATGTATTGGTCATCTGGGATGGAAACGAAGAGACAGCAAGAGCTTTCTTAAACTGGCTCAATACACAGAATGAATTTCTAAAGTTTACAAGTGCCATGAGCAAAAAAGAACTGGTGTTTCTGTATCTCAACATAATAGTGGAACAGCTTGGGAGTCTTAGGACAACCACACATGAAAAGCCCACAGCAAAGAATTGTCTTTTACTATATGACAGCTTCCACCCAAGACACCTGAATGAGGTTCACTGATAGACTATCGATGTAACAAACATCGATGTTCTAAGTATCGAAAAAAAATATCGACCGCAAAAATATCGACTCCCATACCTTAACAGGTAAGTACAAAAATATTGACTCAAAAATATTGAGGTAAAAAATAATGGATGATAATGGGTACAGTGTCATTGGAGGAGGAGACGTATGTCAGGGGAAGGGGCCCTTTTGGGGTGACCAGTGTCTAAATAATAGGCTCGAAATGCTTAAAAATAATCTGAAATTTAGGGGAGATGAGTAAGTTGAGAATTGCCTTAGTAAACATCTGCGGGCTGAACGATAAAAATATCGATATAAAAATATATATAAAATAAAATAATATATTAAATATATTAAATATTAATATTGTTTCACAAAATAAAATAAATTTAATATACATTTTAACTAAATATAACAAATAAACTCAATTTAAAAAAATATAAACACACAAACATAAGAATTTATACATATACATATATTTACTTAAAAATAATTTATTATTATCTTTATTTAATTTTTAAACTTTAAAATTATATAAAAGTAAAATATATATATAGCAATAATTTAAAATAAAAAACATTCTATAATAAATTAAAGCATTAAACTATTAAAAACAATTAAACTTACATTTCCCAATCCAATAAGTGCAACAGTAGGGAAAGTGTTGGATAGCGGAATAATTACATTTACTATTCCAACTCCAGTGATTGCAACAGTAGGGAAAGTGTTGGATAGCGGAGGGGTAAAAATTACTATTCCCACTCCAGTGATAGCAACAGTAGGGAAAGTGTTGGATAGCGGAGGGGAAAAAATTACTATTCCCACTCCAAAGAGTGCAACAGTAGGGAAAGTGTTGGATAGAGGAGGGGTAAAAATTACAATTCCCACTCCAAAGAGTGCAACAGTAGGGAAAGTGTTGGATAGCGGAGGGGTAAAAATTACTATTCCCACTCCACTGAGTACAAAAGTAGGGTAAGTGTTGGATAGCGGAGGAATTAAATTTACTATTCCAACTCCAGTGAGTGCAACATTAGGGAAAATGTTGGATAGCAGAGGGGTAAAAATTTCTATTCCCACTCCAGTGAGTGCAACAGTAGGGAAAGTGTTGGATAGCCGAGGGATAAAAATTACCATTCCCACTCCAGTGAGTGCAAAAGTAGGGTAAGATTTGGATAGCGGAGGGATTAAATTTAGTGTTCCAACTCCAGTGAGTGCAACAGTAGGGACAATGTTGGTTAGCGGAGGGGTAAACATTACTATTCCCTCTCCAAAGACTGCAACAGTAGGGAAAGTGTTGGATAGCGGAGGGGTAAAAATTACTGTTCCCACTCCAGTGAGTGCAATAGTAGGGAAAAGTATTGGATAGCGGAGGGGTAAAATTACTATTCCCATTCCAAAGAATGCAACAGTAGAGAAAGTGTTGGATAGCAGAGGGGTAAAAATTACTATTCCCACTCCACTAAATGCAACAGTAGGATAAGTGTTGGATAGCGGAGGGGTAAAACATTTTATTCCCACTCCAGTGAGTGCAACAGTAGGGAAAGTGTTGGATAGCCGAGGGATAAAAATTACCATTCCCACTCCAGTGAGTGCAAAAGTAGGGTAAGATTTGGATAGCGGAGGGATTAAATTTAGTGTTCCAACTCCAGTGAGTGCAACAGTAGGGACAATGTTGGTTAGCGGAGGGGTAAACATTACTATTCCCTCTCCAAAGACTGCAACAGTAGGGAAAATGTTGGATAGCTGAGGGGTAAAAATTACTGTTCCCACTCCGGTGAGTGCAACAGTAGGGAAAGTATTGTATAGCGGAGGGGTAAAAATTACTATTCCCATTCCAAAGAATGCAACAGTAGAGAAAGTGTTGGTTAGCGGAGGGGTAAAAATTACTATTCCCACTCCACTAAATGCAACAGTAGGATAAGTGTTGGATAGCGGAGGGGTAAAACATTTTATTCCCACTCCAGTGAGTGCAACAGTAGGGAAAGTGTTGGATAGCGGAGGGGTAAAAATTACTATTCCCACTCCAGTGAGTGCAACAGTAGGGAAAGTGCTGGATAGCGGAGGGGTAAAAATTACTATTTCCACTCCAGTGAATGCAACAGTAGGGAAAGTGCTGGATAGCGGAGAGATAAAAATTACTATTCCCACTCCAGTGAGTGCAACATTAGGGAAAGTGTTGGATAGCTGTGGCTGGTGGAAGCAAGATGGCGGCAGGCTAGGTTTGGCTGTCGCAGCAGCAGGAAAATACCATGACCATGCACACCTCGTACGCTTTCAGATGGCTTAACTAAAGGATGACTTCGGCGCTATTGAACTCGCTATCGGAAACCCTTTGTGAAAAGATACTTTGTAGCGTTTATGTTTTGGCAACAATCTTGGGAAAAAACGAAATACAGACAGAATTGGCTCTCACCTGCTGGAGGATCTGTTGGCTGCTGTTGAACCCGGGTGCCTGTTATCTAGATCGGGTGCGTTTGTGCGAGCAGGCTGGCTCGAGTCAGGACGGAATGCCTCCGAAAGTCCCCCCATCAACGCGGGCTAAGACGACGAAAAATGTCACTGTTGCCGGTCCGCCTCCGGGGGACGCGGCAGCGGAATCAGGTGTGGGAGCTGCGGGAGCTGGAATGACCCGAGTACACGGACGCCGAGGCCAGAATACGAACCGGAAGGAACTCACAGACGAAAAGGAGAATCAGAGGCGGAGGTCCGGGTCAACTATTGCAGAGCTGTTTGCAGGAACAAAGAGGTCTGAGAAGTGCATCGAGAAGACGGCCTCCAGCGGTAAAGCGATTGCGGTGGATTCAACATCAGAGAGTGAGAAGCGGCTGAGCGCGGTGGGCACTCTTTTGGATACTCAACAGCATGGCGAAGCAATAAGAAACACAATATCACAGGAAAAAGAGAAAAATTTGGGAGATGCTGTGAATTACCTTGCCGCTCCCACTATATATGAGATGCCCGAAATAGCTAAGCCAGACCTGATGAAACCCGCTGAACCTGAGGGGGACAAAATCGAAGCAAGTATGGTCAGGGGCCCAAGTGTGGGTGTTACGATCTTCAGTGAGGGGGTAGATGATGGCAGGGAGGACGCTATGGATAAGGGGCAGCAGGGTGAAAATATGAGTCCCCAGGCAAAGGATAAAGAGGTCTTTATAGAAAACATCGTACCTAACCAGATTAGCCAGAAAGAGCTCCCTACAACACAGCAGCCTGGCACTGGGAAAGTTATGGTGGGCCTCATACATGGTAAAGAAGATGCAAATACAGGAGTGAAAGTTCATTCCATGCACGGGCCACACACTGTGTGCAGAAGATCTATGGAGAGAAGGAGACTGATGTTGAGTCAATTGATTATTTTTATTCATTATCTGATGAAACAGAATCAGTGGATGGCTCCCTCTCCATGACTAGCGCCAGCGAGGCAGAAAATGAGAACTTTAAAGACGCTAGTGAAGGGGATTCCGCTATAACGTTACGGATGGCTAAAAGGGTGACTAACCCTTTAACACATGCTAATCTAGATGGACAAGAACTAAACTGGGATTACTCGCCGGTAAACCAATTAGGGGCCGATTCCGATCTCGGCCGGTAGGGCTCCGAATCGGATTCGGCTTTACCGGATCCGATTCGGAGCCCTGTTTCCCGACCGAACCGTACGCGGGTCCGGCCGAGCGAGTACGATGCGACTCGCCGACCGACTCGTCCGGGCGTCCCGACCGCTCCGACCGACTCGCTCCCGGCTCGAACCGCTCCGACCGACTCGCTCGGACTCGACTCGCACCGCACAATGGAGACGTTCCCCGGCCGGGTAGGTACGATGCGCGCCGCGAGCAGTCCGACCGAGCCGCGTACTCCGGCTCGAAAGAGCAGTCGGAGCCGTACTTTGGGGGTCCGTGTCGGACCCTCCTGTACGCGTAGCCGCGCGAGTCGCACACAGGGGGACCCATGGGTCCCCCCTACCTGTGCGTGTACGGCGCGAGTCGCTCCGCCGCGTACCCGCTGTAGGGGGCGCCCTTGTCCGACTCTCGCACCCATTGAGTCAATGGGAGCCCGCGCACGCGCGTGTACGACCGGCTCCCATTGACTTCAATGGGAGTCCGACCGACTCGAGTCCGATAACATACGGACGCATCGTACTCGTTCGGTCGGACTGCACAGGTCCGATTCGGTCGGAAATCTCTCCGGGTCCGGCTCGGTCGGAGAACTTTCCGGCCCGAATCGGAATCGACCCCTTAGTGTTCCAACTCCAGTGAGTGCAACAGTAGGGACAATGTTGGATAGCGGAGGGGTAAAAATTACTATTCCCATTCCAAAGAATGCAACAGTAGAGAAAGTGTTGGATAGCAGAGGGGTAAAAATTACTATTCCCACTCCAGTGAGTGCAATAGTAGGGAAAAGTATTGGATAGCGGAGGGGTAAAACATTTTATTCCCACTCCAGTGAGTGCAACAGTAGGGAAAGTGTTGGATAGCGGAGGGGTAAAAATTACTATTCCCACTCCAGTGAGTGCAACAGTAGGGAAAGTGCTGGATAGCGGAGGGGTAAAAATTACTATTTCCACTCCAGTGAATGCAACAGTAGGGAAAGTGCTGGATAGCGGAGAGATAAAATTTACTATTCCCACTCCAGTGAGTGCAACATTAGGGAAAGTGTTGGATAGCAGAGAAACAAAAATTACTAATAACACTTAAACAGTTGGAAAAAAACAACAAATATTACAAAATTTAAAAAATAATAGAAATAAATAAACAATATATAAAAAAATTAAATTAAATATATTAAAAATATAAAAGAACACATATTATAATATTAATTACATATAACAAAAACCTACAAATAATATATAAAATAAATTAATAAATACATTTCTAAACAATAATTATTCAAAAGTAGCAAATAGTAACAAACAAAAAAATTATTTAAAACATAAATGTATTTATTTTATTTCATACCCTATAACACCACACCAATAACAAAACACTTCAACATTTTAATTACATTTATTTCCATAATTAACATAATTAATAATCAATTAAAATAATATTATTAATAAAAAAATATATAAACATTCATTGAGTACACAAGCTTTAACACTCTAATATCCACAACATACACCTAAATTAAACTATAAAATAATAAAACACAATCATATATTATTTTTAAAAGAAAAACTATTACTATTAACAACTAATAATTTAATAACAAAATTGTATTTAATACCCACCCTTTACCCCTTTAAAAGTAAAAACAACACACACAAAAATAAATTTACCCAAAATAAATATCAAATAATTATCATTAATTAACAACTATATATTAATTAATTAAACGCAAATTACTTCCCACCCTTTACTCCTATAAACACCACAACACACACATAAAATTAATTACACAATTACCATAATTAATTACCAATTAATAAATTCAAATTAATTAACAACTAATTATTAATTCATCAATTACAAATAATTTACTTCCCACCCTTCCCACCTATAAAAACTACCACACACAAATATAATTAATTACACAATTACCAAAATTAATTACAAATGAATTAATTAAACTTAATTAACAACCATCCCAATCATTAATTTCCTCGCTATTCTCTGGGAGTAACAAAGGTCATTCTACGGACTTGAAAGAGCGGAACTTGCGTAGATGGTCTGGGGTAAACACTACTAGCCTGCGGGTGGAGGGAGGAGGGAGGAGGGCGCCCCCCCCTGCGCCACAGAATGAAGCTGAGACTCCAAGCATTGCCAACATACCTCAGAACAAAGTAGTACTTCAAGGTAATGGCCCCCATCTCACACCAAAGGTGGGCGAGGAGATATTAAAGGCTGTAGCCTCAACCCCTGACACGGATCATTAAAGCATCAGGGGCGACGGCCCTTACGATGAGGGTCCGGACCGTGATACGCCTCTGCAGGCACAGCTGAGGGGTATCCACCCTGAAACCCAGCATACCAACCAACCTGCGACACTTGCACATCAGGAGACCCATGTTACCGACGCCACGCCGACCGCCTCGGAGGCCATACTGGGTCAATGTGGGGTTTTCAAGGAGCCATTCTAAACTAGATCTCCCGAGATTGGGGAAAAATTCTACTCACTTACGGACAAATCAGATCTTTCTAACCTGGAGGATTCGACATCTTCCCTGAGTGATGACCTAGCTTCATATTCGTCCTCCAGCAATACTCCAGATAAATCAATTTGCCTAACCCAACGTAAGGCCACTGGGAAGGGCGTGTGGGGGGAAAAAAAGAAGAGCAAGAAAAGGGGAGTTGGCGGTGAGGTCTCTAATGCCAGTAGTAAAGACATTTCGAAGGGACACTTGCACTGGGACTACTCCGCTACTCAGTTGGTCTTCTCGGGAGAGGAACGCAAAGGAACCCCAAAAGATCTTAAGGGAACAGCGTCTGGCCCGCCCCTACAACCCCCAACTGTGGAGGGATCATTGGCAGTAATCCTTCAGACGATTAAGCAGGTCCAAGAAGAAGCCAGGTGTTCGAGTCGGCGTGCTAGGTTGGCCACAAAGAAATTGCATGGGACTATCAAAAAGATCAATAAAACTTGCTCAGACATCATGGGTAGAATTACGATGGTGGAGGAACGGACTGAGCATCTGGAAACAGAAGTTAATGCCTTAAAGCTGCAGGAGTCCTCACATGAAGCTTCTATGGTCGACGTCCTCTGGAAACGTGAGGATCAGGAAAATAGACAGAGGCGCAGCAATCTCAGAGTTTTGGGAGTACCTGAGGGAATTGAAGGCTCAGATACTAGAACCTACATTATATCCTTGTTCAAGGCCGCCTTTCCGGAAAAAACAAAGTGGGACTGGGAGGCGGAAATCCAAAGCGCCCATAGGTTTCCCTTAATGTTGAAGAAACCCCGGCCCAATGAAGTGGAAAGGACAGGGCGATCCTGGTCTACTTCGGGAACTTCTTGCTATGTCAAGAGATATTCGAGCAAGCCCGCCCCAACACAAAAAAGGACTTTGGGGGGTATCGTTTTTTGTGAGACCAGATTTTGCCCATGCCACAATAGAGAGGCGCTGGCGATTGCGGCAATTGTTTACCCCATTTCAGCAGGTTGGGGCTGAGGTATATTTTGAGAACCCTGCTCGGCTGAAAGTGATATTCAAAGGGCATACCCGTAGTTTCACGTCCGAGATTGTGGCCCAGGAATATCTGAAGGAGATGAGTGGGGGCCCAGCAGCTAGAGTGTAGCTTATTTAATCTTATGAGGTATTATAAGTATCGGCTTCTCCTTGTTTGCACAAATATTTGGTAAAGGGTTTCCACTTTTGGGTGAAAATGTCATCAGAGATTAAAGCCTAGACAAGTCCCTGGGCACATTGACTGCAACGGGGTATCTTGGTTAAAACCTCTAAGTTTATTTGTGGGGAGGTCATGGGAGGGGAGCGACCGGGGATGCTTGCTTTCATGGGTGCCATCATTCAGGCGTGTAGCCTGATTGCTCAGTTGGTGGGGGGAGGGAGGGGACAATGGGCGGGGGTTCTGGTGGTGGGGTCGGGTGGGGGCTACACAGGATGATAATGGGTACAGTGTCATTGGAGGAGGAGACGTATGTCAGGGGAAGGGGCCCTTTTGGGGTGACCAGTGTCTAAATAATAGGCTCGAAATGCTTAAAAATAATCTGAAATTTAGGGGAGATGAGTAAGTTGAGAATTGCCTTAGTAAACATCTGCGGGCTGAATGATAAAAAAAAGTGAGTTAAAGTAGCCTTGGAAATACAAGTCCTGGCGGCGGATATAACATGCCTCCAGGAGACCCACATTGAGGAGGGTCAGGTATCACCTTTAGACACACTGGGATTCAGCCTGGTTGGTGGCACTCTCCAAAGTACTCAGACCCGTGGGGTGGCTGTCATGGCCAAAAGGGACCTTATTCAGTGTTTCTCACAAACTTGCACAGATAGATTAGGAAGGTGGGTTATTTCAGAATTCCACTCTGCGGAGTGTAATTTTACCTTGTGTTCTGTGTATGAGGCAATCCTAGATGATGCGGGCCTGTTTGACTGGCTGACCAATGAGCTGGTATCTTGGCCCTCGCCTATTGTTCTATTTGGAGACCTAAATATCAATCTACCCACTAGCTGGTTATGTGAGGAGCAGTATAAGTATTGCGAAAGGAAACCAAGGGTATTCCAGTCTCTCAAAGGCCTCTGTAAAGATCATAGCCTTATGGATGTCTGGCAACTGAAGAGACCGACGGAGCAGGGATTTACCTTCTTTTCCTTTCCGCATCAATCGCATGCATGTTTAGATTATTTTTTTGTTTCACAGTCCATAAGCCAAGAGTGTAATATTGAAATCTACCCCCGGGGTCATGTCCAACCATAATCCCCTTGTTCTTGTGATTTTAAATGGGGGGCTCCACAAAAAAGGGCAATAATTGGAGCTTCGAACGGGCATTATTGGTAAACAATGAATATTTTAAACATATGAGGACTTGGATACCATTATTCCTCAAAGAAAATTTAGGTAGCAAGTCATTGGAGATTGTTTGGGATGTTCTGAAAGCGGGGATTTGTGGAGAAACCCTATAGTTCACATTGACTAGGGTGAAAAAAGAGAACCAGAAAATGCGGGAGCTTTTTACCACACTTGCCCTAGAAGAGAGGAAATTGATAACTGCCACACAACTGGGGGCAAATATACAAGAGACCCAGATGGGGGTTATGTTAGCAAAAGCAGCTATTAATGATATCATGCTAGCGAAGATAGCTGACAAATTCACAGTCTACAGGGAGCAAGCCGATGAATGTGGCGAACAAGTCGGTCGTACTCTCGCTATCAGAACCAGACAAAAACGTGGTCTGAGTGAAGTCAGGGAAATTCGGGATTCAGAACAGGGTATGATCTCCGATCCAGTAGGAATAAGGTCTGCATTTAAAAGATTTTATCAGGCGCTATACCAAGAAACCGGTAAGGGGAACGATGATGATATTATTAATTATCTAGACTTAACACGATCCCCCAGATTCGGTGAAGAAGAACAGTTGGGTTTAGAGGGGAGTCCCCCCTGGGAAGAGATCTTAACTGCTATCTCCTCGCTAGTGACAGAGAAGGCAGCCGGGTTTGACGGTATACCCGTAGAATTTTATAGAGCATTTGTGCCGGAATTGAGGGATTGTCTAACTGGGCTGTTTACGCAGATCTTTAAAGGAAACAGGCCCCCACCTTCTTGGTCGCAGGCAAAGATAGTCGTCTTCCCAAAAAAGAATAAACCTGTAACTGAACTCGGGTCCTATAGACCAATCACCCTGATTAATGAGGATACCAAAATATACTCAAAGATTCTAGCCTCCTGACTATCCCCAATTTTCAGCAAGGTAGTCTCCAGGCGGCAAAATGGGTTCATACCCGGGAGAAGCACTACGGATCTCATCAGACGAGTAATACCCTGTTCGACGCAGTTCAGGTGACGGGAGATCCTATGGCCTTGATTCTGCTGGATGCAGAGAAGGCTTTTGATAGGGTCTCCTGGCACTACCTGTGGAATGTGCTAGAAAGGGTGAATATAGGACCCGAGTTCCGGCAGGCCCTTAAGGCTCTATATGTTAAGCCCGAGGCCAGGGTATTTGTCACAGGGGAACTATCGGACTCTTTTGAGATCTCAAGAGGGTCCAGGCAGGGGTGCCCATGCTCCCCATTATTATTTGTCCTTTACATAGACTCTTTTATACGCAGGCTTGAGTTCAATGCTAGGATCACCACCTTGGTTTTCAATGAATGGGACACAAAAACACTTGCCTATGCTGATGATATCGCCCTAGTTATGCCCGAGGCCTCTACAGCTCTTGCCGAGATAGAGAAAGAGGGGGCAGAGTTCGGACGCATCTCGGGCTATTCATTGAATAGGGAAAAAATTGTAATACTGCTCAATAATTAGATTTCCCTACAGGACCCACGAGTCTCTACCAGCGCAGTATATCTGGGAGTCACCATAGTACCCGAGCTGGATCTTATTATTAAAGTCAATCTTGAGCCTTTGATTGAAAAATCTAAAAAAGATCTATATAGGTTAAATAACTTACACCTTTCCCTGGCCGGCCGCTGTAACGTTATTAAAATTATTTTTTTCCCCAAAATCCTTTATCTTTTTTTGTGCTATCCCCATAGAAATTGGAAACCTTTGGTTTAAAAGACTAGATGAAATGGTTTCCCGGTTTGTCTGGTCATACGCCAAACCGAGGAGGGTGCTAAAATATTTAACCCTCCCCAAAGACAGAGGTGGGTGGGGGCTTCCTAATTTTAAACTGTATTACTGGGCTACTTGCTTACAGAACATGGGGCCCCTTCTACAGGAGAAACCATCCCTGCAAATAGGAGCTGAGTATCACCCCTCTCCGTTTGAGCTACTGGCAGGTGAAGGGGTGTGGGGGAACCTATGGAGGCAAATCGAACTGAACTACTTTAAGAGGGCCCGCTTTAAGACCTTATTTAACTGTTTTAAAATCTGGTCAATAATTCGTAAATTAACAGGTCTGGGCAGGCTAAACTTTTACACCCCCCTGAACGATAATAAATATTTGCCCGATATTTTCGGGGACCAGCACATATTACGCTGGGTCAGAACTGGTCTAAATAAGGTGGGCCTATTCTTCTCCCCCATGGGTATAAAATCATTTCAAGAGATTACGAGTGAATTTGATATCAGCCATAAAGATTTTTTCAAGTACTTACAGGTGAGGGATTTTCTAAATCGCAAGGGAGGTGGCCCGATTAGATTCCAAAGGTGCGATCTGGCTGACGCTCTGACAGGGAGGCTCACACCTCCAATTGGTGTTATCTATGCCCTCCTTAATAAACGGATGAAGGATGACATGGACAAGCATTCCTTAGGATCGCAAGAATTACTGGCCATCCCAGAATCTTGCTTCCGGGAATCCTTTATTATGGCTCAGACAATGTTTTTGTCCTCAAAACTACATGTATAGTACTATAAAACCTGTTTTAACTTATATTACACTCCTAGTAGGATAATCAAATGGGGGGATGGTAAAGGCTCGCGATGCCCCAGATGTCAGCTTAGGGGGGCTGATATTATGCATATCTTCGCTACCTGTCAATCGCTAACATTGATTAAAACTCAGATTGCTGAATTTTTTAGTACTGAATTAAATATTCAGTTGTCTTTGACTCCTGCCGTAATTCTTTTGGGGGTATCAGATGTCGATAGGCTGTCAAGAGGGAGGGCGCTGGTTTTCATTGCCATGACCATTTTTCGTCTATGTATAGCCTCGGCATGGCTAGATAATAATCCACCTGTGTTTCAACAATGGCTAACTAGGGTATTGGCAACATGTAGTTTAGAAAAAGCAATTTTTGCAAGGAAAGGGATCCGTAGTAAGAGGAAGAGGCTTAGGAGATGGGAACCGCTATTGGACTGGACCGAAGTTGGGCGTTAAGGATGGTATGCACGACGCACTTTAATTAGGTGTTAGATAGGATTTATGTATCTTAGCCCCTAAGGGCCTCATCCATTTTTCTTTTTCTTAATCGCACCTTGTAAGAAAGTTAATGAAATATGAGCTGTACCATTGGTAAACAGATGGTATTTAACTGTGTAGCCGGGGTGGGTGGGGTAGGGGTTTTTATATTGGGATAAAAAATGATGGTTTCGTGTTTTGTATTATGCACTTGGATATGAAATTGACAATAAATATATATATTTTTTTAAATTAATTAACAACCAATTATTAATTCATAAATTAAAAATACATTTCTTCCCACCATTTACACCTATAAACACCACAACACACACCTAAATTTAATTACACAATTACCATAATTAATTAACATTTAATTAATTAAAAGTAATTAGCAACCAATTATTAATTAATTAATACTAAATTACTTTACACATTTAACACTATAACATCTCAATTAAACAAAATATTTATCAATAAATTAAATATAATTAAATTACTTCCCACCCTATCCCCTTATAAACCCACAACCCACTACGGGACTAAAAGCGCAAAATTCAAATACATTTTTTTTAATAACTAGTAAAAATGTAACACATATATTAAAAATACAAACGAATCTTATAGAAAAAAACATACATCACATACATATAAAATATATACTAAAATACATAACAATAAAAAACCGATTTTTTTAACAACTATATTATTGCAAACGATATTAAACACTTCGATATTTTTAAAATCGGTATTACTTACCTTAAGTCGATATTCTTGACCACGATATTCTTGCTGTCAATATTTCTGACCCACGATATTAATGACTCGATATCTGTGCAACTCAATATTTTGTACTCGATATTCTGTCTCTGCACCCTGAGAGAGAATCTGCCTTTCGGACAGTTCTTAAGACCCAGGAGGAACTGTTCTGAACTGAAGAATTACAAAACACAAGCAGACCACCTTGCCTGTAAACTTATGGAGAAGAAGTGCCCGAACATTTTTTATCACAAGCTAAGAAAAGGGCCCAAAATAACAACAGGGAAGCCCTCCTGGAACCCCCCACCTGAAAGAAAACAAGCATTTGAAATGCAATAGGTCTCGCATTTGCGAGAGTTTTAAGCTATTAGCATTGTAAATGACTATGCCTTTTATTTATGTTTTAAAAACCAAAACATATATAAAAGAGATGGTCATTTACAATGCCAATAGCTCAAACTCGCATAAATGCGAGACCTATTGCATTGCAAATGCTTTTTACAGTTGTGAATTGAAAAAGGCTAGGCAGATCTGCATACTTTGGCCACATACGCATACATATTTATAGATGGTCTGAGTTGCATCTAATGCTTTATTGTCATAGATATCGTATATTCTCTTTTTGTAGTAATATTTATATTAAAATGTGAATGCTTTCTTCTCCTTTCCCTCCAGTGGTGGCTGGTGAAATGTAAAGTGGTGAGGCGTAAGACAAAGCCATTACCCAGGTCAGCCCTGCCAAATTTCCCATGTCTATATGAGGCTACCTGTTCCACAACCCAGACTAGGTTTTTTAAATTTGCATTCTGGAACTTGGTGTTTTTTAATCCCCATATATGAAACCAGGACTACGAGTCCCAGAATGCAAAGATTCTGGGGTGGAGAAGCTAATCACACAGAGTTGCAATATATGTAGCCTCACTCACTTTTGTTACAACTGCACATAACACATGGGCGTACGGTGTCAGCGAGTAGGGGATGCGGGACGAACAGAGACTGGGCAGGGAGGGTACAGTGCGACCTAGAGACGGGGGGGAGCAGAGATAGTGGCAGGGAGTGGTGCGGGGTAGATAGAAGTAAAAGAATAGTGAGCTTGGCTGGGGAGTGGAGGCTGACCGTGAGACAACGGGACAGAAGCTAGGAAGAAAGCCTATCCCTGGACTCTCCGTGACCCCATGTCCAGTGTCCCTCCATGGCTGGTAAGGCAGGGACGGGCTCTGCGCCTACTCCCTTCACAGGCTCATCTCTTCTGATCCCTACTCCTCCTTCACACACTGAACGTTTTTTTAAAGTTGTCAGATCTGTAATGTACCATAACGATGACGTCAGAATGATGCTAGAGTGCCTAGTTACCTTTGAGCGGAGGAAGGAAGTCCCGGCTCCACTGACACCACGCTGCAAGAGGCTCGTCTCCACTGAGGCCGTACCGGAGAAGAAGGGCTCCAGTCTCGTCGGAAGCCCGCAAAGGAGGAAACATCACCGCCAGAACTCCCCAGGTAAAACACTCCCAGCCGCGCTTTGTCGGTGCGAGGCCGGGAGCGGGTGAAGAGCCGGCGGGGGGCTGTGAGATTGATCTGGCGCGCAGCGTTGGCTGAAAGTGCAGCGGGGGCAACATTAAGGACAAGCGTCCTTCTGGTGATTTGAAAGGCGGCGAAGGCAAGATTCAAGGACAGCATCCTTTCAGTGATTTCAAGTAGCGAAGGCAACGTGAAGGACAGCGTCCTTTTGATGTGTTTAAGCACAGCGGGGGCAACGTGAGAGACAGCGTCCTGTTGGTGATTCAAAGCCGATCGGGCCAGCATGTTAATTAGAACAAGCCTGAAAGCGTCCTTTGTTACAAACGCAGCACTCTGTGTTACGAGTGCAGTAGGGGCATTGTTTGAGCGCGCAAAAGTGAAAGCTGAGATCGAGCGCGCGAAAGTGAAAGCGTGGTGGGAGCGCGCGAAAGTGAAAGCTGAGATCGCCAGAGTAGAGATGCTGTGCGCGTGCACATCTCCTCTCCGTACGCGTGCACATCTCCTGTCCCCTTCGCAAGAAAAATCGACGACAATAGATCTCGCCAAGCGAGCAGCGCATGCGCTGCGTCACTAGGCGAGACCTAAAGAGGACAGGCCTATCTGCATTACCAATTACAGTATAGCAGCCAATGCAGTAACTAAAACCATCAACAAACAGTGGCGCATTCTGAACAGTGGATCCCTGTCAGTACCGCGCCCCATGTTCTCACATAAGAGGGGCAAGAGCCTCAAAGATATGCTAGTCCATACAAGCCCCCGCACCAACTTAGACATTCGAATGAATACCCAGTGCACTTTGGCACCAATTATGGGCCACTACCCTTGTGGTGACTGAAGCGTTTGCCATTAGATGAAAACAACGAAAACATTGGTCTTCAACAACCATATGTCACGGCAACTAAGGAAGTTTATTAACTGCAACACACAAAGGATAGTGTATATGATCACTTGCCCTTGCAACCTCCACTATATAGGAATGGCAGCTAGGAAGATAAAAGCTAGGATCTGCGAACACCACAGTAATTTAAGATGTGCACGTGTAACAACCAAAATGTCAACACACTACATAGAGAAGAAACATACGGTGCATGACTTCCACTGGGTCATCCTGGAATCCATAGATGGGATGGGCAATTTCGAATCGAGACTGTTCGAAAAAGAACAACAATGGGTTTTTAAACTTAAAACACGTGTAGAGGGCCTGAACGACAACGTTCCATGGAGTCACTTTGTGAGGTAAATAGCATCTGCAAACAGGCCGAGTTGCACACAGTACCGTACATGCAGAAATGATGTACCAATTAAGAGAGGCACAGGACCAGGATCCATTAGTGGGACACAGTAGGTGTGGGATATCACCTACAAAATAAAAAATATTAGTGTAGAAACACATATGTACAGAACTCAGGCTAGATATGGAATATAGAACAACCCCATAATGGTGGATACAGATTACCCTACAGTATTATGGTATTTACACAGGACTACATAAGGAAGTATCTTGTAACCCCATGATGGTAAAACACAGAAGAACCCAAAGCACAATGGTATCTGTACATGACTACACAAATACCAGCCGTCTGTTTTGGTGACTGTCAATGGGGTACAATTGAAGTTAAAATCGTTCCTTAAACATTGTTGAATCAAGCATGTTACTACGGCACTCTATGAACCTCATGAAAACGGTCAAGTCGAGACATTCAACCATGTCTTGAAAGGTTGCATTAATGAAGCACACAAAAGGTGGAGGTGATTGGAAGAATTCCTTGAGGGAAAAGTTGCGGATGGACTGTATAACTCCACACACCACTACTGAAGTCAGCCCTTTCAATTTGTTCAAAGATAGAGATTCTGTCTCAGTTTTGTGCCCATGGTGGTTCAAAATGAAATGTGGTAGAGTGGAAAGAAAGTGTGATTAAGAGGAAATAGCAGAAGAAGTGAAAAGGAAGCAAAATAAAGTCAAAGGATAGTATGATGCAAAATGGAATGTGAAAGCACATGAGATCAAAGTGGGAGATTGGGTTAGAATTCTTAAACCAGGATTGGGAAGAAAAGGTGTTACCAAGTTTGGCAAGACCATGAAAGTAGTAAAAGTGTTCACGAATTGCGTGTTGACGCAAGATGGGAAAGTGTGGAATGTGAAGAGGGTGGCCAAGTACACTTTGCCATTGCCTGTGAGTGATGAGGATGATGTGGGCAACGAGGACAGAGGATAATTTGTCAGATTAATAAAGGAGTTCAACAGGGTGCTCAAACAGGGGTGAACAATTAGAGTTCCATGTTGCAGGATACTGTGAGAAGTCAAGTCATGGGGAATGAAACAATAGAAGATACGGTAGCTTCAAAAGTCAAAGGTGAGAGCAGGTTCAGGAACCGCCCACTACATTTTCAGAATTTATTAAATAGTGTTTTCGGTTCAACCTTTAGGCAGGTGATAATTACATGGTTTTTCCATCTATCTATGTTGTATATAGTTTTTTGACTTTACAGTTGTTTATTATGTGTTTGGTTCTGTTTTTTTTTTGTTTTCTTTTAAAGGAGGAAGATATGTTGCATTGTTTTCTATGTCTATAGTTGTGCATGCCACTGTTATGGTTTAGTTTGTATGCAGTGGCAGCTGGCATGGATCAGGGGTGGGGGAAATAGAAGGGGGAAGTAAAAAAAAAAATTTTACTTACCTCCTTGCCGCCGCTGCTGCGTCTCTTCTTGTCGTCACTCCTCGTTTTCGCTCTGCTCAGGCAGGAAGCACCCAGGCTTCCCTGGGCCAATCACAACGCTGCATTGGTCTGAGCGCTGTGGTTCGGCGCTCAGCCAGGGACTGGGAGCCTGGGCATGTTCTCCACCCAGCATGTAATGCAGCCTGCGTGGAGAACATGCAAAGTGTGCATGACGGTTTGGCTGGCCTGAGACAGCCAGCCAAACTGTCATGCATACTGATAACAGTGCATACCACTCCCTGTGGCTGCCTGTTATCCCCCTGGCCCCGCCCCCAAGACTCTAGGACACAAAATAAAATGATAATAAACCATGGTTTATTATCGTTTTATTTTAATTTTCTTTACTGCTGGAAGTGGGGGCGATGCTCCTCCGCCATAGCGGAGGAGCCGCTGCTGTTTGTATGCTGAATTCTGTATTCTATAGAATGTGCCTTCATAAAATGCAGGATCAGGACAGTGGATTACTGACCGTCTGCTTTGAAGGTGGTTGTGCTGTGCTGCCGGGAATAAACGACTTTTCTACAATTTGACCCGTCTTTCTTCCAACATACCAGCTATTCGTGCTATGTTGAGGTTTGCACTACAGGTGCTCGTTGTCAGTCCTAGTATCTCCCCCTGCATAGCCTGCTTACCTCTGGGTGTTTGCATGTGCCCGGCCAGGTGCTGCTTTCTTCGTTTGTAGGTGTAGTGTCCTCTAGAAGTTGCAGAGGGCCAGCTATAGTTTCCGGAAAGAGTACATTCTGCCATGCTGACCTGTGTTTGCCCCCGACTGGAGCACCAGTATAGGAGCTAACGTAGGAGCAGAGTGAGAACTGTTCCATCAAAGTACAGCAATCTTTGCTGGCTGGAAGGATTATATTTTCTTCCCCAACTAAGGGGCCGATTCCGATCTCGGCCGGTAGGGCTCCGAATCGGATTCGGCTTAACCGGATCCGATTCAGAGCCCTATTTCCCGACCGATTCGTACGCGAGTCCGGGCGAGCGAGTACGATGCAAATTCGCCGACCGACTCGTCCGGGCATCCCGACCGCTCCGACCGACTCGTTCCCGGCTCGAACCGCTCCGACCGACTCGCTCGGACTCGACTCGCACCGCGCAATGGAGACGTTCCCCGGCCGGGTAAGTACGATGCGCGCCGCGAGCAGTCCGACCGAGCCGCGCACTCCGGCTCGAAAGAGCAGTCGGAGCCGTACTTTGGGGTCCGTGTCGAACCCCCTGTACGCGTAGCCGCGCGAGTCGCACACAGGGGGGACCCATGGGTCCCCCCTACCTGTGCGTGTACGGCGCGAATCGCTTCGCCGCGTACACGTTGTAGGGGCGCCCCTGTCCGCCTCGCACCCATTGAGTCAATGGGAGCCCGCGAACGCGTTGTACGACCGGCTCCCATTGACTTCAATGGGAGTCCGACCGACTCGAGTCCGATGGCATACGTGCGCATCGTACTCGTTCGGTCGGGCTGCCAGAGTCCGATTCGGTCGGAAATCTCTCCGAGTCTGGCTCGGAGGTCTTTATTTCAATGCAAATATCTGGCACACATCTCTTTCAGGGGAAAGTTGGTACAAATCGTTCTAAATTTCCTATGTAAGCAGAGTATTATTTGGGATTTCCTATTTAAGGAGACTATTACCTATCTTCTTTCTTAGTGTTTATATTTGTTAAAGGAATGGTAAGATTGTAGGAGGGAAAGCTAGCCTACTTTCACTGAGGTCTGCTAGGGAGGACCAACAGCCTACTACAGAGAACCTCTAGAGGTGAGTATTGGAAGAAGTCAGTAGACTCCCATAACTACGAGGCCAAGAAGTCTGTGTGTTGCCTGGCTGAGGAACTGATTAGTTTACACGGGAAGGAGTGCTGGTAGACACTGCACCAGGGGCGGATTGGTAAGGCGGGCATTGGGCAATGGGCCGGTATCTGAGTTGCAGCTGTGGGGTGCTTTTTTGGCCATCGTGGTGGATTTGGGCTGTGTCTGTGCAGGTGAGATGCCGCCAGCGGTCCAGTGGGGGCCTGCGCTGCCTTCTTAGAGACAGATGGGTATCTATTACCTCTCTTTTACCATCGGGGTGGAGGTTTCATTCCCGTTCTCTCGCTGGGCCGGCCCATATGCAGATTTAGCAGGGGCAGGGGTGGGGGTGTGTTATGAGCAGAAGTGGCCTCACTTATCTTCAGGCGTAGTATCCAGTGTGAACTAATCTGTGCACTATGAGCCCTAGCAGCATTTGCATTTGTTTTATCTCAGTGAAGTTAAGAAAACATGCCTCTTTTATAGAAACCCACCTCATTCTTTTTATAACACTTAAAACAGTGAAGCAGTGTTTTGAGAAAAGACACAATCTGCAAATGTGGGGCACTTTTTTTTAGGGTTTCCCGGCCAATTTTTGATCCCAAGCCAACCCTGCACTGCAACATTCTTTCGATATTAGTTTGATTTAGATCTGTGCAGCAGCAAGCCAAGGGAGGTAGTTTGTTTTATAAACTTTGATCTATAAACATAAATCATTCTTTTTCACACAGCAAGGCAGTCTGTATTTTCCCGCCATCATGATCTAGCATAAATGTCCTCACAAAGGAAATCCTATGGCGCAAAGCTCTACAGCAGCCACAAGGTGTCACAGTAGTATCAGCACCTGACCCGAACCATTCTGGCAACTCCCTCCCAGCCCTGGGGAAGGGTGAGAGGCTGTGGCCGCTTGGAACTGACCTCCCATTTTGGTGCTGCAGCAACACGGCCTCAGATACTCATCGCGCTTTCAATCATGGTGGAAGATTGACATCTTCATTTAGGAGTGACGTGTGGCACAAGCCCCGCTATTGAATCTTCCCTGCTTCACCCTTCCGCAGGGATGTTGCTTCTTGCAACTGCGAGACGGATGGGCGGCTGGTGCTTATCGGATGCTCCGATCTGTGTGACCTCCGGCAAAGGGCCCGAAATGCCGAGCTGCAAGGAAGCTTCCCTCTGTCCTTGACCCTCGGATATTGTTATCGAGTAGCCGAGAGGTTCCTGGCCCTGCTGCAACCCAACCCGGTCGGCCTCAGACTTCCATCCAGATAGAGGCGCGTAGCTTCTTTCTACACTTTATTCCTATTCCACTTTTCACTGTTCTCGAAAGGTTTAGTATGATGATTACAGTTTTTCCCTAAAACTTGTCTTATCTGCTGCAGAGAAGGGGACTATGCTGTAGGGAGGTAAGAGAGAGGAAATAAAAGAGCGGAGAGACCGAGTAATAGAGCACTGGCGACCCTCAACATCTTGAACTGGTGCAGCACCAAGGAATTGCACAACACCTAGTGCGTGCGCATGAAAAGCCAATTTGAAGAGGTTGCCATCTGTGTGCCTGTATAGAGCATAGTTACTTATGCTGTGGCTTGATTGCTCCAAATAACAATGACCTGCGAGTTCTCGGCTACTTCTCAATATATGGAAAACTTGGGACTTTCAAGATAGTGACGTGGAATATTACAGAAGTGAGAATGTCATCAGAACTTGCAATTCACTCACCCATACACCTATAGATTCCCCTCAGTGAGTTAAGGGCCCGCTCCAGCTACCAGCTCCAAGCTGCGCCACTCATGGCTTAACTGTACATGGATATATATTTTCAAGAGACAAGGTGACCCAAGTAATCTGGAAGGGACCTGGGGTGCAAGCAATTATACAGAAACAATGGTCCCTCACAACAAAAGTCATAGACAGTAATGAACACAGCGATACAATGATATCTATGTTATAGAAATCCCAATGGGAATTGTAGTTTTATTTACATAAAAAATAAAGAAGCCATGAAAAGTGAGACAGTATTCAGCGAGAGAAGGAGTTTCCGAATTCAGGCATAGCAACGTGTGGCTGAAATACAATCAATAATTAGGTCACAGACATATAAATAGCACCATTGCAAATATTTACAGTAAATAAATAATCAAGTGAGTGTCAAGATACTGAGGTCGACGACGTTTTGATCCCTAACATAATAATGAGATCATCATCAGGACACAAGTAAAGCCTGAGAAAAATGCCTGCATGTCGTGTTAGGCAAGGTGATGCCACGTGATGAATGTATAGGAAATCCAACAAGGCTCAATCTAAAAGGAGTTAGAGAATCCCATGAAGACATATATAAAGATGTACCTTTCTTGCATCAGTACTTTACTATTATCCACTTATACATATGTTATCCAACCCAACTCCAAGCGGTTTCAATTTTGAATATTGATTAATAATTTTTTTTGAGTTACATTAGATATTTTGTAAACTCTGATTAATCAGGCATATTCAATTTTAAAGATGTGTCTGTGTTTTATAAGGGATGGGCTATCTCACCTGTATTTATTCATTTATATTAAGAAAAATAAACAAAAAAATTAAAAACTGAAAAAAAGGAAACATTAAAAGAAGAAAATGTATGAGATTGATAATTTAAAACGGTCTGCCTGATCTAAGCTCCATTGCTAATATTTACAAAATCAGTTTACTATTTATTTGGTGTAATATATGAGGATGCATTATTCTGTTAGGGAGACATATAACAAATAATGCACACTATAGTGATTGAATGTGTCTCCTAAATAGATTTGAAATTAGACTCTATTTACCTGATTGTTCCATTTTCTGTGATTATACTTGGTATATTTTTATAAAATGTAAAAAATATAAATGAAATAATATAATTTTAAAAGATGCCTTTCTTTTGGTCAGGTGTCATTAGGAGTCTCACACAATGTTAGTAAAAGTGAGTACGGTTAAGTGAAACTGCTGTAATGGTGGCTGAAGATGGACTGTGTTTGTATCAATTTAAAACATTCTAGTTGTTTTTAGAAACTGTGAAAGGGCTTTTCGCCACTATGTCACTTTAAAAAGAGTGTTTGTAGTCATCGACTCTATGGTCCAGTTGAAGGCGAAACACGTCAGCCGTCTATTGCACGTTTGCACTTTTGGTGGAGGTCCCTGGAATTAAATAAAGTTGTGCCTCATATTGATGGCAGTGACACCTCTCATTTTGGTGAAGTTATTTAAAGGAGTTGGAGTGAAAAATATATATCATACATGCAGGAGCACAGAGTATAATATGCAATTTATTACCATTGCTGAGTGTGGGGAGGGGCTACTATGCACAGGAGGTGAAGTCCCTGGTGTGTCATTCTATCCCTCCTGTCCCAAAAATTGCAGATAAATAGCGTAGTACTCTCAGCACTTGTGCATGTAAGGTCCATGGCATAACCATTTTGCAATTTGCAGTAGTTATAAACATAAATGTTTAAGCACTTCCAGAGCACAGTCTCATTTAATCTGTTCATAGTGTGAGTACTGGGGATCAAGAGCCTGCATTGGTGGTACCTTTATTGTGTCAAGAGCATGGGGTTTAAAGTTTGCACAGTAGTAATAAATGTCTATGTTTATTATCACAGTTGGCCCAAATAACATGATTTACTGTCCCATATTTATTTTCACTGGCCCGACACTGTACCCAACCCACAATGGACATCCAACCCCGCTGTGCACGTCTTTGGCTATGCTCAATGGGTGTTGGCCATAAGGTCTAGCATTTAAGAGATAAAAGCTCTTTTATTAAGAGTTGATGGTGAATCTAAAAAATATCGTTTTGTTTTTATGTTGAATTTTGACTTTTTTATGTGTTTTTACTGTATTTTGGTTGCAAGTAGCCACTTTGAAACGTTTAACAATTTAATTTTCGTATAGATTATATTTTTTGTAGCGGTCTTCTCTTTCCAAACCTGGGATTCTCCTGTCTGCACCACATATTATTTTTGCACTCCATGCAATAAAGTACAATGATGTAGAGGTGGGGATTGTTTTCTTATGCTGCACCTCCTTTGGTCTAATTGGGGGTTTATGTGCATTCTGGCTTGCTGGTGTTTGTTTCTTTTTTCTTCTGTTGCTCCAGGAACTTCTGCAACTCCCTTTCAAGCTTCGACTTGAGCTGGTATGTCATGACTAAAGTGTCAAAGGAGAAGAGACCCTTGGCTCCTGCTTAAACTTTGTTTGCACAGCTTGCACGTGAACCTCCTGGCATTAAGTTTTTTTTTTCTTCTAGTGGTATGTATGAAGAACTCCACACAACTGAGCTCTTTGGAGGGGTCTTCTACTTCCTTTGTCTCTTCAGTGCAGGTGACTTCCTCCTTTTGAGCTGCCGATGATGTTCCTGGAAAGTCCTTTTCAGCTATCTCAAACTTGTTTCAGTTTTGAAAGAAGCACTGACAGAATTGTTAATGGCAGAGGTGTCCTGTTCACCACAAAATGGTGGATCTGCCGCCCCTTGCAATAGAACAGGCTTTTATTGATGTGGTGGGAAGACTGATGAACATTCAGCTAATGAAAACCATTAAAAATGCTCTGTAACTTGTCATAATGTCAGCAGACTGTCATAAGTCTGCAGACTTTAGAGGCAGTCCGGCTATCCTTCCTAGAAGTGTGTACTTCATAAACTCAAGTTCAAGTCTGCAAACTGAGGATATTCAAAAACTTAACATGTGTTTTTGTAAAGTGCACATTCACCCAGATGGGTATTTTGGCGCTGAATAACAGATGTTTATTTTTACCAAACTCAATGACACTCATTTCATTGATCTTAGAAGGATGAACGGCTGAGTGGACGCCACAGGATTTGATGCTGTAACCTTGAGATCAAACATAGGTCCTCATTGTGGATGCATTAGTGGGTGTTTGTTTGTATTGGTGTACTGAGCCACCAGACCAGGCTAAGATTCTGGGGCCGATTCCGATTCGGGCCGGAAAACGTACCGACCGACTCGGAGCCGGAATTAATTCCGACCAACACGTACTGGTGCAGCCCGACCCGCAAAGTACGATGAGAAGCGTGCAAAACCCGACCGACTCGTACGGAACACAAGCCGAACGACCGAGCCGCGCGGAAAACAGCAATCCGGCCGGAAAAACACGCGAATCGAACCGACCGACACGCACCCGGAACAATCCCGAACGAAACGTACCCGCGAACTCCTACCCGCCAAGTACGATGCAACGCGTGGAAAACACGACCGAGTCGCACGGAGGACAAGCCGTACGACCGACACGCATAGAAAACTGCGAGCCGAAGCAACCCAAAACACCGCGACCGACGCGTACGCAGCATAGAAAACAGCACAAACACAGCGTGAACGAATCGGAGAAGCCCGTACGAGACAACTGCAGGGTCCGACTCGGTCACAAGAACGTCTCCTACATGCACAAAAAGTACAAAGGGAAAATACACAAAAAAAGGCCAAACAAGCAATTACAAAGCCAATAAATACTGGGGGGGGGCAGGGAACAAAGACACACCCACAACTCCACCCATATAAAGGACACAAATCCCTACCATGATCCTTTGCAAATTCAAATTACCTGCCAGCACTCAACAGACAGCAACCACACACCCACAGCTCATCCATCACACAAGCCACACACCATCAGCACCCCAACAAATAGCAACCTCACATACACCCAGCAAAACACACACTCACACACCTTCACCTGCACACCAACACACACATCACTCACCATCACCACCCATCACCATGCCCCCAAAGAAGAATCATAAGTTCCTAGATAGTGAATTGGAAGTCCTGGTAGATGAGATCCTCAGGGTAGAGCCACAGCTGTTTGGTACACTGGTCCAACAGACACCCATGTCGCAGAAAACCAAGATGTGGGAGAGGATCGTCGACAGGGTGAACGCACAATCACCATGTTTGCGCACAAAGATAGACATCCAGAACAGGTGGTATGACGTGCGCAGGAGGGTCAGGGAGCTGTTGAAGAAGGACTACCTCTTGAGCCAACACACCGGCAGTGGCCCTCCTGCCAAGCCAGTATACCTCAGGCCCTGGGAGGAGAAGGTGCGGGCCATCCTACCACCAGTGAGCGTATATGGACTAGAAAACATCCCAGAGCCTGGTGAGTACACAACAAATGTACACAATATTGTGCCACAATACACACACATCACTGTCAAGGGGAGAGTCAAACCATGCACCCTTAGCAAATACACAGCAACCAGAACAGAACCATCCCAAAATGTGTATGTCAGTCAGATAAACACAACACATGCCATCTCATAGTGACATGTAACTGTGTCATCACATGTACAAACACAACTACAACTACAGCTGGGCAGTGGCACAAATATAACTAACAAACACATCCAGACATGTAGCCACCACTACAACACCACCACACAGTGAAGCCCACTGAAAGGAAGGAATACTGTGTATGCTGGGCAAGTCAGTGTAGCCAATAGCATCATGGGAGTCGTAGTCACAGATATTGCCCACCCTCACAATGCGCACATCAACACCACCATGAACCATGCTCACATCACAGGGAGTGGAAAACAACTGACAAGATGGCTGACACTGGCTACTGCTGTGGGGAGCACAAGGTCCTGCTGGCAACTGTGCACCAACCAACAGCAGGACACCACTGACTGACATCCTGAAAGACAACTTGCACTCCCTGCAATGGAAGCACGTTCCATGGTGGGATATCTGGCTGGGTGGGAAGGAGGACTCACAGCCCTGACCATAGTTACCAGCAGCGTTTCTCACACACACCCCTAACACAAACTCCACATAACTCACCTGGGAGAATGCATTGCCTCACACTCCAATCAAATATCCCACAAAGAACCACAACCCTGGGTCATGCTGAGTGAAGCACAGGGACACACATGGGACTTGTAGCAAAACTAACCCCAGGATAACACTGTCAGCCATCTTGTCAGCACAGGCACACAACCCCACAGGGAAGCAGAGTCAAAGGGAAGGAAGCATGGGCATGCTGGGAAGGGGGGTGGAGGCAATAGCATGATGGGAGTGGTAGTCACAGCTCAACATCCCCCACCCACATGGCCCAGCAAGCTCACACTCAAGCATGCACACCCCACAGAGAGTGGAAAGCCCCATCAAAGATGTCTGACACTGGTGCTCTGTTGTGGGGAGCACAAGGCCATGCTGGGAACTGGCCACCAACTAACAGCAGGACACCACTGTCAGCCATCTTGCCATTGCTCTCACACTCACACACAGTGAAGTCCACCCAAAAGCAAGTAAGTATGGGCATGCTGGGAAGTGGGGTGGAGGCAATAGCATGATGGGAGTGGTAGTCACAGCTCAACATCCCCCACCCACATGGCCCAGCAAGCTCACACTCAAGCATGCACACCCCACAGAGAGTGGAAAGCCCCATCAAAGATGTCTGACACTGGTGCTCTGTTGTGGGGAGCACAAGGCCATGCTGGGAACTGGCCACCAACTAACAGCAGGACACCACTGTCAGCCATCTTGCCATTGCTCTCACACTCACACACAGTGAAGTCCACCCAAAAGCAAGTAAGTATGGGCATGCTGGGAAGTGGGGTGGAGGCTATAGCATGATGGGAGTGGTAGTCACAGCTCAACATCCCCCACCCACATGGCCCAGCAAGCTCACACTCAAGCATGCACACCCCACAGAGAGTGGAAAGCCCCATCAAAGATGTCTGACACTGGTGCTCTGTTGTGGGGAGCACAAGGCCATGCTGGGAACTGGCCACCAACTAACAGCAGGACACCACTGTCAGCCATCTTGCCATTGCTCTCACACTCACACACAGTGAAGTCCACCCAAAAGCAAGTAAGTATGGGCATGCTGGGAAGTGGGGTGGAGGCAATAGCATGATGGGAGTGGTAGTCACAGCTCAACATCCCCCACCCACATGGCCCAGCAAGCTCACACTCAAGCATGCACACCCCACAGAGAGTGGAAAGCCCCATCAAAGATGTCTGACACTGGTGCTCTGTTGTGGGGAGCACAAGGCCATGCTGGGAACTGGCCACCAACTAACAGCAGGACACCACTGTCAGCCATCTTGCCATTGCTCTCACACTCACACACAGTGAAGTCCACCCAAAAGCAAGTAAGTATGGGCATGCTGGGAAGTGGGGTGGAGGCAATAGCATGATGGGAGTGGTAGTCACAGATATTGGTCACCCCCACAACTGTCCCATCAACACCACCCTGAACCATGCGCACATCACAGGGAGTGGAAAACAACTGACAAGATGGCTGACACTGGCTACTGCTGTGGGGAGCACAAGGCCCTGCTGGCAACTGTGCACCAACCAACAGCAGGACACCACTGACTGACATCCTGAAAGACAACTTGCACTCCCTGCAATGGAAGCACGTTCCATGGTGGAATATCTGGCTGGGTGGGAAGGAGGGCCGGATGTCAACCAAATACAACCAATGCAGACCATGTACACACCCCAACATTCACATAGAAATGCCCAAATAATGCAGGACAATGTGCTACACCAATATCAACCCCTGACTGTGACAACTTAGGACAATGCAATGTACAGGCCCGCATCCAGAGGCACAGTCACAACTGTCAGGTGTGTCAACCATTGATGCCTGCAGAAACATAACATACATTGTGTGTGTCTCCCAAAAACAGGTGATGATGGGGACACAGCAGCAGACGCTGAGGAGTCCCCGTCCCAGGCTCAAGAGGATACGGAGCTCACTGGTGTGGAACAGCCTCTGCCCTCCTCGGATGAAGAAGACCCACCTGGCACCTCCGGAGCAAGTCATCATGCAGCACCAGCAGGACCACCAGCTGCACCCCCTGCACCCACCCCTCCAACGACTGTCAACACACATACCACCCCTGCCGACATGGACAGACCAAGGAGCACCACCACCACCAGCACAGGGACCCTGGACCAACGTGGGGCCATGGACACCAACACCACCAACAACCCCCAAGGGGGCCCAGGGTCACCTGTGCGTGCCACCTCAGGTACTGCACGTGTCGCCAGGGGTGGTGGGAGGGGTGGGAGACATAGGTCGCTGCTCGCAGAGGGGTCTGGACTGCATGATGACCCACAACTGGCACGCATAGCCGATGCGTACCAGTCCAGCACCGGAGAGCTCAGCCAGGTAGTGGGGCTCCTCAGGGACATTAAACAGCAGCAGGCTGCCCATCATGCCCGCTTGGACTCACACATGTCCCGCGTGGAGTCCAAGTGGGACACACTGCAAGAGATGACGGCGGTGCATAGGGACATATTACAATGCCTCCGCCAGATGAGCAGCAACCAGTCAACACCTCCCTGTGTGCCCACAACATCTGGTGCTGAAACAACTGCAACTGCCACAGGGAGGCAGGATGACTCTGGCGGAGAGTCCCCTGCACCGCAGCAGCCTGCACTTGAGGGTCCCCCCCAAAGAAGAGGGGTCGTCCGAGGAAGGACAACTGAGAGGCTGATGGCCATGCACAACCCCCAGGAAGCCAACACCTGTTCTGGATAATCACCTTTGTGCGCAAACTGTTCACCCTGTTGACTGCAACACAACTCCCCCACATGACATGGGGAGTACAAGTTGGACCAATGTCTCAGATGACTGTGGACTTGATACAGGACATTTCTGCTACCAGGACTTCCAATTCATCTAGGAACTTTGGATTGCAATCAAAATGTACAGCACTCACCATCCTGTGCACTATTCACACACATGTATGACAATAAACACACTAATACACCATACCTGCCTCTGTCGTGATTCCAACGTGGTTTCTGTCATGGAGATGATGACCAGCGAAATTACACTGTGCATGCTAACTGCTACAGCAAGTACAACACAGGCATGTGAGTCATGGCAACGTGACACATATGAGGGAGACACACCACCAGGGCTACACAACAAATACACACCTAGGCCATCTGACTCATTGCCTACACTGATGTTGCCAGGAAATACGGTGCAATGCACAGACACAACACCTATTCACAGTCTTAGTCAACTAGCCCACTGGTGCAGTAAGCAAATGTCAGTCAAATGTGTGACCACAGACAACGCACATCACAAAGTGAAGCACAGGTTTATTACACATTTGCAACATGTTGTAACCACTACAGATGCAAGGTAATCCCACCTGGCAGCGGGCACACAGTCAACAAGTGTAGAAGGAAGGAAGTCCATGGGTGTGGCGCACATCACCTGTAGGGACACGACAGCTACCACCCTGGAAGTCGAATCACGGTGTCGGGGATCACAGTTGACCAAACGACTCTGAAAGTACCCTGTGAAGGACAGAAATGACACACAGTCAAAAGCACTGAAGAACAGGACAGAACTGCAATACTCATGCCCAATACATGTCACAAGATACCCACCCAGAACCAAGTTAGCATGTCAACACTGTTGGGGAGTACAGACTACCTGTAAGGACACATCGCTACACGCATACAGTCATGTAGCCCATGGACACACTCAAACAGCACCAGAGCACCACCAACACATATCATGCAAACTCACATCATTGACATGACATCTCTGGATACTCACATTCAGCTGAAGAAGTTGGTGATGAGCTGTGTGCGGACATCACCATCATCATCATCATCATCACTGGCATCGTGGTCCAGGCCAGGATCCTCCACAGGTGGCGGACGTTGGTCATCGTCATCCAGGATGAGAGGCAACTCCTTCCGCACTGCCAGGTTGTGTAGCATGCAGCAGACGATGACAATCTTGCACACCTTTGCTGGGGCATATGGGAGGGACCCTCCTGTCTTGTCCAGGCAGCGGAAGCGGCTCTTCAGGAGACCAAATGTCCGCTCAATCACTCTCCTGGTCCGACCATGTGCCTCATTGTAGCGCATCTGGGCTGGTGTCACAGGGTTCCTGAGGGGCGTCAGCAACCACGGCATGTTGGGGTATCCGGAGTCACCTACATACAGACAATTGCACATTAGCTGAGTTGGAAAAGAGGGTGGAACACTACATTGCAGAACACACACAATGGTACAAAGTCAGTACACACCAACAAGCCAGGCACGCTGGTTCCGCATCTGTGACATCATCCTCGGGATGCGACTACTCCTCATCACGTAGGCATCGTGTGCAGAACCGGGGAAACGGGCACACACGTGTGAGATGCTCATATCTGCAAGACAGACCACCAGTGCATTGACCGAGTGGTAGTGTTTGCGGTTCCTGTATGCCTGCTCTTGGGCCTGTGGTGGTACCAAAGCCACATGTGTCCCATCAATGGAGCCAATGACATGCGGCATCCTCCCCAGGGCATAGAAGTCACTCTTCACGTCAGTGAGTTGTTGGAGTCTAGGGAAATAGATGTACTGGTTCAGGTATATCAACATAGCCTCCAAAACATCGCGGAGCACACGGCTGAACATGGTCTGTGACATCCCACCAGCAGTCGCCACAGTGTGTTGAAAGGTACCGGTGGCAAAGAAGTGTAGGGCTGCCATCACCTTCACCTTGGGGGTCAGCGCTGTAGGGTACGGCCGGCCAGGTTGCAAATGTGGTGCCAAGCGCACTGCCAAATCCTCAATCAGCTGCCTGGTGAAGCGGTACCGTCGGATGCTGTCACGTTCCACCATCGTTGCCAGGTCAGGGAATGGTCTATGGACAGCTGGTGCCCTGCAGTGCATAGGTGAAGAAAGAAAGATTGTCAGTCACCCCACATATGTGGCATTGAACACACTCAATATCACATGATACATCATTATGAGGCACAAGTACATGATGTGTGCAGTTCCGTAAGGACATGTATGGCACATACATGGCCAACATCTAACATCACAGTTCAACAAGTGGCATCAATAAGTCCCAGGTTGTGCCATTGGATATCATGAGGCCGTGTCACAGTTCCCATCTCCTGCTGCCACGTTACAAACACACCCCACAGTGACATGTGAGGACAGATGTGCCCCAGGCATCACAGCTCAACGACAGGTAGATTCCCAGGGACCCTGTATTGCCACATGGACACTGGCATGACATGGTGTATCATGTATACACCACAGCAAAACAACCATGACCCCCACAGGTAGTGGTCCCTGTTGCCTCGGCAGGACAGACATGGACGTCTGTGACACACACACGCACAACATCAAAGTCCATGCACAAACAACGTGGATGTGGAGACTGTCTCCCATTGTGCACATGAAATCAGAGACATTGTAAACACAACATGCACACAGACTGTGGAGGACCACCACTATTGTGCCAATGGGTCACCCTGGGTTAAACATACCGTCCCACATGGGACTCAGGGGGTATGTGACATGACATACACATACACCACCGTGAAATGTGACCATGCCACATGCTCAGATATGAACAGTTGCACATCACAGTGGTCATGTACACGAAACACCAAGGATCCTGTCCCCATGAACACGTGCACAGCCTGGGGGTGGCTGCCCCCAAGTGACACCCACAGAACAACATGTTCACCCCCATACACGGAATAGGTAATGCAGCCTTACATGCCTTAGGATACAGTTTGGACAGGCTGTGGTGTTGTAGGTGTGCCCCTCACTCCCTGGGAAGTATATGTGGCTGGCATATGTTCACCTGTGACAGGCATGGTGACATATGCCAGTGACTTGTACAGGGACGCGTTGGACAGCAATGGACCGATCGGTGCGCACACATTGGCCATTGCATTCAATGTGTGCTGGTACGCGTTGTATTCGCAATACGCGTTGGACAGCAATGGACTGATCGGTGCGCACACATTGGCCATTGCATTCAATGTGTGCTGGTACGCGTTGTATTCGCAATACGCGTTGGACAGCAATGGACTGATCTGTGCGCACACATTGGCCATTGCATTCAATGTGTGCTGGTACGCGTTGTATTCGCAATACGCGTTGGACAGCAATGGACCGATCGGTGCGCACACATTGGCCATTGCATTCAATGTGTGCTGGTACGCGTTGTATTCGCAATACGCGTTGGACAGCAATGGACCGATCTGTGCGCACACATTGGCCATTGCATTCAATGTGTGCTGGTACGCGTTGTATTCGCAATACGCGTTGGACAGCAATGGACCGATCGGTGTGCCCGGCCGGCCCATTGCATTCAATGTGTGCGGGTACGCGTTGTATCCTGGGTACGCGTTGAACAGCAATGGACCGATCGGTGTGCCCGGCCGGCCCATTGCATTCAATGTGTGCGGGTACGCGTTGTAACCTGGGTACGCGTTGAACAGCAATGGACCGATCGGTGTGCCCGGCCGGCCCATTGCATTCAATGTGTGCGGGTACGCGTTGTAACCTGGGTACGCGTTGAACAGCAATGGACCGATCGGTGTGCCCGGCCGGCCCATTGCATTCAATGTGTGCGGGTACGCGTTGTATCCTGGGTACGCGTTGAACAGCAATGGACCGATCGGTGTGCCCGGCCGGCCCATTGCATTCAATGTGTGCGGGTACGCGTTGTAACCTGGGTACGCGTTGAACAGCAATGGACCGATCGGTGTGCCCGGCCGGCCCATTGCATTCAATGTGTGCGGGTACGCGTTGTATCCTGGGTACGCGTTGAACAGCAATGGACCGATCGGTGTGCCCGGCCGGCCCATTGCATTCAATGTGTGCGGGTACGCGTTGTAACCTGGGTACGCGTTGAACAGCAATGGACCGATCGGTGTGCCCGGCCGGCCCATTGCATTCAATGTGTGCGGGTACGCGTTGTATCCTGGGTACGCGTTGAACAGCAATGGACCGATCGGTGTGCCCGGCCGGCCCATTGCATTCAATGTGTGCGGGTACGCGTTGTAACCTGGGTACGCGTTGAACAGCAATGGACCGATCGGTGTGCCCGGCCGGCCCATTGCATTCAATGTGTGCGGGTACGCGTTGTAACCTGGGTACGCGTTGAACAGCAATGGACCGATCGGTGTGCCCGGCCGGCCCATTGCATTCAATGTGTGCGGGTACGCGTTGTATCCTAGGTACGCGTTGAACAGCAAGGGACCGATCGGTGCGCACCCATTGGCTATGGCCTGGCCTGGCAACGGACGCGTTTTCAAATTTTGAACGAGTCTGATGCTGTAAATTCAGTTGGTCACCCACAACAATGTTGCAAATTCATGGGTGTCATGAAGTTGAACTTTTGAAGGATGCTGTGGGCGTGTGTAAGTGGTGCAATTCCATGGATTGGCCAGATTCAGAAGATGCAAACGACTTGGACCTATCACTTTGGACACATGGGACAGTATCTGCCTCTGCAGCACACATATAATGCTGGCTGTTCCCCTGAGAGCTCACTTGCCTGCACTACATGCTCCAGGACGACATCTGCCACCACCACTGCTGCTGTATCTGCACCCTCTGGACCCTGCAATGGCACGTACTGTGGAGAGAGCCCCAGCCTTCAGCACTGAGGAGAACCAGGCCCTGCTGGACAGCCTCCTTCCACAGTACAGCAAGCTGTATGGGAAAGCAGGGGAGCAGGTGAGTGTTCTGTCCACTGCCTTCCTAAATGTGCATGTTGTCTGACTAGCAAGGCTAACAGTCTGCACGCCACTGGCTAGCAGGCTCACTGAGTAGTTGTCACCCCCATAGTGTGTAGTTACATGCACTGGACAGGTATAGTGCAGTGACAGTGCATTTAAACAAGGTTTTACTTCCCAGGCAATGATACCATGTAGTAACTGCTGGCATACTGTCCATGGCCATCGTTGCACTGCCTGTGTACATCATGTGCCCCTGTGATTGAGACATGTATATCCAACTGTGTAATGCACGGATATGTTGCATGTGTAGTAATGGCATTCTCACTTTGTCATCCTCACAGGTTGATGCCCACCAGAAGCAGCAGATATGGCTGACCATCGTCCGGGCAGTGAGATCCGTGGGGGTCTACAAGCGCCGGATCCGCAACTGCCAGAAGAGGTGGCAGGACCTTAGGGGCTGGACCCGGAGGATCGCACGGGTCCAGCTGAAGCTGTCGCCTCCTCGCAGGAGGGGCGGACACCGGACCCTGACCCCCCACATGCTCAGGATCCTGGCGGTGGTCTTCCCTGATCTGGATGGGCAGCTGAAGGCCAGTGAGCAGCAAGGAGGGGGTGAGTCCATGACTGCATTGTGAACTATGTCTGCCATGCTATGTGCCCTCCTCTGGCCTGGTTAAACTTCCACAGTACATCAGTCATGTGGTCCAGGACCCATGTCCCTCTATTGTGCACTGCCCACTCCTCAGCTGATACCCAGGTGTGGCCCTTACAGTCAGGGAATTGTGTCACTTGGGTACTGTGTCCTTGCAGTTTGCTTGACTCAAGGTGGGGGACAGCATCTGTTTCCCTAACTCTGTGGTGGGCATCATGGGTGGGTCCATTGCTTACACAATGCCTGTGTTCTGACATGTAATCTGCGTGTTACTTTGATATGTGGTCCAATTGCTGAGCTGATCCACCACATGTGCCTGGGGTATCTGGCACACACCCATGCTGCGGGTGGGAACAATGTTTGGGCCCCAGGAGTGTGTATATTACGTGTGTCACACATACTTAGCCAGCTGCCTACTGTCCAGGGCTCATCCCTCATTCATGTGGGGCAGGACAGTCATGCCTACTCCAGGCCATACAATACACTCTGTACTCCCACTCCCGTGTATCAGCTGACACGTTGTGCTCAGTGAATTGTCCCCTCAGGTGTCTGCCTCTGTGTCAGTGTGCTGTGGCTTCGTTGTCAGGACTGCTGGGGTGTTTCTCGGTTGGGGCTCAGCATGCCACCGGAGATGTGACCATAGGAGACGATACTTGTGTGACACATAGGTGTTTGATCACCTGACCGTGCAGACTGGGGTATGCGAATGTGAAGTTCAGGCAGCTGTCTCCCATTCACAGCAGATTGTGAGGTGCTCAGGTTCAGAGGGTTGTGTTACAGGTCTCCCATATGTCCAATCGGTATGACCTGGACAGATAAGGGTTCAGATGATGTGGTGTGTGGGGGATGTACATGTGCACTTGTTCAGCTCCAGGACTTGCATTCCCCATGACCTACTATTGTGACACAGTGCAGAGTGTTGTTGTCTGGCTGCCCTGCCCATGTGACTGGAGACAGTGATGTATGACTTAGCAGGCATGCCTGTGCCATGGCATGTGACTTCCTATTAGTGATCCTGCAGGGGAGTGACATGTGCTACATGCACACCATTGTGGCAATGGCTATCAGGACATGGGTGCATCATGGTGTCTGTCGCTGGTATGCATCACATGCATTTCATATTTGACTCTGGGCATCCCTTTCATCCGGACACCTGTACTGACTCAGTGGCAAGTGTTGTGATGTGTGCATGTTCACATGCTTAACCGGGTTCTCTGCACTGTCCAACTACTGTGTAGGTGGTGCATGTGTCCACACTGGGGTATTGCCATCCAACAGACACCAGACAGATGGGTGCAAGGCCAGGTGGGATGTGAGTGCCATGGTTGACCATCAGACTGACAATTGGCTTCTCCTGTTCTGTTTGGGCACTTTTAGCAAAGTTCAACTAAGGATGCCAGGGCTTGCTCTGTAATGTGCTGTACTAACTGTGGTGTGTGCGTTCGGTGCAGGTGACTGATGTCTGTCTGTTTCCCTATTGATTGCAGATACATCCACGGCCACAGGAGGGGACAGCTCCACGGACCAGGAGGAGCCGCAGAGCCAGACTGGGTCAGCAGCCGAGGAGTGGTCGGAGGGACCCAGTGGCACGGAGGGCGAGGGGAGCCACACCGAGGAGTCCTCAGCACCATCCACCTCAGCTGAGGACCACAGCAGCTCGGAGGATGACTCCCTTATGGAGGCGGGTGTCAGCAGCCACCACACCCCAGCTAGTGTTGCTGTCCCCGCCACCACCACCACCACCACCGCCCTCCCATCGGCTCCCATTCCCGAGG
Source organism: Calotriton arnoldi (assembly GCA_963921515.1). Classification (NCBI taxonomy): domain Eukaryota; kingdom Metazoa; phylum Chordata; class Amphibia; order Caudata; family Salamandridae; genus Calotriton; species Calotriton arnoldi. The sequence continues at coordinate 2,014,050 of CAWUFW010001086.1, forward strand.
TCCGTGGAGGCTCCCATGTTCGGGAGCGTGTCTCCTTCGGGCCAGGCACCGCACCCCCTGCCCCTGTGTCCCCTGCTGCCCTGAGTGAGGAGTCTGTGTACCTCCTTCGCCAGCTCCATGTAGGGCAGACAGCGATGCTGAGTGTCCTCCATGCCCACACCACTCTGTTGACTCAGCTGGTGTCGTTCATGGAGGGCATCTCATCGGGCATGTCTGCCCTACAGAGGGGCAATAGGTCCATGGACTCCTCCCTGACGGCAGCAGTGTCCCTCCTCCGACAGTCCCTCACCCCTCCTGCCTCTGCCCCATCCACACTCCCCAGCACCTTACCTGTCCCAAGCACACACACACCGGCACAGGCACACACCAGCACAGACACGAGCAGCACACAGACACACACGCCACAAACAAGATGCACACGCACGCACAGTCAGGGGACTGAAACCACACTCACAGGGGATGGGGCCCAGGCACACACACACGCATCCACGAGCACTGCGCAGTCCTCAGTTGCCTCTCCCTCCAAAGCCCCCTCCCTTGCCTCACCTGCAACCCCAAAGACACAGCGGCTCTTCCTCAGTGACCTCGGCCTCTTCCCCTCCGATCCAGCTGATACAGCATTCAGGGGGAAGAGGAAGCCCACCCACATGGAGCGGAGTGCCCCTCGCCCCCGGACACCCTCCCCCAGGCGCAGACCGACTGACGCCCCCACCCGCAAGTCCCCCCGGACCCGGAAGAGCAAGACCCCGCCGCCGCCCTGCAGCTCAGGCACCAAGTCTCCTTCCTCCATCCCTCAGGCCCCCACTCCACAGGTGCCCCCACCACACCCTGCCCCAGGTTCCCCCACCCACAGATACACCATCCCCAAAAGGATCAGGCCTTCTCCCCCTGCCACTTGCTCTTCCGGCCCCACACCCCCGCTGCGCTTGTCTGTGCCACTGGTGTGGTGAGGGTGTCCTCCCCCTCTGTCCTGCCCACCTTACCTGATCCCCATTCTCCTCCCCTGGAGGTAGGCACTGCAGTGGAGGCCACTACCACCCTGTCTGACTTGGGCACTGCAGTGGCGAACCTGTCCACTCCATCTGCACGGTCCACTGCAGTCGTGCCGGCGCCCACACCATCTGAGTCATGCCCCCCAGTTGTGCCGGCACACACCATGTCAGACACCTCCACTGCAGTTGTCAGTGGCTCTCCAGCACCCACCACCCCTTCCCTGCCTCCTTCTGGTGAGCCCTGATCCTGTCCCTGCGGTGCCTGGCCTGCCCCCCGTATGCCCCTCCGAGGGGATTGTCCCTGGTTTTCATCAGTGCAGGCATGCGTAGGGTGACATCTGCCACTGTCACCCTGTTTTGACTTTCATGATGGACTGGCCATTGGCCTTTGTTTATTTTTTACATGACTTCAAGTTTTGAACCCACATATGCTGAATAAAGCAACTTTCTGTTCTCTAGTGCTTTTGCTTCTGATGTACATGATGTTGATGATGCTAACCATGCCCTTGCTGCAGTGATGGTGATATTTGGTCTCATGAATATGTAGTGTTACTGTGCAGGAACCCATGTGGTCCAGGGGGACTGTGTCCTATCCTGTGGTGTATCCATGTCATCCTTAGCAGCATCTGAGGGTGTCATGTTTTCAATATTTGGCAATGGGATTTCCTACTTACATTAGCAATGTCACATCTGTGGCTTCCACCCCTGCACATCTGTTGTGCTTGCCATTGTTCAATTAGTCTACTTCCCTGACCGTGTGGCCATCTCCACTGGACATGCAGGTTTGGGCATCAATGGGGAAGGACTCATCTGTGTTGTCAGTGCAACTTGCTATACATGTGTGTTGGATCTGTGCTGATGATTTCGTTGACACTCCCATGACCAGGCTGATGTGACAGGAGCCTTCATTTGGTGCTAATTGTTGACTGTGTGACCAAGTGTTCTGCTGACATGATGGAGCCCTACTGAGGCGACATATGGCACAGCTTTCCTCACACAGGAGTGGAGTCCCCTCATGGCAGTGTGTGCTCCTGTGACATCGCCTGCGCCCAAGGTGTGTGTTGTATGAGCATGTCTGTGTGTTCACTTCCATTTTGCTGTGCATGCTGGGATCCCTAGTGATGTACCTGTTTGTGATGCTTGCTGAGTTGACCTATGTTCCCCCAAAGTCTTCTCCCTGGGTTCTCTGTGATGTGGGTGCATGGCACATTACTGGTCATCAGGGTGTCACCCATAGGTGTGTTTGCTGTCAGGGCTGAGTTTGTGGGCAGACGCTGATGGGTCACAGTCAGGATTCCCCTTGGCACTTGTTGTTTACACCTGTCATGTGATTTCCGGTTTGTGTTAGCTTTCATTGGTTGTGACACGTTGTGTGTGTGACTGCTGGCACTCCTCAGGGTCAGGGCTGCAATGTTGGTAGTTGTCTATGTGTGTTCTTTGTGGGTGACCTTGGCTTCTTCATTGGTGTGTGACTGTGGCTGGGATCCCATTGGTTGGTGTGGTATTGCCGTCATGTCCATGTACAGCGTAGTGTGCAGTGTGTCAGACATTCAGGAGTCTTGTTGAGTGGCCATGTGTGATGTGTTTCTGCACCTTGGTTCCCGCCACCCCCCTGGGATTGTCATGGGTGCATGTGCAATGTCACCAGTGCATGTGAGCTTCACTGCTGCACATTGTTGGAGGTCGAGGTGTGTGGTGTTGAGTGTGTGCAGATGAGAGTTGTTGCCCGGCTAGACCCCTGCCTCCATGTTGGCCTTGGCTTACTGGCCGTGCTGATTGATTTGTGCTTGTGTAGGTGTGATGGTAGTTTGTTGCTCAGGACACATGACTGTGGTTCACAGTGTGAACGACATCTAGCTTTGTCATCACAGTGGGATTGTAATGCAGCCCAGGGTCACCACATTGTGGGGGCCCTGGGGGTAGTGCTGTGGTGTCTCTGTGTCTTGCTGTGTCAGTTGCTGTTCCTACATGCTTGTGTGACATGTGTGATTTGTGCTCCCTCTCATCTGACAATGCCTGATTGCCCACATAGGGGATTTGGATCCATGAGTTACCTTTGTGTGGCACTGTATGCACATCTGTGTAATTGGTATTCAGGCCTCCTCATGTGTTGTGTGGTTGCCTGGGGACACTGGTACCCCCCCCTCACCTGTTGTGTTTGATGTGCAGTGTGGGTCTGCCTGTTTGTGTTTGTGCATCTGCACCACTGCATTGGCATATCTTTAGTGTGCCATTGGCTGTATGTTGTTTGGTGTGTTTCCCCTGCTGTCCCTGGGACTCCTAGGTCATCAGTCAGCACAATGATCATTGTTTGTGTGTCCCATTGCTGCCATGGTATGGTATCTGTTCACCTCACATCTACAGTCTCCACAGGGTATCTGCATTTGTGTGCCCATTGGTGCAAATATGTGGGTCTGCATTCTGATGGTCACTTCTGTCATTGTGTCATTGATGAATGTTGACAGTGTCAGCCCCCATGGGTGATGTTTGTCTGCACATGGCCAAAGGTATGTCTTATTTGCACTGCACTGTTTGCCTCCCCCAATCTATGTTGCTATGGGACACAAGCACTACTTTGCCACTGATGTGTTTGTTGTTCTGTGACCAGGAATCATCCATGCAGTTTGGCAGTTGCAGCTTTTTCTTTGTCAACACTTACATATTGGTCACTGTGATGATGGGGGTTTGGACCCCATTGCCCCAATGTTCAAAATGTGCTTCAGCTATGGACCCCACACTTACATTTTGGTCACTGTGATGATGGGGGTTTGGACCCCATTGCCACAATGTTCAAAATGTGCTTCAGCTATGGACCCCACACTTACATTTTGGTCACTGTGATGATGGGGGTATGGACCCCATTGCCACAATGTTCAAAATGTGCTTCAGCTATGGTCCCCACACTTACATTTTGGTCACTGTGATGATGGGGGTTTGGACCCCATTGCCACAATGTTCAAAATGTGCTTCAGCTATGGACCCCACACTTACATTTTGGTCACTGTGATGATGGGGGTTTGGACCCCATTGCCACAATGTTCAAAATGTGCTTCAGCTATGGACCCCACACTTACATTTTGGTCACTGTGATGATGGGGGTATGGACCCCATTGCCACAATGTTCAAAATGTGCTTCAGCTATGGTCCCCACACTTACATTTTGGTCACTGTGATGATGGGGGTTTGGACCCCATTGCCACAATGTTCAAAATGTGCTTCAGCTATGGACCCCACACTTACATTTTGGTCACTGTGATGATGGGGGTTTGGACCCCATTGCCACAATGGTCATGGCCTGCTTGCATTGTGGGGGCCACACACATTTATGTGTGGCACATGTGATAGGGGGTCACATTGTATGTTCAAAGTCATGTTCAGTGTTGTAGGCATTTGACACAGTCTACACACGCTTGTCATGGTGTTGGGGGGATGTCTTTATGTTGCATTCTTTATGTTGGTGTGTGCTTGTTGTGTCATGTATTAGCCATCCTGTGAGTGGGGGTGTTGTTGGTGGTAGGCATCCAGCCCCCCATGGGTAGAGGTGGTAGTAGTGGTAGGCATCTGACACCCCCTGGGTAGGGGTGGTAGTAGTGGTAGGCATCTGGCACCCCCTGGGTAAGGGTGGTAGTAGTGGTAGGCATCTGGCACCCCCTGGGTAAGGGTGGTAGTAGTGACAGGCATCCAGCCCCCCATGGGTAGAGGTGGTAGTAGTGGTAGGCATCTGGCACCCCCTGGGTAGAGGTGGTAGTAGTGGTAGGCATCTGGCACCCCCTGGGTAGAGGTGGTAGTAGTGGTAGGCATCTGGCACCCCCTGGGTAGAGGTGGTAGTAGTGGTAGGCATCTGGCACCCCCTGGGTAAGGGTGGTAGTAGTGACAGGCATCCAGCCCCCCATGGGTAGAGGTGGTAGTAGTGGTAGGCATCTGGCACCCCCTGGGTAGAGGTGGTAGTAGTGGTAGGCATCTGGCACCCCCTGGGTAAGGGTGGTAGTAGTGGTAGGCATCCAGCCCCCCATGGGTAGAGGTGGTAGTAGTGGTAGGCATCTGGCACCCCCTGGGTAAGGGTGGTAGTAGTGGTAGGCATCCAGCCCCCCATGGGTAAGGGTGGTAGTAGTGACAGGCATCCAGCCCCCCATGGGTAGAGGTGGTAGTAGTGGTAGGCATCTGGCACCCCCTGGGTAGAGGTGGTAGTAGTGGTAGGCATCTGGCACCCCTGGGTAGGGGTGGTAGTAGTGACAGGCATCCAGCCCCCATGGGTAGAGGTGGTAGTAGTGGTGGGCATCTGGCACCCCCTGGGTAGGGGTGGTAGTAGTGGTAGGCATCTGGCACCCCCTGGGTAAGGGTGGTAGTAGTGGTAGGCATCCAGCCCCCCATGGGTAAGGGTGGTAGTAGTGGTAGGCATCTGGCACCCCCTGGGTAAGGGTGGTAGTAGTGGTAGGCAACCAGCCCCCCATGGGTAGAGGTGGTAGTAGTGGTAGGCATCTTGCACCCCCTGGGTAGAGCTGGTAGTAGTGGTAGGCATCTGGCACCCCCTGGGTAAGGGTGGTAGTAGTGGTAGGCATCCAGCCCCCCATGGGTAAGGGTGGTAGTAGTGGTAGGCATCTGGCACCCCCTGGGTAAGGGTGGTAGTAGTGGTAGGCATCCAGCCCCCCATGGGTAAGGGTGGTAGTAGTGACAGGCATCCAGCCCCCCATGGGTAGAGGTGGTAGTAGTGGTAGGCATCTGGCACCCCCTGGGTAGAGGTGGTAGTAGTGGTAGGCATCTGGCACCCCCTGGGTAGGGGTGGTAGTAGTGACAGGCATCCAGCCCCCCATGGGTAGAGGTGGTAGTAGTGGTAGGCATCTGGCACCCCCTGGGTAGAGGTGGTAGTAGTGGTAGGCATCCGGGCCCCTATGTGTATATGTGGCATTGGTGATGGCCATCCCGCCCCTATGTTGCTGCTGTTGCTGGTGTAAGTAATTTCTGCATCCCTCTGTGTGTGTGTGATGTGTCGGGTACGTGTAGTTTGTTTTTGTGGTTGGTGTCTGACTTACCTTCTGCGCCGTACGCGTCCGTGCCTGTTCCGGTAGTAGATGTAGAATATTGGTAGGATCGGCACGATGGGATTCATGGTTGGTTCGTCTCGTTCATCTTTCTCGTTGCTTCGCCTCGTCCTCGTCGCTGGCGTGTTCGTCTCGTAGCCGTGGATCGTGTTGTGGCGCGAATCGGAGCTTATGTGCGCCTCTCCCAGATGCTTTGACGTGCCGTGCGTAGCGACGGGTTCGGCGCGTACGGGAAGCGCATCGTACTTGTCCGGCCGGACGGGGCTGCGTTTTGGCTTCCGTGCGACTCGATTCTGCGTTTACGGATCCGGCTCGGTCGGGGAGTACGACTGGGTCGGAATCTATGCTGTTGTGCACATCGTACTTGCTCGTTCGGAATAATGTGCGGTTCGGTCGGGAAACAGGCATTCGCATGGCTTTTTACCCGACCGAATGATGTTAGGTGCGCCTCCGACCGACATCGGAATCGGCCCCATAGGGGCCGATTCCGATTCGGGCCGGAAAACGTACCGATCAACTCGGAGCCGGAATTAATTCCGACCGACACGTACCGGTGCAGCTCGACCCGCAAAGTACGATGAGAAGCGTGCAAAACCCGACCGACTCATACGGAACACAAACCGAACGACCGAGCCGCGCGGAAAACAGCAATCCGGCCGGAAAAACACGCGAATCGAACCGACCGACATGCACCCGGAACAATACCGAACGAAACGTACCCGCGAACTCCTACCCGCCAAGTACGATGCAACGCGTGGAAAACACGACCGAGTCGCACGGAGGACAAGCCGTACGACCGACACGCATAAAAAACTGCGAGCCGAAGCAACCCAAAACACCGCGACCGACGCGTACGCAGCATAGAAAACAGCACAAACACAGCGTGAACGAATCGGAGAAGCCCGTACGAGACAACTGCAGGGTCCGACTCGGTCACAAGAACGTCTCCTACATGCACAAAAAGTACAAAGGGAAAATACACAAAAAAAGGCCAAACAAGCAATTACAAAGCCAATAAATACTGGGGGGGGCAGGGAACAAAGACACACCCACAACTCCACCCATATAAAGGACACAAATCCCTACCATGATCCTTTGCAAATTCAAATTACCTGCCAGCACTCAACAGACAGCAACCACACACCCACAGCTCATCCATCACACAAGCCACACACCATCAGCACCCCAACAAATAGCAACCTCACATACACCCAGCAAAACACACACTCACACACCTTCACCTGCACACCAACACACACATCACTCACCATCACCACCCATCACCATGCCCCCAAAGAAGAATCATAAGTTCCTAGATAGTGAATTGGAAGTCCTGGTAGATGAGATCCTCAGGGTAGAGCCACAGCTGTTTGGTACACTGGTCCAACAGACACCCATGTCGCAGAAAACCAAGATGTGGGAGAGGATCGTCGACAGGGTGAACGCACAATCACCATGTTTGCGCACAAAGATAGACATCCAGAACAGGTGGTATGACGTGCGCAGGAGGGTCAGGGAGCTGTTGAAGAAGGACTACCTCTTGAGCCAACACACCGGCAGTGGCCCTCCTGCCAAGCCAGTATACCTCAGGCCCTGGGAGGAGAAGGTGCGGGCCATCCTACCACCAGTGAGCGTATATGGACTAGAAAACATCCCAGAGCCTGGTGAGTACACAACAAATGTACACAATATTGTGCCACAATACACACACATCACTGTCAAGGGGAGAGTCAAACCATGCACCCTTAGCAAATACACAGCAACCAGAACAGAACCATCCCAAAATGTGTATGTCAGTCAGATAAACACAACACATGCCATCTCATAGTGACATGTAACTGTGTCATCACATGTACAAACACAACTACAACTACAGCTAGGCAGTGGCACAAATATAACTAACAAACACATCCAGACATGTAGCCACCACTACAACACCACCACACAGTGAAGCCCACTGAAAGGAAGGAATTCTGTGTATGCTGGGCAAGTCAGTGTAGCCAATAGCATCATGGGAGTCGTAGTCACAGATATTGCCCACCCTCACAATGCGCACATCAACACCACCATGAACCATGCTCACATCACAGGGAGTGGAAAACAACTGACAAGATGGCTGACACTGGCTACTGCTGTGGGGAGCACAAGGTCCTGCTGGCAACTGTGCACCAACCAACAGCAGGACACCACTGACTGACATCTTGCCATTGCTCTCACACTCACACACAGTGAAGTCCACCCAAAAGCAAGTAAGTATGGGCATGCTGGGAAGTGGGGTGGAGGCAATAGCATGATGGGAGTGGTAGTCACAGATATTGGTCACCCCCACAACTGTCCCATCAACACCACCCTGAACCATGCGCACATCACAGGGAGTGGAAAACAACTGACAAGATGGCTGACACTGGCTACTGCTGTGGGGAGCACAAGGCCCTGCTGGCAACTGTGCACCAACCAACAGCAGGACACCACTGACTGACATCCTGAAAGACAACTTGCACTCCCTGCAATGGAAGCACGTTCCATGGTGGGATATCTGGCTGGGTGGGAAGGAGGACTCACAGCCCTGACCATAGTTACCAGCAGCGTTTCTCACACACACCCCTAACACAAACTCCACATAACTCACCTGGGAGAATGCATTGCCTCACACTCCAATCAAATATCCCACAAAGAACCACAACCCTGGGTCATGCTGAGTGAAGCACAGGGACACACATGGGACTTGTAGCAAAACTAACCCCAGGATAACACTGTCAGCCATCTTGTCAGCACAGGCACACAACCCCACAGGGAAGCAGAGTCAAAGGGAAGGAAGCATGGGCATGCTGGGAAGGGGGGTGGAGGCAATAGCATGATGGGAGTGGTAGTCACAGCTCAACATCCCCCACCCACATGGCCCAGCAAGCTCACACTCAAGCATGCACACCCCACAGAGAGTGGAAAGCCCCATCAAAGATGTCTGACACTGGTGCTCTGTTGTGGGGAGCACAAGGCCATGCTGGGAACTGGCCACCAACTAACAGCAGGACACCACTGTCAGCCATCTTGCCATTGCTCTCACACTCACACACAGTGAAGTCCACCCAAAAGCAAGTAAGTATGGGCATGCTGGGAAGTGGGGTGGAGGCAATAGCATGATGGGAGTGGTAGTCACAGCTCAACATCCCCCACCCACATGGCCCAGCAAGCTCACACTCAAGCATGCACACCCCACAGAGAGTGGAAAGCCCCATCAAAGATGTCTGACACTGGTGCTCTGTTGTGGGGAGCACAAGGCCATGCTGGGAACTGGCCACCAACCAACAGCAGGACACCACTGTCAGCCATCTTGCCATTGCTCTCACACTCACACACAGTGAAGTCCACCCAAAAGCAAGTAAGTATGGGCATGCTGGGAAGTGGGGTGGAGGCAATAGCATGATGGGAGTGGTAGTCACAGCTCAACATCCCCCACCCACATGGCCCAGCAAGCTCACACTCAAGCATGCACACCCCACAGAGAGTGGAAAGCCCCATCAAAGATGTCTGACACTGGTGCTCTGTTGTGGGGAGCACAAGGCCATGCTGGGAACTGGCCACCAACTAACAGCAGGACACCACTGTCAGCCATCTTGCCATTGCTCTCACACTCACACACAGTGAAGTCCACCCAAAAGCAAGTAAGTATGGGCATGCTGGGAAGTGGGGTGGAGGCAATAGCATGATGGGAGTGGTAGTCACAGATATTGGTCACCCCCACAACTGTCCCATCAACACCACCCTGAACCATGCACACATCACAGGGAGTGGAAAACAACTGACAAGATGGCTGACACTGGCTACTGCTGTGGGGAGCACAAGGCCCTGCTGGCAACTGTGCACCAACCAACAGCAGGACACCACTGACTGACATCCTGAAAGACAACTTGCACTCCCTGCAATGGAAGCACGTTCCATGGTGGAATATCTGGCTGGGTGGGAAGGAGGGCCGGATGTCAACCAAATACAACCAATGCAGACCATGTACACACCCCAACATTCACATAGAAATGCCCAAATAATGCAGGACAATGTGCTACACCAATATCAACCCCTGACTGTGACAACTTAGGACAATGCAATGTACAGGCCCGCATCCAGAGGCACAGTCACAACTGTCAGGTGTGTCAACCATTGATGCCTGCAGAAACATAACATACATTGTGTGTGTCTCCCAAAAACAGGTGATGATGGGGACACAGCAGCAGACGCTGAGGAGTCCCCGTCCCAGGCTCAAGAGGATACGGAGCTCACTGGTGTGGAACAGCCTCTGCCCTCCTCGGATGAAGAAGACCCACCTGGCACCTCCGGAGCAAGTCATCATGCAGCACCAGCAGGACCACCAGCTGCACCCCCTGCACCCACCCCTCCAACGACTGTCAACACACATACCACCCCTGCCGACATGGACAGACCAAGGAGCACCACCACCACCAGCACAGGGACCCTGGACCAACGTGGGGCCATGGACACCAACACCACCAACAACCCCCAAGGGGGCCCAGGGTCACCTGTGCGTGCCACCTCAGGTACTGCACGTGTCGCCAGGGGTGGTGGGAGGGGTGGGAGACATAGGTCGCTGCTCGCAGAGGGGTCTGGACTGCATGATGACCCACAACTGGCACGCATAGCCGATGCGTACCAGTCCAGCACCGGAGAGCTCAGCCAGGTAGTGGGGCTCCTCAGGGACATTAAACAGCAGCAGGCTGCCCATCATGCCCGCTTGGACTCACACATGTCCCGCGTGGAGTCCAAGTGGGACACACTGCAAGAGATGACGGCGGTGCATAGGGACATATTACAATGCCTCCGCCAGATGAGCAGCAACCAGTCAACACCTCCCTGTGTGCCCACAACATCTGGTGCTGAAACAACTGCAACTGCCACAGGGAGGCAGGATGACTCTGGCGGAGAGTCCCCTGCACCGCAGCAGCCTGCACTTGAGGGTCCCCCCAAAGAAGAGGGGTCGTCCGAGGAAGGACAACTGAGAGGCTGATGGCCATGCACAACCCCCAGGAAGCCAACACCTGTTCTGGATAATCACCTTTGTGCGCAAACTGTTCACCCTGTTGACTGCAACACAACTCCCCCACATGACATGGGGAGTACAAGTTGGACCAATGTCTCAGATGACTGTGGACTTGATACAGGACATTTCTGCTACCAGGACTTCCAATTCATCTAGGAACTTTGGATTGCAATCAAAATGTACAGCACTCACCATCCTGTGCACTATTCACACACATGTATGACAATAAACACACTAATACACCATACCTGCCTCTGTCGTGATTCCAACGTGGTTTCTGTCATGGAGATGATGACCAGCGAAATTACACTGTGCATGCTAACTGCTACAGCAAGTACAACACAGGCATGTGAGTCATGGCAACGTGACACATATGAGGGAGACACACCACCAGGGCTACACAACAAATACACACCTAGGCCATCTGACTCATTGCCTACACTGATGTTGCCAGGAAATACGGTGCAATGCACAGACACAACACCTATTCACAGTCTTAGTCAACTAGCCCACTGGTGCAGTAAGCAAATGTCAGTCAAATGTGTGACCACAGACAACGCACATCACAAAGTGAAGCACAGGTTTATTACACATTTGCAACATGTTGTAACCACTACAGATGCAAGGTAATCCCACCTGGCAGCGGGCACACAGTCAACAAGTGTAGAAGGAAGGAAGTCCATGGGTGTGGCGCACATCACCTGTAGGGACACGACAGCTACCACCCTGGAAGTCGAATCACGGTGTCGGGGATCACAGTTGACCAAACGACTCTGAAAGTACCCTGTGAAGGACAGAAATGACACACAGTCAAAAGCACTGAAGAACAGGACAGAACTGCAATACTCATGCCCAATACATGTCACAAGATACCCACCCAGAACCAAGTTAGCATGTCAACACTGTTGGGGAGTACAGACTACCTGTAAGGACACATCGCTACACGCATACAGTCATGTAGCCCATGGACACACTCAAACAGCACCAGAGCACCACCAACACATATCATGCAAACTCACATCATTGACATGACATCTCTGGATACTCACATTCAGCTGAAGAAGTTGGTGATGAGCTGTGTGCGGACATCACCATCATCATCATCATCATCATCATCACTGGCATCGTGGTCCAGGCCAGGATCCTCCACAGGTGGCGGACGTTGGTCATCGTCATCCAGGATGAGAGGCAACTCCTTCCGCACTGCCAGGTTGTGTAGCATGCAGCAGACGATGACAATCTTGCACACCTTTGCTGGGGCATATGGGAGGGACCCTCCTGTCTTGTCCAGGCAGCGGAAGCGGCTCTTCAGGAGACCAAATGTCCGCTCAATCACTCTCCTGGTCCGACCATGTGCCTCATTGTAGCGCATCTGGGCTGGTGTCACAGGGTTCCTGAGGGCGTCAGCAACCACGGCATGTTGGGGTATCCGGAGTCACCTACATACAGACAATTGCACATTAGCTGAGTTGGAAAAGAGGGTGGAACACTACATTGCAGAACACACACAATGGTACAAAGTCAGTACACACCAACAAGCCAGGCACGCTGGTTCCGCATCTGTGACATCATCCTCGGGATGCGACTACTCCTCATCACGTAGGCATCGTGTGCAGAACCGGGGAAATGGGCACACACGTGTGAGATGCTCATATCTGCAAGACAGACCACCAGTGCATTGACCGAGTGGTAGTGTTTGCGGTTCCTGTATGCCTGCTCTTGGGCCTGTGGTGGTACCAAAGCCACATGTGTCCCATCAATGGAGCCAATGACATGCGGCATCCTCCCCAGGGCATAGAAGTCACTCTTCACGTCAGTGAGTTGTTGGAGTCTAGGGAAATAGATGTACTGGTTCAGGTATATCAACATAGCCTCCAAAACATCGCGGAGCACACGGCTGAACATGGTCTGTGACATCCCACCAGCAGTCGCCACAGTGTGTTGAAAGGTACCGGTGGCAAAGAAGTGTAGGGCTGCCATCACCTTCACCTTGGGGGTCAGCGCTGTAGGGTACGGCCGGCCAGGTTGCAAATGTGGTGCCAAGCGCACTGCCAAATCCTCAATCAGCTGCCTGGTGAAGCGGTACCGTCGGATGCTGTCACGTTCCACCATCGTTGCCAGGTCAGGGAATGGTCTATGGACAGCTGGTGCCCTGCAGTGCATAGGTGAAGAAAGAAAGATTGTCAGTCACCCCACATATGTGGCATTGAACACACTCAATATCACATGATACATCATTATGAGGCACAAGTACATGATGTGTGCAGTTCCGTAAGGACATGTATGGCACATACATGGCCAACATCTAACATCACAGTTCAACAAGTGGCATCAATAAGTCCCAGGTTGTGCCATTGGATATCATGAGGCCGTGTCACAGTTCCCATCTCCTGCTGCCACGTTACAAACACACCCCACAGTGACATGTGAGGACAGATGTGCCCCAGGCATCACAGCTCAACGACAGGTAGATTCCCAGGGACCCTGTATTGCCACATGGACACTGGCATGACATGGTGTATCATGTATACACCACAGCAAAACAACCATGACCCCCACAGGTAGTGGTCCCTGTTGCCTCGGCAGGACAGACATGGACGTCTGTGACACACACACGCACAACATCAAAGTCCATGCACAAACAACGTGGATGTGGAGACTGTCTCCCATTGTGCACATGAAATCAGAGACATTGTAAACACAACATGCACACAGACTGTGGAGGACCATCACTATTGTGCCAATGGGTCACCCTGGGTTAAACATACCGTCCCACATGGGACTCAGGGGGTATGTGACATGACATACACATACACCACCGTGAAATGTGACCATGCCACATGCTCAGATATGAACAGTTGCACATCACAGTGGTCATGTACACGAAACACCAAGGATCCTGTCCCCATGAACACGTGCACAGCCTGGGGGTGGCTGCCCCCAAGTGACACCCACAGAACAACATGTTCACCCCCATACACGGAATAGGTAATGCAGCCTTACATGCCTTAGGATACAGTTTGGACAGGCTGTGGTGTTGTAGGTGTGCCCCTCACTCCCTGGGAAGTATATGTGGCTGGCATATGTTCACCTGTGACAGGCATGGTGACATATGCCAGTGACTTGTACAGGGACGCGTTGGACAGCAATGGACCGATCGGTGTGCACACATTGGCCATTGCATTCAATGTGTGCTGGTACGCGTTGTATTCGCAATACGCGTTGGACAGCAATGGACTGATCGGTGCGCACACATTGGCCATTGCATTCAATGTGTGCTGGTACGCGTTGTATTCGCAATACGCGTTGGACAGCAATGGACCGATCGGTGTGCACACATTGGCCATTGCATTCAATGTGTGCTGGTACGCGTTGTATTCGCAATACGCGTTGGACAGCAATGGACCGATCGGTGCGCACACATTGGCCATTGCATTCAATGTGTGCTGGTACGCGTTGTATTCGCAATACGCGTTGGACAGCAATGGACCGATCGGTGCGCACACATTGGCCATTGCATTCAATGTGTGCTGGTACGCGTTGTATTCGCAATACGCGTTGGACAGCAATGGACCGATCGGTGTGCCCGGCCGGCCCATTGCATTCAATGTGTGCGGGTACGCGTTGTATCCTGGGTACGCGTTGAACAGCAATGGACCGATCGGTGTGCCCGGCCGGCCCATTGCATTCAATGTGTGCGGGTACGCGTTGTATCCTGGGTACGCGTTGAACAGCAATGGACCGATCGGTGTGCCCGGCCGGCCCATTGCATTCAATGTGTGCGGGTACGCGTTGTATCCTGGGTACGCGTTGAACAGCAATGGACCGATCGGTGTGCCCGGCCGGCCCATTGCATTCAATGTGTGCGGGTACGCGTTGTATCCTGGGTACGCGTTGAACAGCAATGGACCGATCGGTGTGCCCGGCCGGCCCATTGCATTCAATGTGTGCGGGTACGCGTTGTAACCTGGGTACGCGTTGAACAGCAATGGACCGATCGGTGTGCCCGGCCGGCCCATTGCATTCAATGTGTGCGGGTACACGTTGTATCCTGGGTACGCGTTGAACAGCAATGGACCGATCGGTGTGCCCGGCCGGCCCATTGCATTCAATGTGTGCGGGTACGCGTTGTATCCTGGGTACGCGTTGAACAGCAATGGACCGATCGGTGTGCCCGGCCGGCCCATTGCATTCAATGTGTGCGGGTACGCGTTGTATCCTGGGTACGCGTTGAACAGCAATGGACCGATCGGTGTGCCCAGCCGGCCCATTGCATTCAATGTGTGCGGGTACGCGTTGTAACCTGGGTACGCGTTGAACAGCAATGGACCGATCGGTGTGCCCGGCCGGCCCATTGCATTCAATGTGTGCGGGTACGCGTTGTAACCTGGGTACGCGTTGAACAGCAATGGACCGATCGGTGTGCCCGGCCGGCCCATTGCATTCAATGTGTGCGGGTACGCGTTGTATCCTAGGTACGCGTTGAACAGCAATGGACCGATCGGTGCGCACCCATTGGCTATGGCCTGGCCTGGCAACGGACGCGTTTTCAAATTTTGAACGAGTCTGATGCTGTAAATTCAGTTGGTCACCCACAACAATGTTGCAAATTCATGGGTGTCATGAAGTTGAACTTTTGAAGGATGCTGTGGGCGTGTGTAAGTGGTGCAATTCCATGGATTGGCCAGATTCAGAAGATGCAAATGACTTGGACCTATCACTTTGGACACATGGGACAGTATCTGCCTCTGCAGCACACATATAATGCTGGCTGTTCCCCTGAGAGCTCACTTGCCTGCACTACATGCTCCAGGACGACATCTGCCACCACCACTGCTGCTGTATCTGCACCCTCTGGACCCTGCAATGGCACGTACTGTGGAGAGAGCCCCAGCCTTCAGCACTGAGGAGAACCAGGCCCTGCTGGACAGCCTCCTTCCACAGTACAGCAAGCTGTATGGGAAAGCAGGGGAGCAGGTGAGTGTTCTGTCCACTGCCTTCCTAAATGTGCATGTTGTCTGACTAGCAAGGCTAACAGTCTGCACGCCACTGGCTAGCAGGCTCACTGAGTAGTTGTCACCCCCCATAGTGTGTAGTTACATGCACTGGACAGGTATAGTGCAGTGACAGTGCATTTAAACAAGGTTTTACTTCCCAGGCAATGATACCATGTAGTAACTGCTGGCATACTGTCCATGGCCATCGTTGCACTGCCTGTGTACATCATGTGCCCCTGTGATTGAGACATGTATATCCAACTGTGTAATGCACGGATATGTTGCATGTGTAGTAATGGCATTCTCACTTTGTCATCCTCACAGGTTGATGCCCACCAGAAGCAGCAGATATGGCTGACCATCGTCCGGGCAGTGAGATCCGTGGGGGTCTACAAGCGCCGGATCCGCAACTGCCAGAAGAGGTGGCAGGACCTTAGGGGCTGGACCCGGAGGATCGCACGGGTCCAGCTGAAGCTGTCGCCTCCTCGCAGGAGGGGTGGACACCGGACCCTGACCCCCCACATGCTCAGGATCCTGGCGGTGGTCTTCCCTGATCTGGATGGGCAGCTGAAGGCCAGTGAGCAGCAAGGAGGGGGTGAGTCCATGACTGCATTGTGAACTATGTCTGCCATGCTATGTGCCCTCCTCTGGCCTGGTTAAACTTCCACAGTACATCAGTCATGTGGTCCAGGACCCATGTCCCTCTATTGTGCACTGCCCACTCCTCATCTGATACCCAGGTGTGGCCCTTACAGTCAGGGAATTGTGTCACTTGGGTACTGTGTCCTTGCAGTTTGCTTGACTCAAGGTGGGGGACAGCATCTGTTTCCCTAACTCTGTGGTGGGCATCATGGGTGGGTCCATTGCTTACACAATGCCTGTGTTCTGACATGTAATCTGCGTGTTACTTTGATATGTGGTCCAATTGCTGAGCTGATCCACCACATGTGCCTGGGGTATCTGGCACACACCCATGCTGCGGGTGGGAACAATGTTTGGGCCCCAGGAGTGTGTATATTACGTGTGTCACACATACTTAGCCAGCTGCCTACTGTCCAGGGCTCATCCCTCATTCATGTGGGGCAGGACAGTCATGCCTACTCCAGGCCATACAATACACTCTGTACTCCCACTCCCGTGTATCAGCTGACACGTTGTGCTCAGTGATTTGTCCCCTCAGGTGTCTGCCTCTGTGTCAGTGTGCTGTGGCTTCGTTGTCAGGACTGCTGGGGTGTTTCTCGGTTGGGGCTCAGCATGCCACCGGAGATGTGACCATAGGAGACGATACTTGTGTGACACATAGGTGTTTGATCACCTGACCGTGCAGACTGGGGTATGCGAATGTGAAGTTCAGGCAGCTGTTTCCCATTCACAGCAGATTGTGAGGTGCTCAGGTTCAGAGGGTTGTGTTACAGGTCTCCCATATGTCCAATCGGTATGACCTGGACAGATAAGGGTTCAGATGATGTGGTGTGTGGGGGATGTACATGTGCACTTGTTCAGCTCCAGGACTTGCATTCCCCATGACCTACTATTGTGACACAGTGCAGAGTGTTGTTGTCTGGCTGCCCTGCCCATGTGACTGGAGACAGTGATGTATGACTTAGCAGGCATGCCTGTGCCATGGCATGTGACTTCCTATTAGTGATCCTGCAGGGGAGTGACATGTGCTACATGCACACCATTGTGGCAATGGCTATCAGGACATGGGTGCATCATGGTGTCTGTCGCTGGTATGCATCACATGCATTTCATATTTGACTCTGGGCATCCCTTTCATCCGGACACCTGTACTGACTCAGTGGCAAGTGTTGTGATGTGTGCATGTTCACATGCTTAACCGGGTTCTCTGCACTGTCCAACTACTGTGTAGGTGGTGCATGTGTCCACACTGGGGTATTGCCATCCAACAGACACCAGACAGATGGGTGCAAGGCCAGGTGGGATGTGAGTGCCATGGTTGACCATCAGACTGACAATTGGCTTCTCCTGTTCTGTTTGGGCACTTTTAGCAAAGTTCAACTAAGGATGCCAGGGCTTGCTCTGTAATGTGCTGTACTAACTGTGGTGTGTGCGTTCGGTGCAGGTGACTGATGTCTGTCTGTTTCCCTATTGATTGCAGATACATCCACGGCCACAGGAGGGGACAGCTCCACGGACCAGGAGGAGCCGCAGAGCCAGACTGGGTCAGCAGCCGAGGAGTGGTCGGAGGGACCCAGTGGCACGGAGGGCGAGGGGAGCCACACCGAGGAGTCCTCAGCACCATCCACCTCAGCTGAGGACCACAGCAGCTCGGAGGATGACTCCCTTATGGAGGCGGGTGTCAGCAGCCACCACACCCCAGCTAGTGTTGCTGTCCCCGCCACCACCACCACCACCGCCCTCCCATCGGCTCCCATTCCCGAGGTCCGTGGAGGCTCCCATGTTCGGGAGCGTGTCTCCTTCGGGCCAGGCACCGCACCCCCTGCCCCTGTGTCCCCTGCTGCCCTGAGTGAGGAGTCTGTGTACCTCCTTCGCCAGCTCCATGTAGGGCAGACAGCGATGCTGAGTGTCCTCCATGCCCACACCACTCTGTTGACTCAGCTGGTGTCGTTCATGGAGGGCATCTCATCGGGCATGTCTGCCCTCACAGAGGGGCAATAGGTCCATGGACTCCTCCCTGACGGCAGCAGTGTCCCTCCTCCGACAGTCCCTCACCCCTCCTGCCTCTGCCCCATCCACACTCCCCAGCACCTTACCTGTCCCAAGCACACACACACCGGCACAGGCACACACCAGCACAGACACGAGCAGCACACAGACACACACGCCACAAACAAGACGCACACGCACGCACAGTCAGGGGACTGAAACCACACTCACAGGGGATGGGGCCCAGGCACACACACACGCATCCACGAGCACTGCGCAGTCCTCAGTTGCCTCTCCCTCCAAAGCCCCCTCCCTTGCCTCACCTGCAACCCCAAAGACACAGCGGCTCTTCCTCAGTGACCTCGGCCTCTTCCCCTCCGATCCAGCTGATACAGCATTCAGGGGAAGAGGAAGCCCACCCACACGGAGCGGAGTGCCCCTCGCCCCCGGACACCCTCCCCCAGGCGCAGACCGACTGACGCCCCCACCCGCAAGTCCCCCCGGACCCGGAAGAGCAAGACCCCGCCGCCGCCCTGCAGCTCAGGCACCAAGTCTCCTTCCTCCATCCCTCAGGCCCCCACTCCACAGGTGCCCCCACCACACCCTGCCCCAGGTTCCCCCACCCACAGATACACCATCCCCAAAAGGATCAGGCCTTCTCCCCCTGCCACTTGCTCTTCCGGCCCCACACCCCCGCTGCGCTTGTCTGTGCCACTGGTGTGGTGAGGGTGTCCTCCCCCTCTGTCCTGCCCACCTTACCTGATCCCCATTCTCCTCCCCTGGAGGTAGGCACTGCAGTGGAGGCCACTACCACCCTGTCTGACTTGGGCACTGCAGTGGCGAACCTGTCCACTCCATCTGCACGGTCCACTGCAGTCGTGCCGGCGCCCACACCATCTGAGTCATGCCCCCCAGTTGTGCCGGCACACACCATGTCAGACACCTCCACTGCAGTTGTCAGTGGCTCTCCAGCACCCACCACCCCTTCCCTGCCTCCTTCTGGTGAGCCCTGATCCTGTCCCTGCGGTGCCTGGCCTGCCCCCCGTATGCCCCTCCGAGGGGATTGTCCCTGGTTTTCATCAGTGCAGGCATGCGTAGGGTGACATCTGCCACTGTCACCCTGTTTTGACTTTCATGATGGACTGGCCATTGGCCTTTGTTTATTTTTTACATGACTTCAAGTTTTGAACCCACATATGCTGAATAAAGCAACTTTCTGTTCTCTAGTGCTTTTGCTTCTGATGTACATGATGTTGATGATGCTAACCATGCCCTTGCTGCAGTGATGGTGATATTTGGTCTCATGAATATGTAGTGTTACTGTGCAGGAACCCATGTGGTCCAGGGGGACTGTGTCCTATCCTGTGGTGTATCCATGTCATCCTTAGCAGCATCTGAGGGTGTCATGTTTTCAATATTTGGCAATGGGATTTCCTACTTACATTAGCAATGTCACATCTGTGGCTTCCACCCCTGCACATCTGTTGTGCTTGCCATTGTTCAATTAGTCTACTTCCCTGACCGTGTGGCCATCTCCACTGGACATGCAGGTTTGGGCATCAATGGGGAAGGACTCATCTGTGTTGTCAGTGCAACTTGCTATACATGTGTGTTGGATCTGTGCTGATGATTTCGTTGACACTCCCATGACCAGGCTGATGTGACAGGAGCCTTCATTTGGTGCTAATTGTTGACTGTGTGACCAAGTGTTCTGCTGACATGATGGAGCCCTACTGAGGCGACATATGGCACAGCTTTCCTCACACAGGAGTGGAGTCCCCTCATGGCAGTGTGTGCTCCTGTGACATCGCCTGCGCCCAAGGTGTGTGTTGTATGAGCATGTCTGTGTGTTCACTTCCATTTTGCTGTGCATGCTGGGATCCCTAGTGATGTACCTGTTTGTGATGCTTGCTGAGTTGACCTATGTTCCCCCAAAGTCTTCTCCCTGGGTTCTCTGTGATGTGGGTGCATGGCACATTACTGGTCATCAGGGTGTCACCCATAGGTGTGTTTGCTGTCAGGGCTGAGTTTGTGGGCAGACGCTGATGGGTCACAGTCAGGATTCCCCTTGGCACTTGTTGTTTACACCTGTCATGTGATTTCCGGTTTGTGTTAGCTTTCATTGGTTGTGACACGTTGTGTGTGTGACTGCTGGCACTCCTCAGGGTCAGGGCTGCAATGTTGGTAGTTGTCTATGTGTGTTCTTTGTGGGTGACCTTGGCTTCTTCATTGGTGTGTGACTGTGGCTGGGATCCCATTGGTTGGTGTGGTATTGCCGTCATGTCCATGTACAGCGTAGTGTGCAGTGTGTCAGACATTCAGGAGTCTTGTTGAGTGGCCATGTGTGATGTGTTTCTGCACCTTGGTTCCCGCCACCCCCCTGGGATTGTCATGGGTGCATGTGCAATGTCACCAGTGCATGTGAGCTTCACTGCTGCACATTGTTGGAGGTCGAGGTGTGTGGTGTTGAGTGTGTGCAGATGAGAGTTGTTGCCCGGCTAGTCCCCTGCCTCCATGTTGGCCTTGGCTTACTGGCCGTGCTGATTGATTTGTGCTTGTGTAGGTGTGATGGTAGTTTGTTGCTCAGGACACATGACTGTGGTTCACAGTGTGAACGACATCTAGCTTTGTCATCACAGTGGGATTGTAATGCAGCCCAGGGTCACCACATTGTGGGGGCCCTGGGGGTAGTGCTGTGGTGTCTCTGTGTCTTGCTGTGTCAGTTGCTGTTCCTACATGCTTGTGTGACATGTGTGATTTGTGCTCCCTCTCATCTGACAATGCCTGATTGCCCACATAGGGGATTTGGATCCATGAGTTACCTTTGTGTGGCACTGTATGCACATCTGTGTAATTGGTATTCAGGCCTCCTCATGTGTTGTGTGGTTGCCTGGGGACACTGGTACCCCCCCTCACCTGTTGTGTTTGATGTGCAGTGTGGGTCTGCCTGTTTGTGTTTGTGCATCTGCACCACTGCATTGGCATATCTTTAGTGTGCCATTGGCTGTATGTTGTTTGGTGTGTTTCCCCTGCTGTCCCTGGGACTCCTAGGTCATCAGTCAGCACAATGATCATTGTTTGTGTGTCCCATTGCTGCCATGGTATGGTATCTGTTCACCTCACATCTACAGACTCCACAGGGTATCTGCATTTGTTTGCCCATTGGTGCAAATATGTGGGTCTGCATTCTGATGGTCACTTCTGTCATTGTATCATTGATGAATGTTGACAGTGTCAGCCCCCATGGGTGATGTTTGTCTGCACATGGCCAAAGGTATGTCTTATTTGCACTGCACTGTTTGCCTCCCCCAATGTATGTTGCTATGGGACACAAGCACTACTTTGCCACTGATGTGTTTGTTGTTCTGTGACCAGGAATCATCCATGCAGTTTGGCAGTTGCAGCTTTTTCTTTGTCAACACTTACATATTGGTCACTGTGATGAAGGGGGTTTGGACCCCATTGCCCCAATGTTCAAAATGTGCTTCAGCTATGGACCCCACACTTACATTTTGGTCACTGTGATGATGGGGGTATGGACCCCATTGCCACAATGTTCAAAATGTGCTTCAGCTATGGTCCCCACACTTACATTTTGGTCACTGTGATGATGGGGGTTTGGACCCCATTGCCACAATGTTCAAAATGTGCTTCAGCTATGGACCCCACACTTACATTTTGGTCACTGTGATGATGGGGGTTTGGACCCCATTGCCACAATGTTCAAAATGTGCTTCAGCTATGGACCCCACACTTACATTTTGGTCACTGTGATGATGGGGGTTTGGACCCCATTGCCACAATGTTCAAAATGTGCTTCAGCTATGGACCCCACACTTACATTTTGGTCACTGTGATGATGGGGGTATGGACCCCATTGCCACAATGTTCAAAATGTGCTTCAGCTATGGTCCCCACACTTACATTTTGGTCACTGTGATGATGGGGGTTTGGACCCCATTGCCACAATGTTCAAAATGTGCTTCAGCTATGGACCCCACACTTACATTTTGGTCACTGTGATGATGGGGGTTTGGACCCCATTGCCACAATGTTCAAAATGTGCTTCAGCTATGGACCCCACACTTACATTTTGGTCACTGTGATGATGGAGGTATGGACCCCATTGCCACAATGTTCAAAATGTGCTTCAGCTATGGTCCCCACACTTACATTTTGGTCACTGTGATGATGGGGGTTTGGACCCCATTGCCACAATGTTCAAAATGTGCTTCAGCTATGGACCCCACACTTACATTTTGGTCACTGTGATGATGGGGGTTTGGACCCCATTGCCACAATGGTCATGGCCTGCTTGCATTGTGGGGGCCACACACATTTATGTGTGGCACATGTGATAGGGGGTCACATTGTATGTTCAAAGTCATGTTCAGTGTTGTAGGCATTTGACACAGTCTACACACGCTTGTCATGGTGTTGGGGGATGTCTTTATGTTGCATTCTTTATGTTGGTGTGTGCTTGTTGTGTCATGTATTAGCCATCCTGTGAGTGGGGTGTTGTTGGTGGTAGGCATCCAGCCCCCCATGGGTAGAGGTGGTAGTTGTGGTAGGCATCTGACACCCCCTGGGTAGGGGTGGTAGTAGTGGTAGGCATCTGGCACCCCCTGGGTAAGGGTGGTAGTAGTGACAGGCATCCAGCCCCCATGGGTAGAGGTGGTAGTAGTGGTAGGCATCTGGCACCCCCTGGGTAGAGGTGGTAATAGTGGTAGGCATCTGGCACCCCTGGGTAAGGGTGGTAGTAGTGGTAGGCATCCAGCCCCCATGGGTAAGGGTGGCAGTAGTGGTAGGCATCTGGCACCCCCTGGGTAAGGGTGGTAGTAGTGGTAGGCATCTGGCACCCCCTGGGTAAGGGTGGTAGTAGTGGTAGGCATCCAGCCCCCAATGGGTAGAGGTGGTAGTAGTGTTAGGCATCTGGCACCCCTGGGTAGAGGGTGGTAGTAGTGGTAGGCATCTGGCACCCCCTGGGTAAGGGTGGTAGTAGTGGTAGGCATCCAGCCCCCATGGGTAAGGGTGGTAGTAGTCGTAGGCATCCAGCCCCCCATGGGTAGAGGGTGGTAGTAGTGGTAGGCATCTGGCACCCCCTGGGTAAGGGTGGTAGTAGTGGTAGGCATCCAGCCCCCATGGGGTAAGGGTGGTAGTAGTGACAGGCATCCAGCCCCCATGGGTAGAGGTGGTAGTAGTGGTAGGCATCTGGCACCCCCTGGGTAGAGGTGGTAGTAGTGGTAGGCATCTGGCACCCCCTGGGTAGGGGTGGTAGTAGTGACAGGCATCCAGCCCCCATGGGTAGAGGTGGTAGTAGTGGTGGGCATCTGACACCCCTGGGTAGGGGTGGTAGTAGTGGTAGGCATCTGGCACCCCTGGGTAAGGGTGGTAGTAGTGGTAGGCATCCAGCCCCCATGGGTAAGGGTGGTAGTAGTGGTAGGCATCTGGCACCCCCTGGGTAAGGGTGGTAGTAGTGGTAGGCAACCAGCCCCCCATGGGTAGAGGTGGTAGTAGTGGTAGGCATCTGGCACCCCCTGGGTAGAGGTGGTAGTAGTGGTAGGCATCTGGCACCCCCTGGGTAAGGGTGGTAGTAGTGGTAGGCATCCAGACCCCCATGGGTAAGGGTGGTAGTAGTGGTAGGCATCTGGCACCCCCTGGGTAAGGGTGGTAGTAGTGGTAGGCATCCAGCCCCCCATGGGTAAGGGTGGTAGTAGTGACAGGCATCCAACCCCCCATGGGTAGAGGTGGTAGTAGTGGTAGGCATCTGGCACCCCTGGGTAGAGGTGGTAGTAGTGGTAGGCATCTGGCACCCCTGGGTAGGGGTGGTAGTAGTGACAGGCATCCAGCCCCCATGGGTAGATGTGGTAGTAGTGGTAGGCATCTGGCACTCCCTGGGTAGAGGTGGTAGTAGTGGTAGGCATCCGGGCCCCTATGTGTATATGTGGCATTGGTGATGGCCATCCCGCCCCTATGGTGCTGCTTTTGCTGGTGTAAGTAATTTCTGCATCCCTCTGTGTGTGTGTGATGTGTCGGGTACGTGTAGTTTGTTTTTGTGGTTGGTGTCTGACTTACCTTCTGCGCCGTGCGCGTCCGTGCCTGTTCCGGTAGTAGATGTAGAATATTGGTAGGATCGGCACAATGGGATTCATGGTTGGTTCATCTCGTTTGTCTTTCTCGTTGCTTCGCCTCGTCCTCGTCGCTGGCGGGTTCGTCTCGTAGCCGTGGATCGTGTTGTGGCGCGAATCGGAGCTTATGTGCACCTCTCCCGGATGCTTTGACGTGCCGTGCGTAGCGACGGGTTCGGCGCGTACGGGAAGTGCATCGTACTTGTCCGGCCGGACGGGGCTGCGTTTGGCTTCCGTGCGACTCGATTCTGCGTTCTGAGGATCCGGCTCGGTCGGGGAACAGGACCTGGATTGGGTGAGTACGACTGGGTCGGAATCTATGCTGTTGTGCGCATCGTACTTGCTCGTTCGGAATAATGTGCGGTTCGGTCGGGAAACAAGCATTCGCATGGCTTTTTTCCCGACCGAATGATGTTAGGTGCGCCTCCGACCGAGATCGGAATCGGCCCCTCTGTGTCTTTCAAGGGTCCGCAAACCCACCAAGTTCAAGACAAGACAGTCCGGAGACTGTACCAGACACAGCCCGTAGGCTCGTGCCGTTCATCCATGGCGCCACATTTTCCAAGAATTCAAGTCACTCACCTGGTGCACTCAGGTCGAGGAATATTATTCTCCACTGCCGACTCTTCGGACCAAACGGTCAAATCCAAGGTTCCGCCTTCTCAGGACTCCGGCCGGTGACCACTAGATGAGGATTCACCCGATCAGCTGGGCGTGGCAGCCAAGAGAACCGGGCTCTTATCGTGTGGGGATCCCCGATCGGCCCGACCGACCAAACTCCACCTCAACCCTACAACCCGATTACGGGCGAGTCGGGTCACCTTGCGGAGTCCCTGTTCGGGCGCCAACTGAAGGAAGTGACCCGAAAAGGGTCACCCGGGTTTCCTACAACCACCTTATAGCCTTCCCCAAAATGAAGAGTCGGTCAGACAGTAGAGAATACAAAACAATCGTTTATTACCAATACTCTGCAGAGCAGTCCAATCTGACCTGCACCCTAAGATGTCTGCCGAGGGACTGGCCCCCCAACAGTCGGCAATGCATAATCATTCCTCCCAAGGGTCTCCTAACCACGCCCACAATGGAAAGTTACCGGCTTCGGCCGAACATGAGATAGTGATACATGTTATCACTATCTCAAGGTTGCCGTCCTGGGTTCGGCGGCTCCTAACGTGGGAGCCGAGCTACACACAAAGATAGGCATGCGAGGGCAAAATGGCCTATTCATTAGTAAGTCAGAAGGCAACCTTGAGCTAAAGAGAAAATAATAACTGAATTCAGCGTTCTGCTGAGGCAAGCAATACGAACAGTGAGGCCTGGTTCAGACACAGCCTAATTAGGATTACGAAATACAAAATGGCGCCGCACTTGCTAACTGAAGCCCGCACATTGCTTGGATAACTCAGTGGGTTACATGACATGAATACGAATGGTGTCTCATTTAGCCGCACACTGCTAACCTAATATAGTGTAAAACGAGTATATAATGAGAATGGGTTTTTCAAATCTAACACAGGTATGTCTCGGAGTGCCAAACTTTGAGAACTACTGCCTGGCCTATCAACTACAATGAGAGTCCCGGTGGCTGTCAAGCCTCCACCTGGCAGATACTGCAACTGCCTCCTTCCACTGGGATTTGCAATGTCTACTACACCTATTTCAGCCCTGTTTGAGGGTCCCGTTGCCCAATACCACCCTTTTACGAGTAGCATTCTATTGTTATTGACAATGCCTTCTCCTTACTAAGACTGTGCTGCTATATGCTCCGACGCTGCCCATTCTGGGCACACTGCAGGAGCTGCTGGTCACCTCCTTAGCAGAGATCTATATCACAACAGCACTCTCCTTCCTCTGGATGACCTAATTGCAAATGATAGGCTTCCTCCTGGCCAATTTCTACTCTATAATTCCCTCATCAGTGCGCTGGGCTGGGCATGCATTGGGGGACCTGCAACAAGAGCACGAAACACACCTCACCGTTTAATATTTACATGTCATGGGCACAGGCCGTCACTTAACAAGCTGGCCTGCCAGTTCCTTACGCGTGCCTGCAGTAGTGCCAATTGCGTCCTTGCGTCTCTATTGGGATGTTGAACTGGGCCACCCCTGCACAGACAATGAATGGCTGACATACCCTGCCTTAGTACCCTGCACCCTATAGGGGGCCTCTCACTCCTCGGCCTCGCCGCCACGTACCTGGTCGCCCATATAGGGCAGCATGCTGCAAGCGCACCTACCTTTACCCACTTCCAGCAAACATAGCTGGCCATCTCTGTATCACATCACTGACAGACATTCCCTTGTACACAGAGTGAGTACGGGCTTGTTCACATGTTTTTATGTTTCTTTAAATATTTTATTTTCCCTTCCTTGTCATATTATGAAGAGTTTATGACCCTCATGCAATACCATGTTGTTATAAGATTTACCGTACTCGCTTTCAAGTAAATGCATATGCAGGCATAGTAATCCTTCATTCTGACTACTAGGGAAGTTGACTAAGGGCAGAATTTCCAGAGCCCCCAAAAGATTGTGTTGCTCTCTAGTGGAGAAGGACAACTATCCTGAAACACGTGTCTAGAGATACACAGCACTGGCTGCACCAACAAGGGTGAAAAACTAAAGAATTTCACTGAAGTAAGTGTTATCATGCGCTACATTTACCATGCTGCATTAGGGTGAACTAAGTGCTGGGATGTGAGGCAGTGTGTTCCCACCCTCTTTATGTAATTGATGCTGATGCTTCTAGACTGATACTCACTTTTTTGTATTTTATGCTTTCTGTAATTCTGCTGAATGTATATGTGTAAAAAAAC
The DNA here is from genome assembly GCA_963921515.1 of Calotriton arnoldi. Classification (NCBI taxonomy): domain Eukaryota; kingdom Metazoa; phylum Chordata; class Amphibia; order Caudata; family Salamandridae; genus Calotriton; species Calotriton arnoldi. The sequence goes on from CAWUFW010001086.1 coordinate 2,041,703, forward strand.
GCACAATAAATCCCTCGTTATCCTTGTTAAGGACTCAATGACACATCCATCAAGGAGAAGAGCCCTGTTTAACGTCGAAATTGTTTGAATCTTAACCACAGGTATATTTAAAACAAGTGAGACAGTAGAGTGATCCGAAATTGTCGGGTTACTGACTGCAATAACTGAGTTACAGATTTATCTAAGAGAAGGTAATCAATTCTGGAATGATGGCCATACTTTTTGCTATAATATGTGTAGTCTCTATGGTTCCCTGATCTCTTATGCCAAATACCAACTAACCCTATATCTGCCATCATATCCTTTAACTAGATTCTCACTTGTGCCATACTTTTATTCGGTTTATAAAAACAAACCATAAAAGATAAAATCAATAAAATATTAAATAAATATTCAATAAAATATTAATTAAACTTCATACATGCTACACACTTTTCTACAGTCGAACAGATAGATAAAAAATTAGCCACATTAAATGAAGTCAGGTAATAACATAAGATAAAACAAAGCATTTTAAAGTGCAAAGTATCTTGAGGCGAGATGCCATCACATTTACATGGGGTAGGGACCGGTTTAATTGAGCTCCCACGTGGTATGGCCAGCAAATGCTGAATGAGGTTCAGTCTAAATCAAGTCAATAGAAAACTATGGTGATTCAATAAATCAAAAGTTAAACAAGACTCCATAAAATCTGTGGTTTGCAAGGGAAGATAGTTTTTCACAGTGGTTTTATTCAGAGCAACACACTCTCTCTCTTTAGCTTTGAGTGCATTAAAGGCTAGCTTAGTCCAGGTAATGTCACATTGGACCATTCAATCCGGGTTACTATGAATTGCGGGTTGTCCAAATTTGCTCAATAATCTCTTTGATATATTTGAACCAAGGGATGCTTACCACACGATCTAAAGCCAGACTATTCTTTAACCCCTTCGGCGCTGCGTGAATTCTCCCGCTGTGTGGGAGAATTAATGAGTGGGCGTGTTTCGGACGGCTCCCGGCCGTCCTCCGCACACGCCCACCGTGACGTTGGACGGCCAGGGGCCGTCCTGAGCACCGAAGGGGTTAAAACAAGACGATTAAAACTTTTCTCAGGGCGCAGCCAAACAGATAACCAGAGAAGAAGTGGCCGTAGCTATAAAGTGACCTCTGGAAAGGTCCAAGGCCCAGTTCCTCATGTATAGTAAAGGAAGAAGTACTCTGAGGAAGGCATAAAAGTCTTCTAAGAAATTTGTTTTCAACAACTAAGAGGGCCAAAATATTAAAGTACTCCCAGAGATCACAACCACAGACGGGCAAAGGGACACGCTTTACTCTATACATTTTGAGCAGAATCTAAATAGATTTGTGCCCCATGCTATTTACAAAGTCAAAAATAGAAGCAATGCTCCAAGTGAATGTAATGCTTCTAGCAGAAACTAAAGAAGACCAGGTCAGGGAAGAATCAAATTGAAGCCTAAATAAGGAAAAGTAGAAACACAACTAATATTGTTGCACTGAACCTAAAAAATTCTTGAATTGGTTGACCGAGGGTCTATCACCAATACGCAACACTTTGAAAAATTAAGGACAGCATCATCCGCATAAAGCAGAACCGGAGTACAATGATTACCAATCCGGGCCATATCAGAACCACCCAGAACCACCCTGAATTAGCACCTTTTCCAAATTATTAATATAAAGAGTAAAAAGAAACAGAGCCAATACACACCCTTGTCGAACCCCTCGCATCAAGTTAAAATGATTAATACATTCACTCTGGAAGCCAAAACGAACAACAGCGGACAGACTGAGGTGAAGATCGCGCAAAAGAAATACTAAATTCGATTCCACCCTAAGCCGCAACATGACGAACCACCAGTTTCTCTCTGTTAACGCTGTCAAATATGGTGCTTAAATCCATGAAGGTGGAGAGCATCCTGCTTGGTCACTGTATATTTATGGATAATCAGATACAAATTGAGACATTGATCGATAGTCCCCAACCTGGGCTGAAACCCATATTGTACATCCGATAAAACACTATTTTCAAGGGCCCAATTAATTAGTCTGTTTAAAACAACCCTGCCAAAGATCTTAACCACAGAACAGATCAGGAAAATAGGTAGATAACACTAAGGGTCAGCACAATTCCTCTTTTTAAAAGCAGGAACTATCACCGAATAAAACCATAGCTGGGGTATGGAATGCTTAGCAACCTCATTGAGATATAGCGAAATCACATTAGACCAAAGGGCAAGATTAGATTTAAAAACATCTATTGGAACTCCGTCAGGGGGCCTTGTTTGAGGGAAGTACCTGGATAGCCGCACACACCTCTTCATACGGAAAGGTAACGGGAAAGTTACGGAGTATGGGAGTAGAGTTAGGATCAGCATAAATGCCCCCAAAGTGTTTAACCCAGAGAATTGTACAGTGCAAAACCAGGATCAATTACAGTCTTCAAGATAGGACGATTGATAATCTCCCAGAATCTAGAGCTACCACACTGCCTGCTGGCAGCAAGCAGCTCCTCCCATAACTCTGTGTGTAAAAACGTTACTGCTCTTTAAGAATTCTTTTATACGAAGTACAATAAACACTATAGATCCTTAAACTATCTCTGGGAATGGCATTCAGAGCGTCCATCAAAAGATGGTGTTCTACGAAACAATTTGCATTAAACCATTTAAAGGGTTTAGAAACCCCAGAATTGGAATTATAAGTCAGAAGAGATTTTATGTTATCACATATATTAGGAAATGAGCTCAAAATAACCAAATTAGAAGGATCAATATTCAAACAAAGCTCTGTCTGGGGATAGCAACCTTTGAATAAATTTAGAAGGAGATGTCGGGAAAGACGTTCTTCCATCTGAGGCACTGGCCCTGGGAATAGGAAACAAGAGCATCCGTAATAAAGCACTTAGAAAATGCTTTATTAAAATCCCAGCTAAAAGAGGCTGTAAGGAGATTGTGGTTACTGAAAGGGCACCACGCTACCTCAAAGTTGAGCAAAAGGTGGGCTAGATGAGGAAACAAAAATGTAATCGATTACACTAGCCGCACCTCTGCCAACACTCCAGGGGTCAACTGTGCGTCCTGAGGATTTAAAAAAAAAAATTCCCATATACTCCCACCCTTGTGCAACCATCCAGAGGAACCATCCCACCGATACAATGAATGAATGATCAAATAGGTGCCTTAAAGTACTCGCAGCAAATTGATTATGCCTAGTGATCCAGCGGGTTACTAGCAACAAGCATTCATACGCTAAATACTCACCTGGGCCCATTCATTCATACTAGCTAATAATCACCGCTGGTGGGAATCAGTTGTACTCTTTATCAATATCCCTGCTACCAATTACCTTTTCTGATTGAAGAGTAATGACTTACCAATGGACCTTTGATAACTGGGGTTGAAATGAGATCATACAAAATATAATTTTCATTAACCACCTGAAATAACCACTGACTCAGGAAGTTTTAAAATGTTTATCTACATTCTTTAGCAGAGTAAATTACAATCCGCATAATACTTAATCGCATATCAAGGAGGAAGCACACTATTGTCACCTATTGATCACAAATGACGGTCCCTCAGAAAGGAGAAGATAGAGACAGCAGTACGAACTAAAGATTTCACATTTATAGTTACCTAAAGGTGTGAGAACCAAACCCCCTGGACAGGGAGTTGGAAAGGGTCCCCAGGATAGAATGAAGACCAAGACCTCCGGACCGGATTCAAGACAGGATAGATGACCTCTCTACCAACGACGCCTGCGTCGTTCCCCTCTCTGACACTTGGTTCCTCCTCGGTTCTTCCGCGTCTTCCTCTAATAGAGTCCGCCGCCCCCACTTCACGACCTCTTCCGACAGCAATTCAGTTTGCTCGGTTCCCTCTGTGGCAGCATCGGTTCTCTGCTACAGCATTTATGTCCATCTGCGCTGACATCCTCTACGCCAGGTGTCTCCAACCAGTCGATCGCGAGCTACCAGTAGCTCACAGAAACCTTCACAGTAGCTCCCATCCTTGAGCTCACTTTTAAATAAGAACTGAAAGTTAAGGAAAGGCTGTGTTTACTTTACATTATTATCAGGCTGCAGATAGCAGAACCTGATAAGGAGCACAGATCCACTCAGAAGTATGACTCAGGTGGTTCACAGAGCTAAAAAAAACTGAAGCACCAAGATATTTAACTCTTAAATAAAAGTCATTCTCAACTCAGTATTGGAGCGAGGGAACAAAATGATGTTTCAGAATGCTTTTAAATGAGAGAAAATTAAAATGAAGAGTTAACTTAATGATTAAGTTTAAATCTTCATTTTCTCCCTTTTCAAAGTGTGCATTTACAAATAACAGGCATCTTGCTCCCAGTAGCTGGTAGACACTGTGCCACATTTAAAGCTGAAAAATACAGTCATTTTCCTTTAAATAGGAGAAATTTAAAGTGAAGAAAAATGTTTCTATGAAACATTGGGACATATTATTAAGGAGATGCGATAATTATCGCAAATCGCGCTTAGCGCGATTTACTCTATCGCTGGATTACATCGCCGTGTTAGCGACGTATTATCAACGTTTTGCTAACAGGCGATGTAATTCCAGTGATAGAGGCCGATTCCCAGGAATAGCGCGTGAAATCCAGCGATGATTTCATAGCGCTAAGGAGAGGCTTGCTGATAGGGGAGTGTGGACCTAACCTGGCAATCCACCTCCCATTATCAGTATGCCTAAGTCACTTTTAAAGCAGGCGTAACATTCCTGCGATAACCGCGGTTAGCGCGGTTATTTTTATCGCTTCGCGGGTCTGCTGCATGGCTTGCTAATATCGCGAAGCCGTGTTAGCGTGGATTCCCATGTTGTTGTACTCGGGAACGCCTACTTTGCATGTCATTAGCGATATTGATCGCTGACATGCAAAGTCGCATAGAAAACACGCGCTAACGCTTGTTAGCGTGTCCTTGACGATATTGAGATAAAAAAATCGCCGCTTTTCGGCGCTATTTGCCGAAAAAGCGCGATATATCTCTTGATAATATGCCCCATTGTCTTAATGTTTTTCTCTCTTTTAAATATGTTCTAATGTTTTATGAAGCAACTTCCGTCACATTTAAACAAAATGACTGTATTTTCCTGTTATAAATATGGCACCCTGTCTACAGACCACTGGGAGTGAAATGCCTGCTGTTTATAAAGACAATTTGACAGGGGAGAAAATTAAAATGATGAGTTTTATGTAATGCATATAAACATAAAGTTAACTCTTCAGTTGAATTTTCCTCTATTTCAGTGTCGCTACCAGTGGCTGGTAGATATGCTGCCATATTTATAACTGAAAAATACAGCCATTTTTTTTAATGGGAGAAATGTAAAGTGCAGAAAAATGTTCTATTAAGTGCAGAAAAATGTTCATGATACTGAACATTTTTGCAGAACATTTTTCTGTACTTAAAATTTTTCCCATTACAAAAGAATGTTTGTATGTTTGTGTTGTACATGTAGTGGTGCCACATATGGCGAAAGGTATGTCCTGTGCCCCAAGTACATACGACATAGGCTCTCAGTTACCCATAGACATATATCCCATTCATTCACACAAATGTTCATACATCCCCACAGACCATGCACTCAATGACACACATGGCAGTATTTTGTTCAAAGCATAGGGTTCCATGGACATTTGGTTTAAAGTCAATTAAGCTGGGTGAGGGAGTGTCTGGTAACAATGCACGGGTTACTTGGCCTTCAGTAGCTCATGAAGATTTTCACTGATCAGAAGTAGCTCTCATCACAGAAAAGGTTGGAGACCCCTGCTCTACGCTAACTAATTAGCTAATTCTATATCTATTATACCCTTCTACGCCCATGTACCTCCCATTAATGTTTCAAAATTATGGGCCCACTAATTCTGATTGGACAGGGACAGGGGGTTGATCCTCACACCACGTCAATTTAGTTAAATTTTCTTAAGCCCATTGTTTTTAAAATACCGCCCCTCTCAATTAATACATTTGCTTTATTTCACACCCGTTTCACAACAATTTAATACAAAGTATATACAAAATGTATCTTTTCGTGGGACATTTCGAATGAACTCTGAAAGTGATCAGCGGGTCATGTCCTTGGACATCTTCCAAGTTGACTTCATCACTTTGCTTTGTTAGTTTTTAGGGCGCATGCGCAGGTCACATGTTTCTTGAGCTGCCGTTTAGTCAACCCAGGCCCATTTTACGAACTAATAGAAATCAAAGAAGAAACATATTAATATAAAAAAATAAACGTTTTCATTGTATACCTCCTACTTCTACCCTAATCCCATTTAATTATAAATGTCTATCCCGCATTAGTAGCGTTAGAATACCACCAGATTAATTGCAGCAACGCAAAAGCCTTAGCATGTGAGAACATTAAGCGGCCATTTTAGCATACACTGCGCAGAAGCAAAAAGTTTCCCTCCAAGCAAAGAAAGACGTCATACCACGTGACATGGTTGACACATGCGCAGTAGAATTCCCGCGTTTTAGCGGCCATTTTGGATTAGACAAGGATTACTTATTAGTGGAAAACACATAGGCAAGCATCTTCTAGATAAAATGTTGTGTTTGCACATTATTAATAAAGACATTACAAGGTTTTAGTACAAATTAATTAATACTGTGAGAAGATTGCTTTCGAGCAAGTCTCATTGTGAGTCCTTGCTCCATCAATCCCCTCTCTGATGGCGTTTCTGAGCCATCAAATTACCTACAACCAGATGCCAACTTAACATATTTCCGTCACCTTATTCTTTCCTTTCAGTTTCTTATATATTTCACTTCTCAGGTCTTCTAATTCAATCTCCTCAAAATTCCTTTTCTTTCCTCTTCCTGTCACCCTATATGTTTCCTTCTTTCTACAACATTTGCACCATATCATTATTGACAATACTGTTATTGCTATCCCTACTAAGGGTACTATTATATGACCTATAAGTCCTTTCCCTACATTAGTAAACCAGGTACCAATTGACGCAATGCTATTTGTCAATCTTCCCCATACGCTATCAACTTCCAGTGGTTTCAGTTCATTCTCAAGTTTTGTTATATTCTTTATATATGTTCCGATTTCTGCACTTTTGTCCGGAATATACGTGCAACAATGTTTCGTTTTCAACAATGTACAGACTCCGCCCTCTTTTGCTAACAATATATCAAGAGCAAGTCGATTTTGCATAACCATAGATCTAATCGCAACCATCTCCGCATTAATCATTAGAAATCCTCCAGCAGTATCCGTTGATAAACGATCAACCACTGTATACAATTTACATATTCTCCTTGAGTTCAGAATTACTCCCACTGAAGGTATCAATGCACCAAATATATCACCTACAATTTCTGAAAAACTAGCTCTTTACTACGTGTTAATTCACTATTATTTTCATTGCTCCCAGTGTTTCTTTTTACGTGGTATACTTTTGGAAAAACAATTCCAAAATAACAACTTTCATACCACCGTGCAGGAAGCCTAAACGAGCCTTATTCCCACACACATAATATATTCCAGGAAAAACTGAATCTGTTCCTCCTTTTAGTCCCCAACCTCCAAGAATTAAGAAATTATGTTCACATTCAATGGTACCAATAAAAACATTGTTATATTCAGTCTTTAATCTATGAAGACAAATTTTCCTGTCTTTACAAAAATCTAGAGCCATAGCAGCTTGAGCCTTGCCAGGTGTATAAGTACCCTCTTTCTCAGCCCAAGGTGGAAGATGAGTTTTATGCTCAGACGCTTTCTTTTGGAAATTATGTCTTCTATTTTCAACTAAGTTTAAAAATATCTTTTCTTCTTCACGTAATGAACATGTTAGATTGCTTCTATGTGCATATGTTATGTCTATCAACTTCATTGTTAAGAAAAATTCTCCCATAAATTGTGCATCTTGACTACTAAGCACTGGGTTCAGATTCTTCCGAATAGGAACCTCTGAAAATATCACATCTATATTTGAATAATAATACTGAAGTTTCCCTGTTCTATAAAATAAACTAGTTAATACACTACAGGATATACCACAAGTTAAAGGCAAATGATGATATGTTAAACCTTCTGCTACTGATTCAGGTAACTTCATACAGACATAACAGTCACTAACTTCCATTGTATCTACAAACTGAAACAATAATTTAGTAAAAACATTTAAACTAGTATCGTTATCTGTTACAATGTGATGAAAATCTGGTTCATCCTCTGCTTCTATTTCTATTCTATCACTTTTCAGGTTATCTATCCCTCCCTTGGTATCGTTGTTATTTTTTTTGTCCATCATCATAAGGTAAGGAATTGCTACAATCACAACTAACCACACTATAAGCACCACTACCAGACTACATATGCATATAGCACAGCATCTTTTACAACCTTTCCGTTTCGGTCTCCCAGAAACTCTGTCCTCAGCCATTTTGACTAAGAAGATTTCTCTTCTTTCCTTTTCTTCAAAATTTTACGTTTATCAAGGTGGTTTTACTTCTTTTTCATAAGTCAGTTCTGCACTTGTTCCTTCGTCACCACTTTCACTTGTCTCTGAACTTTCGCAGTCTTCGAGAATTATATAAGTCCAATTAGGACCTTTAAACTTATTGTTCACGACTTTCAATCTTTTGCTTTTTCGTTTATCAGCCCCACTTGTTTGTCCAGATAAGCTTGTTACTTCATTTACTTGTTCTGGGTCTTCACTTCGTGTTACTATATGGTATTTTACTCTTTTAATGACACTAGGCCAATGATCACCCTTTCTGACTTTCTTGGTTTGCACTGTATCTTCACTTTCCGAGTCTTTTCCAAAAATTCCTTTATTCTCAAGGTGTGACACAAATTGTTTGTCCTTGATTTCAGTTTCCCACTCTATCTGCTCTTGTTCAGGTCTTATTGATGTTTCTTCAGTTGCCTGAATGTGAGTCTCTGCTAACTGGCCCTGTTCAGGATTGACGTTTTCATGCTTGATGCTTTCTTGTTCGATGTTTTCTTGGTTTTCTTCTCCCTGAACGTGTTTTTCTTGTCCTAACTGGTTCTGATCAGGGCTTATTGCACTCTGTACTTCTGCAGCCTGACCGCGTTCTTCTGAACCTGTCTGTCCCTGCTCAAATTTTGTTGTTTCGTTGTCAATTTGAGCCCAATTTCCTTTCCCTATCTGGGCCTGCTCAGGTTCTTTTGTAGTTTCAATCTCCCTATCCTGAGCTTGTTCTTCTTCACCTATCTGGTCCTCTCTAATTTCCTCTAATCTAGCTCTGCTCCTTGAATTGATAAAGACTTCAGGTATATCCACCACTGGTATCCAGTCCTGACTTGTGCTTGGTTGTTCTTCTTCAGTTACTCCCGAATCTATCACTTGGGATTCTTCAGCTGTCCAACCTTCAGCTTCCTCAGCTATTGATGCTGACTGAGAATCTCTTTCTTCAGGAGCTGGCACCCTTTTGGTGTGGCTTACATGAATCCAATTAGGTAAGCCTGCACATTTCACTGCTGTGTTTGTAACCAATATAACCTGACAAGGTTCTCCCCACCTGGGTGATAAACACGTTTCTCTGGTGTGATGCTTCACTACCACCCAATCTCCGGGGTTCAGATCATGCTCTTGTTCAGGCTGCCTGGAAACTGCGTCTTCTCCAACCTGGTGAGAGACAGAACGCACTAGGTCAGCCAATGCTTTGCAATAATCTAGAACCATATCATCAGTTATGTTCAGCAGTTTATTTCCAGGTACATGGGCTTGTCTCATTGCTCTTCCCATGATGATTTCATGTGGACTCAATCCTGTATTTCTATCAGGAATGCTTCTGAGTCCCATTAAGACAAGAGGCAATGCATCTGGCCAATCCAACGATGTGGATGCACACATTTTTGACAATCTTGATTTTATTGTGCCATTCATTTGTTCAACCACTCCAAAAGCCTCTGGGCGGTACGCACAGTGCAATTTTTGTTCAATTTTAAATGCTTCACAGATTATTAGAATTACATCATTATTAAAGTGACTTCCTCTATCTGATTCCAAAGTTACTGGGAAACCGAACCGTGGAATGAGTTCTCGTAACAACAGTTTTGCAACTGTTATGCTGTCATTCCTCCTGGTAGGGTAAGCCTCCACCCACCTTGAAAACAGACACACCATGACAAGTACATATTTCAGTCCTTTACATGGTGGTAACTGAATGAAATCTAACTGCAATCTCACAAATGGACCCTCTGCCTTTCCAATTTTTCCCAGACCAATTACTGTTCTCCTTCCTGGATTATTCATTTGGCAAGTTAAGCACCTCTGGCAAAGACTCTCTGCTGCAGCCCTAAATTTTGGATTGTACCAATTTTGTCTGAAAAGTCTAATCATGGCATCTCTCCCTACATGTGTGTCTCCGTGATACATTCTGGCCATTTGTGAAATCAGGCAATCAGGCATGACTGGTCTGCCATCTGAATAAACCCACACATCGTCATCTGTTCTTTGTGTACACCCTATTTTTATCCAAACATCCTTTTCACTCTCTTCAGCATCATCCTGCAATCGTCTCACATCATTCCATGTTTCAGGTGTTGAACATAGCATAAGTTGGCAGCTGATTCCCATTCTTTCAACCTTTCTGTTTACTGCCATTCTATTTCTGACACAGTGTTGAGCGATTAGGTCTGCGTATCTGTTGCCGGCTACCACCCAGTCATCTCCTGACTGGTGTGCGGCACATTTCACCACCGCCAATTCTTTTGGTAATTGTATTGCCTCCAATAATTCCATAACAAACTGCCCATTTTTGATTGGGGATCCTGAGGAAGTCATGAAATCCCTCTGCATCCACAGTTGGCCAAAATCATGCACAACCCCGTACCCATATTGACTGTCCGTAAATATAGTTACTTTTACATTTTTCCCAATTTTGGAGGCTTTGATTAAAGCAATTAATTCAGCTACTTGTGCAGATTTGACTCCTGGTAAATAGGATGCTTCGACTATTCCAGAAAGTTCACATACAGCATAGGCTGCACTCAATTTGCCATCCTCATGCCTTAAGCATGAGCCGTCCACAAACAGCTCCCTGTCTGGGGTTTTCAGAGGCATTTCCTGTATGTCAGGACGCTGTTTGGTACACAACTCTGTGACTTGCAAACAGTCATGTTCTGTGTCGTCCTTAACTTCTTCACAATATGGATCTGGTAATAGTGTAGCAGGATTTACAACTGTGACCCTAGCTATGGTCAAATTTTCAGCTCCTAGAATTATTCGCTCGTATCTTGTCATCCGACTAGGTGTGAGATGCTGAGTTCTAGTTCTTGTCAACAGGATCACAACTGCATGTGGGACGAACACTTTAACAGGATGTCCCATTACTATTGACTCACTTTGTTCAATGCTCATACAGGTAGCAGCTACTGCTTTTAAGCAGCCTGGCAATGCTGCAGCCACTGGGTCCAATGTAGCAGAAAAATATGCTATAGGACGCCTGTCTAGTCCATGTCTTTGGGTTAAGACTGAAAGTGCGCAACTTTCTCTTTCATAGCAAAATAATGTAAATTCTTTTGTATAGTCAGGCATGCCCAGGGCAGGTGCCTCACACAAAGCATTTCTTAATTTAACAAATGCACTGGCACTTTCATCATCCCATTCAACTGGATCTTTTGCTTTCTTTTTGGTTAACTGAATTAAAGGCTTCGCTAGTAGTGAAAACCCTACAATCCATTGTCGACAGTATCCTACTATTCCAAGAAACATTCTCACCTCTCTTTGTGTTACTGGCATTTTCATTTTCTTAATTATTTTTATTCTCTAAGACGTTATTCTTCTCTTTCCTCTTTCAATTTGGTGCCCCAAATATTTAACTGCCGTTGTACAAAATTGTAACTTCTCAGGTGACACTTTGTGTCCTTCCTCAGCCAAATGATTGAGTAATGCAATTGAATCGGCGACACAATCGTCATGGGTTCTTGATGCGACTAACAAGTCGTCTATATATTGCACCAAGACTGAGTTCCTGGGCATTACTAATTTTTCTAGGCACCTTTTCAGTATCTGATTAAAAATGGAGGGACTTTCTGTGTACCCTGAGGAACACGATTCCACACATAAACATGATTTTCGAATTTGAACGAAAACAAATACTGACTATCTGGGTGCAATGGAATTGAGAAAAATGCTTGGCACAAATCAATTACGGTAAACCATTCTGCGTTCCATGGTATTTGGTATAGGATTACTGCAGGATTTGGTACTATAGGACAACAAGGTACCACAATTTTATTAATTTTTCGCAAGTCCTGAACGATTCTATATTTTCCACTAGGCTTTTTCAACCCCATGATTGGCGAATTACAAGGGCTACTCATGACTTCTTTTAATATACCTTGTTTTACCATTCTGCCAATTTCCTCAGTAACTCCTGCTTTTACTTCAGCACTCATTTTTTACTGTCTGGTATTTGGGAAAATTGCGCCTTCTTTTACGGTTATTTTTACTGGGTCTATATTTGCCATCAGACCTACTTCTCTTCCAGTAAAATCCCATACCTTTGAGCTCACTGTAGTTTTTAACTCTTCTGGTAATTCATCTTTGGTTATCAAGGAGAACATTTCATCCACCTCCGTACCTTGCTTGGCTATCATGAATTTGTAAACATGATCTTCATCCGGGGTCTCTATTGCAACACCATCCGGTGTGCAGAAAATAGTGCAATTCATTTTGCAAAGTAAGTCTCTGCCCAGTAAATTTACTGGACTAGAGCCACACACCACAAATTGGTGCATTTCTCGGAAATTTCCGATTCTTACTTCCATGGGTTCGGTAAGGGGTGTTCTAATCTTTTGATTTGCTACACCTACAGCTTGGATAGCTTCTCCAGAGAGAGGGAGGTCTGGGATGTCTGCTGTTCTTACGGTAGAACGGGTAGCACCAGTGTCCAACAGAAAAGTGATTTCATTACCTTTTACTTTCCCTTCAACATATGGACCTGACTGATCTACCGGCAAGGATGCGCCAAGTACGCATTCCTTCTCCCTCTCTTAGGCACCGTCATTGATAATCATATGGATTAAAATCATCCTGTAAAAGAAACTGTGAAGTTACATATTCATTCTTACCACTTCCTCCTTGATATCCGACGTCTGTACCGTGCTTTGCTCTGCTTACATTACCCTGTATAGGGGCAGGTGGCAACTGACTCTGAGGATTTACACCCTGCTGTGAGTCATTCTGCGTCTGTGGATTTAAATATGATTTGGGCCATTATTATTTTGAATCTTTTTACATTCGTTCTTCCAATGTCCCAACTTTCCGCATCCATGACAAGGAAATTTCTTTTTAGCCTCTTCTCTACTCATTCGTCCTCTTATCTTTCCACCATTTCCTGTTTCACCATTCGTTCCAGATTCTTTTCTCTGTCTTTCTGTTGGATTATCTAAATTAATTCCCTGTCACTCAGCCATTTTCACTTGAGCCCACATCACTTTTTCTTGTAGTTTCTTGTGTCTATCGTCAATGTCATCCCCACAATATTTAGCATATTTCAAAATCTCATCAATAGGCTTTCCCTGCCAGCATAACATGTGTTGCTTAATCATTTGACAAATCTCTGGTTTTAGACCATAAACAAATCGATAGACAAACTGACTCATATTTTTGTCTCCAATATCCTCAAAACCGCTATACTGTTTGAACACCTGTAATAGACGTTCATAGTAGGCATATACTGATTCATTTGCTTCTTGGGTAGTTCTGTCTATTTTCACCCAATCTGCTTCTATTGGTGGTATTTTCCCTTTCAAATAAGTTATTGCCTGGTGATACTTTTTCATCACATCATTTGATGGAGCACCTCTTTTTGGGTCTCTAGGATATTCTTCACTAGGCCAGTCGATTGTAATTTTACAGTCTGTCCATAAATCGGCAGGTACCACTATGTTAAAAAAAACATCTAGGTCCTTTAACAAAACCTTTGAAACCTTCACAAACCTCTCAACCTGCTTGTACCATTCAATTGGCTTTTCTCTCAATTTTGGAAAATCATTTGTAAATGACAAAATGTCTTGCCTGCTCCATGGGACATGGACGTAGCCTCCTCCTGGAACCTCTCGCATCGGGTACATCTGTTCTACCTTTCCTGTTTCCTTCAATAGATACTCAGATGTCATTCTATTTGAACGTGCTTCTTCCTCTTTTCTTTGACCATCTAGTCTTCCATCTATCCAATTCTCCCCATTTCTGTAAGACTGTCATTAATTCTTTAACTTGTAATTTTCTACCAGATGTATTCATATTTTCTAAGTCTTTGTCCGTAAATTCTGCTCTATATGGTTTCTGCAATACTTTTGACTTCCTTATTTCAATTCCCATCTCTGAGGCCAAATCTGTTCACTTTTCATGGAATATTTTTACATTTCTGGTTATGCTCCTACATACGAACAATAGCTCTTCTTCACTGTAGGTATTTAAACGATCTACTCCTACATTGCCTGCTATCATTTCTTCTAATTCAACTTTTAATTTATAAATGTCCAAGATCTTTGGGGGTGAACTCTGTCTGTCCATTCCTTGTGCCCATCTTTCTAAGTCTTCTGGAGTTACTACTGTTGCACTTTTAGTTCCTGAAGATGTGATTATATTTACATCCTTTGAGCAACCAGGTGTGACTCTTCTGGGGGTGCTATTTGCGGATTCTCGAATAGGTAAATCCATTAGTGAAATCATAGATTCACAATCACTGATATGATCATCAATTATTACAGCTTCATGTTTAGGAATATCCACAGGTGTAGTCATAACTAGAGGTTTCGGATAATTTACTTTGTCTCCATATAAAGGGACCACGGGACCAATGGTTACGGGTATAGTCAGAGATTCAGGATGTACATTCAATTGGGTTATTTTCTGTATTAATTCTGTTCTGTTTCTGTCTAAAGCCTCTCTTTCCTTATCCTGAAGTACCCTATTAACTGGTGGATTATGCAGTACTTGAGGTACCAATGGTGTTCTCAAAACAGGTGTACTTGGGGAACATCCAGCCAACTCTTCCTGGTATGGTGGAGGGTTCTTTAATATTTCTTCCATGAATTCCTCTTCAGATTCTCCAAACCCTGTCATGTGTTTAGTCTTTTCTTTGCATTTACTCCCTAATGGCTCATCTGTCATGAATACTGGATACAAACCCTCGGTAAGCATCGCTCGTCTCCACTGTTTCATCTGACTTTCTCTTGTCTCATTTTGGTGTCTAGGGAAAAATCCCCTTTAACCCCTATTGCTCCTGGGTCTATCACGTTCAAATGCCTCTGTTTCCCATTCTTCTAGGGCTTCATATTGCGTTAATCTTGGTCTGGGTTCTAACTCATTCATTCTCATTCTTAAATTTTGAAGAATTCTCCCATTGAAAGTACCATTCTTGGGGAAAGCTAATACTCCGCCATCTTTAGTATATTCTATCCAATTTTCTAACCATACACAAGTATGATAACCCCTCTCCATCATCATGAATGAGGCGGGCGTTTTTGCTGGTGGAATGAGAATTCCTTCCCTAGTTTTGATTGGCTTATCCTTCTTAAAATAATTCTTAATCTTTTGTAGGAATAACAATTTTCTCTTTTCTTCGTACATTTTTTTTTTTGCAGAGTTTTATATAGCGCGAACTTGACCCGAATCGGGTATCAGAGCGCTTTACATAGCACCAGTTACGTTACATGAGGACACACAATCATTTTGGTTAGGCACGGGGAGATTAAGTGATTTGCCCAGAATCACAGGATGTTCAGCGTCATTGGTGATACTCGAACCCAGTTCCCCAGATTCGAGGTCGGCCGCCCTAGCCGTTAGGCCAATTCCTCTACATTTTGGGTATATATCTGTTTATTGAATTATATTCTGCAAAACCTAGGAATCTCCTGTCTGGGCGTGTTCCTATTAAAGTTGGATGGCGTTTCCACATGTAATCTACACTGACCACCAGTGGCGGCTGGTGACATTTGAAAGTGGTGGGGCATAAAATTATTGCCCTAATGCACCGCAGCGAGTGAGCATAGCGAGCGAGCCGGAACAACCTACGGAGGGTTCGGGGGGGTTCTCCCCCCGAGAAAATTTTGAAAAAGAGTGGACAAATGGTGCATTTTCAAGCAAATTTGAGAAAGCAGGAAGGTTAATAAAGCAATTGTGAAAGTGCAGTTATTACATTAATAAAGAGATGTCATATAACATAGGTAGCTGCTTATTCAGTATATGTGTCTTTGATCTCCCTGTGCCCTTACATATCACTCCTCTGTGTCTTTGCTCTCCCAGTGCCCTTACATATCACTCATCTGTATCTTTGCTCCCCCTGTGCCCTTACATATCACTCCTGTGTGTCTTTCCTTTGCCCGTGTCCTTACATATCTCTCATCTGTGCCTTTGCCTCTCCATGTGCCCTTGCATATCACTACTGTGTGTTTTTGCTCTCCCCGTGTCATTACATATCACTCCTCTGTTTGTTTTCCTCTTCTTGTGCCCTTGCATATCACTCCTGTCTGTCTCTGCTCTCCCAGACCCCTTACATATCACTCCTCGGTGTCTTTGCTCTCCCTTTGCTTTTATACATCACACCTCTGTGTCTTTGCCTCTCCACGTGCCCTAACAGATCACTCCTCTGTACATTTTCTTTTCCCTGTGCCCATCCCTCCCAACCCCCTTTGCCTTTATACACCACTCCTAGATCCTTTGATCTCTGTGCCCCTTCTGCATCAGTCGCTGTGTCTTTCCCTCTCCTATCTGTTTCACTTTTGCCTTTAACTTTATCTCGTATCCATCGCTCTGTTCCTTGCTCTACTTGGGACCTTATAATAATCTGTTCGTCTCCGTCCTCTCCCTGTGCACTCATGCACCTCTCCAGAAAACTTAAATAAAACCATCATACTAAGGGGCCTGAAGGGCTAACCGTATCTACCTGCCAAAAATGCACCTATATCCCACAGCACTCTATCTTCAACCACCTCCTTCATCGCACTCTACGTCCTGCGACGCGTCCTCAGACCCCTCTGATCTGTCACAAACGACAAAAAAACACTCCCCCACACAAGATCCCAACAATACACCCTGCCTACCACTCATCCCCCACTGTGCAGCATGCTACCCGCCTGAAAATGCGCTACCGCACACTGCAACGGATATGAAGCGCTCTGTGAGTGACACAATCCGCTACCTTATCTCTTCCTATCCGTCACTTACCCATCTCTTCTCTGCTTCCTTCCCTCCCGCTGTGTTCCCCCGCGCCTCTTTGTCATTGTGCCTCTCTAGCCTCCCCCGACCCTCTCGTCCTCTCATCTCCCTCCCTCAACGCCCTTCTCCCACCCTTCACTCTTCTCATTCACCCCCTCTCACCCGTCCATCGCTTTATGTCACTCCTAACTCACTTTTAACCTTTCCTCTCAATGCTCCATGGCGTTCTCCGTTTCAAGCTACTGTTTAGTTTCTTCCCTCCTTCTCTGCCCCTGTCCGCCCTCCTCTTTGTCTTTCCCTTTTCCATTTGACCCCCCCCAGTCTAGTCTTTATTCTCCTCCGTCCATGTTGTCCCTTCCTGCTCACCCCTGTGTCACTTTTCCGCTCTCCAAATGTAACTCTTACCTCTGTGCCCGTCCCACACAAGCGGTTACTCGCCCACAGTCCACTGCGCCAGAGCCTCAGAGGGGCCATACCATGGTACCGGGCGCCATCAACTCACATATTACTTTCTCACAAACGCACGTCTTAAGCGCAGTAACCCCATGTGCTGCCTCCTCCTTAAGGCAAAGCGCACAAACCACCATAAAGCCACTACTCCCCCACACTACATGCAGAGACACTGCACTGGTCACTATTATATGGATGTGGATTACAAATATGGATTATTATTATAAATCCCCGTCACCACAGAACTCAAGTGCCCAGATCCACACGTGGGCAGCTCATCAAATTCACATTTTTTTCTATGTATTCTGGGACTGGTAGTCCTGTTTCTCTAATTAACCGGGACTACAAGTCCCAGAATGAAAAGACTAAATTTAGACTGTGTGTGCGCCTAGAAGTGTGAAACTTGTCAGCTCCGCACTCTTCCACCATGAAAGACACATGACCCTGACCCCCCTGCCCCCCCTGCCTTCCGTGGAGGACCATTGCATCAGCCACCTTAACCCCCACACACTTTCTCCCCTATACCCATCCTCACCTCGCCAGAGAAACTATTCAACGCCTCTTCAACAAAGACAGGAGCAGGCAGACAATAGGATGCTTGAAGAGGAGCAGGCACCCAGGAGAAGTGTGAGGGATGCGAGACGTGCAGACAAAATGTGATGCATGAGATAGGCAGCTTTGAATAGGTTAAGGTTTACTCCCCACATGGAAATTTAAACGACTGTCACTTGCCATAAAAATGAGCGGGAACCTCAAATGTCATTGGGAAAATAAAGCAGCACAGAAAAATGTAGTTGTCGACTAAACCTTTCAAATGTGCGCGTGCATTTCATATAATGTGGGTACTTCTGAAACTTTAAAGTTGTTCCAACACACAGTTAAATGTAATGCTCCTAACAAGCATACAGAGACTGATCACCAATTTAACTCTGGACAAACATCGTCCTCGCTAATCTGCATAATTTACTGTGACGCAGTAATTGCAAATTTACAATGAAACGCACACTTCACATACCAAATCTCGGTATGAATCTCAAATGCAATACCGATATAAACACTGGACGCACAGGCGATCACCTGATCAAAACGCCAAACACGTTCGTCTCCCTATAATCGACTATCGAATGGTGTATATTTGATCCTGGTGCAGTTAGCGAAAAGTAGTGCACAGCATACTATGAAAAGTCACGTGGCAAAAGTTAGCACATATCTAAATCAAAACAATCCAGGATGCAATACACACGCCAGATAACATTTCAACACAATAAAATGCCATTGCCAGGTAGGTCGCTCCCCCGCCACACAGCTCCGCCTGTGGTGTCCTGCCCGCTGCTGCTGCTGGTAAGCTCGCCCCTCTGCTTGTGGCCTCGGTGCCCGTTTTGCCTTCTGTCACCCCTCATTGCCCACATTTCTCTGTGTCCTTTTTGCCTTCTGTTCCCCTCGTTGCCCCCATTTCACTGTGTCCATTTTGCCTTCTGTTCCCCTCATTGCCCCATTTCACTGTGTCCATCTTGCCTTCTGTTTCCCCTCGTTGCCCCCATTTCCCTGTGCCCGTTTTGCCTTCTGTTCCCCTCGCTGCCCCCATTTCACTGTGTCCATTTTGCCTTCTGTTCCCATCGTTGCCCCATTTCACTGTGTCCATCTTGCCTTCTGTTTCCCCTCGTTGCCCCCATTTCCCTGTGCCCGTTTGCATTCTGTTCCCTCGCTGCCCCCATTTCACTGTGTTCATTTTGCCTTCTGTTCCCATCGTTGCCCCATTTCACTGTGTCCATCTTGCCTTCTGTTTCCCCTCGTTGCCCCCATTTCCCTGTGCCCGTTTTGCATTCTGTTCCCCTCGCTGCCCCCATTTCACTGTGTCCATTTTGCCTTCTGTTCCCCTCGCTGCCCCCATTTCACTGTGTCCATTTTGCCTTCTGTTCCCCTCGCTGCCCCCATTTCACTGTGTCCATTTTGCATTCTGTACCCCTCGTTGCCCCTCTCCACTCCCGCCGCTGCGTCCCCTGCGGCCCGCCCCCCTGACTGCCCATTCGCTGCCCCTGCCTCCCGCCTCCCAGCTGCTCCTCCCTCCCACCTCCCCATATATGGCGGCTGCTGCGCGGTGAGGAGAGCGACCCTTGACCTTGCCAGGTAGGTCGCTCCCCCGCCACACAGCTCCGCCTGTGGTGTCCTGCCCGCTGCTGCTGCTGCTGGTAAGCTCGCCCCTCTGCTTGTGGCCTCGGTGCCCGTTTTGCCTTCTGTCTCCCCTCGTTGCCCACATTTCTCTGTGTCCTTTTTGCCTTCTGTTCCCCTCGTTGCCCCCATTTCACTGTGTCCATTTTGCCTTCTGTTCCCCTCGTTGCCCCATTTCACTGTGTCCATCTTGCCTTCTGTTTCCCCTCGTTGCCCCCATTTCCCTGTGCCCGTTTTGCCTTCTGTTCCCCTCGCTGCCCCCATTTCACTGTGTCCATTTTGCCTTCTGTTCCCATCGTTGCCCCATTTCACTGTGTCCATCTTGCCTTCTGTTTCCCCTCGTTGCCCCCATTTCCCTGTGCCCATTTTGCATTCTGTTCCCTCGCTGCCCCCATTTCACTGTGTCCATTTTGCCTTCTGTTCCCATCGTTGCCCCATTTCACTGTGTCCATCTTGCCTTCTGTTTCCCCTCGTTGCCCCCATTTCCCTGTGCCCGTTTTGCATTCTGTTCCCCTCGCTGCCCCCATTTCACTGTGTCCATTTTGCCTTCTGTTCCCCTCGCTGCCCCCATTTCACTGTGTCCATTTTGCCTTCTGTTCCCCTCGCTGCCCCCATTTCACTGTGTCCATTTTGCATTCTGTACCCCTCGTTGCCCCTCTCCACTCCCGCCGCTGCGTCCCCTGCGGCCCCGCCCCCCTGACTGCCCATTCGCTGCCCCTGCCTCCCGCCTCCCAGCTGCTCCTCCCTCCCACCTCCCCATATATGGCGGCCGCTGCGCGGTGAGGAGAGCGACCCTTGACCTTGCCAGGTAGGTCGCTCCCCCGCCACACAGCTCCGCCTGTGGTGTCCTGCCCGCTGCTGGTAAGCTCGCCCCTCTGCTTGTGGCCTCGGTGCCCGTTTTGCCTTCTGTCTCCCCTCGTTGCCCACATTTCTCTGTGTCCTTTTTGCCTTCTGTTCCCCTCGTTGCCCCCATTTCACTGTGTCCATTTTGCCTTCTGTTCCCCTCGTTGCCCCATTTCACTGTGTCCATCTTGCCTTCTGTTTCCCCTCGTTGCCCCCATTTCCCTGTGCCCGTTTTGCCTTCTGTTCCCCTCGCTGCCCCCATTTCACTGTGTCCATTTTGCCTTCTGTTCCCATCGTTGCCCCATTTCACTGTGTCCATCTTGCCTTCTGTTTCCCCTCGTTGCCCCCATTTCCCTGTGCCCATTTTGCATTCTGTTCCCCTCGCTGCCCCCATTTCACTGTGTCCATTTTGCCTTCTGTTCCCATCGTTGCCCCATTTCACTGTGTCCATCTTGCCTTCTGTTTCCCCTCGTTGCCCCCATTTCCCTGTGCCCGTTTTACCTTCTGTTCCCCTCGCTGCCCCCATTTCACTGTGTCCATTTTGCCTTCTGTTCCCCTCGCTGCCCCCATTTCACTGTGTCCTTTTTGCCTTCTGTTCCCCTCGCTGCCCCCATTTCACTGTGTCCATTTTGCATTCTGTACCCCTCGTTGCCCCTCTCCACTCCCGCCGCTGCGTCCCCTGCGGCCCCGCCCCCCTGACTGCCCATTCGCTGCCCCTGCCTCCCGCCCCCCCGCTGCTCCCCCCCCCCACCTCCCCATATCGGGCGGCCGCTGCGCGGCCGCGCCGCTGGCGCGCCAAAGGCGCGCCTAAGGTAAGCCCGTCTGTGCCCGTCCGCGCCTGGACCGCGCCCAGCGCCAGAACCCCTGGGCCGTGCGCCCCCCGCTCCAGCCTCGAGGACCGACGCCGATACGATGCCACCACACTCCACGCTCTCAACCCCGGACGGACGCACAACTGCTTCAAGGCCGCCCCCAAACGCACCCATGGTCCCTTCACCTGCCGGAACTGCAGCTACACCAGCCTCAGAGCCACCGAAGCGCCCGCCAAGAAGGACCTCAACCACCTCCGATGCATCCTTCTGAACACCCGCTCCGCACGCAAACACGCCGTCGAGCTCTGGGACCTGCTCGACACATCATCACCAGACGTCGCCTTCCTGACAGAGACCTGGATGAACGACTCCTCCGCCCCCGACATCGCCATAGCCATCCCAGACGGCTATAAGATCACCCGTAGAGACCGCATCAACGCAGTAGGAGGAGGAATCGCCATCGTCCACAAGAACACCATCAGGGTCTCGACCAGCACCGACGACACTCTCAGCACCGCCGAACACATGCACTTCCAGATCCACACGGATCCCAACACCACCCTTAGAGGCACCCTTGTCTACAGACCCCCTGGGCCCCGACCCCAGTTCAGCGACTCCATCGCCGACTTCATCAGCACGCACGCCCTGACCTCTACCGACTACATCCTCCTCGGAGACCTGAACTTTCACCTGGATAACAACAACGACAGCAACTCCACCACCCTGATCGACAACCTCGCCAACCTCGGTCTGAGCCAGCTCGTCACAACACCGACCCATTCCGCCGGCCACATGCTTGACCCCATCTTCTCCTCAAGCTCCCACGTCTCCTTCAGCCACACCACGGAACTCCTCTGGACCGACCACCGCTGCATCCATTTCACCTTCCAGAAACCCACCACACACCACCGCACCCAACAGATCCCACGCCGCTGCTGGAGCAAAGTCACCGAAGACCAACTACGGGCAAACCTCGCTCTCAGCCCTCCCTCCGACCCATCCAACACCGACGACGCTGCCTGCAACCTCAGACGATGGATGGACGACTGTGCCAACACCCTCGCCCCGCTGAAAAAACTCACCCACAGTGACACCACCAAAAGAGCCAGCTGGTTTACCTCGGAACTCCTAGCTTCCAAGCGTACCTGCCGGAAACTAGAGAAGAAATGGCACAGTGATAAGACACTGGACAGCCACGCAGCCCACAAAGACGCCATCCGTAACCACCACCACCTCATCAAGTCCGCCAAGAGAATCTCCTTCAAAGACCGCCTCGACAACAACGCACACAACAGCAAGGAGCTCTTCAACATCGTGAAGGAACTCTCCAACCCCAGCTCCAACACCAACGACATCCCGCCGTCGCAAGCCCTGTGCGATTCCCTCGCCACCTTCTTCCACCGCAAGATCGCCGACATCCACGACAGCTTCAACACCCAGACAGCCCCAACTAAGATCGATGCACCAGACCCGCCGCACACCATCGACCATGACCCCCTGCCAGCCTGGGCCAGCGTGAACATCGATGACACCATCAAGACCATGAGCACAATACACTCCGGCTCCCCGTCAGACCCTTTCCCGCACCACATCTTCAACAAAGCCAGCAGCTTCATCGCACCCCACCTGTGCAACGTCATCAATCTCTCCTTCGAGACCGCGACCTTCCCAGAGAGCTGGAAACACGCAGAGATCAACGCCCTACTCAAAAACCCAAGGCGGACCCGAGAGACCTCAAGAACTTCCGGCCCATCTCCCTGCTTCCGTTCCCAGCCAAGGTCATCGAGAAGATCGTCAACAAACAGCTAACCCGATACCTCGAAGAAAACAGCATCCTGGACCCATCCCAATCGGGGTTCCGCAGCAACCACAGCACTGAGACTGCCCTCATCGCCGCCACCGACGACATCAGGATCCTGCTGGACAACGGTGAGACCGCAGCCCTCATCCTGCTGGACCTCTCCGCCGCCTTCGACACTGTCTGCCACCGCACTCTACGCGCACGCCTCCACGACGCAGGGATCCGAGACAAGGCCCTGGAATGGGCCACCTCCTTCCTCGCCGGCAGAACCCAGAGAGTCCGCCTCCCACCATTCCGATCTGAAGCCTCCGAGATCATCTGCGGCGTACCCCAGGGATCATCCCTCAGCCCAACACTGTTCAACATCTACATGGCCCCGCTCGCTCGCATCGCCAGACAGCACGACCTCAACATAATCTCCTACGCCGACGACACTCAACTGATCCTCTCCCTCACCAAGGACCCCCTCGCCGCCAAATCCAACCTCCATGAAGGAATGAAGGCCGTCGCCGATTGGATGAAGATCAGCCAACTAAAACTGAACACGGACAAGACAGAGGTTCTCATCCTCGGCTCCAACCCCTCAGCCTGGGACGACTCCTGGTGGCCAACGACACTAGGAGCAGCCCCGACACCCACCGACCACGCACGCAACCTGGGAGTCATCCTCGACTCAACGCTCTTCATGGCCAAGCAAGTCAACGCAGTCTCCTCCTCCTGCTTCAACACCTTCCGCATGCTTCGCAAGATCTACAGGTGGATCCCGACAGATACAAGAAGAACAGTCACCCAGGCCCTCGTCAGTAGCAGACTTAACTATGGGAACGCCCTCTACGCGGGAGCCCCGGCCAAGCTCATCAAGCGACTGCAACGCATACAAAACGCCTCCGCACGCCTGATCCTCGATGTACCACGCCACAGCCACATCACCCCCCACCTGAGGAACCTGCACTGGCTCCCCGTCGACAGGAGAATCTCCTTGAAAATCCTCATCCACGCACACAAGGCACTCCACAAGACTGGCCCAGCCTACCTCAACAGACGACTCCTCTTCTACGTCCCCAACCGCCAGCTCCGCTCTGCCGACCTCTCCCTCGCCACCGTCCCTCGCATTCGAAGAACTACCACCGGCGGCAGATCCTTCTCCCACCTCGCCGCCTAGACCTGGAACACCCTTCCACTAAGCCTACGACAGACCCAAGACCTGCTGACCTTCAGGAGGCTACTAAAGACCTGGTTGTTCGACCAGTAGCAGCACCCCCCCCTTTTTTTCTCCCCAGCGCCTTGAGACCCTCGCGGCTAAGTAGTGCGCTCTACAAATTCTGTGATTGATTGATTGATTGATTTACAATTAATTGGGCGATACTGTGGGATTTCACTGCTTTGAGTAGTTTTGAAAGTGGCAGTCCAAGCATATTTCAGAATATTTAAAATACAGAGACAGTCAAATATTAGGTGAAGAATCCAAAAATTCATCCACGCCAATACTTACAATAACGGGCAAATGTGACGTTATTCACTCAAAAAAGATATTGGTTCTGACTGAGCAGCACACATATGATAAAATCACGCTTTTCATTTCAGTAAATTTATCACTGAAAACCTTAAATAAGTTCTAGTATCACCGCCATACGAGTGAATACATAAATGGTGGTACTTTTGCCACCTCGTGTGAAGAGTAAATCAAAACTGCGGCATTTACCCCTCACTTTTTAACTCGCGCACCGCAGGCAAGCCCAGCACAGATGTTAAACACGGGTAAAATGGGGTCTCTCGCCATGCTTCTCATTCCTCCACGTCTAAGAGACCCAGCTGTTCCAGCGCTTTCACGAAGGCAACGATGATCACCAGAACCACTATCATTCGCTCGCAATACTCACGGGGGAGGGTCGCGCGGGGAAGAAGATTAAAATAAAGCAAAAAACTTACCGGGTCCGCGCCACCTCTGTTCCTGGGATGGGGTCCGACTCCCGCGTTGGCGCCTCAAGGTTACCGCGTCACTGACTTGAGTGGCAACCCCTCTCAGCCAATACTGACGCTGCTCCAGCAGCGCCAGGATTGGCTTGGAAGGGGTACTCGCCGCCCGCCTGCCCATTAGGAGACCGAGGGTTGCAGCGTTGCTCAACCCTCGCTCTCCTAATGCGCAGCCGGCATCCAGACACAACACTAGTGCGCATGACTGGGCACGGCGGAAAAATTCTCCGACCTAAGCCCAGCATGCGCACTTGTGCTGCTGCCTGTGCCTGCTGTGCGCTTGTAAGTCAGGTGAGTCAGCATGACGCTGGACCGCCCACCCCCTTCAGACTCTGAAGGAGGTGGGCGGTCCCGCGTCATGCTGACTCACCTGACTCAGGCTGACTGACATCACATGCATTTTATCTGAATGTCGGGACTCGTCTCGGAGCTGCCGGCTGCAGGCGCGGGTGGCTTGTGGGGCAACGCCCCAGCGCCCTAATGGATGCACCGCCACTGCTGACCACTAAGATTTCGACTTCTATGCTGACAACCAATCAAATTCAAATTTACGATTGTCTCGGAACCAATCCTAGCGCGGCTTTTCTGTGACGTCTGTCTGACGACCCCTCCTTTACAATCTGCGCTTCTCTGTCCCTCGCTGTGTCGACCAATCCCAGCGCAGCACCTGTGACGTCAGTATTACTCCTAACTACTGACCCCTCCTTTATAAGCTCGCTCCACACCCACTGTTTCAACCAATCCCAGCGCGGTGTTTGTGACGTCAGCTTCTACTCCGGCAGCTGACCCTCCCTTTACAAAATTCAGTACGCAAAACTTTATTTTCTCAACACTTCTTATTAAAATTCAGTAACAACATATAACATTCGCTATCTTGTCAGTTTCCCTAAATTGAAAAAGGATAGATTTCTCACACTTAGTAAAACCCTTCCGTTTACTATACATACACTACGAGTAAAACCCTTCCGTTTACTCTTCACGTAAGCTTCGGAAATACCTGCTACTCCTTCAATGTTACCCTTTCTAGGTGATATAACATCAAATTTTCATCAGCGTATTCCTTTGCTGTCACTCACACACACACAGAGTCCCTAACAAGTACTGATAGCCCTGCGCTTGTGAGTGAAGAATGAACCCTGTCAAAGATCGGAGCCTGTGTTTTGCCAGTGAAGAATGACACCTTGAAATGAGCTGAAAGGGGGCGAAGGTGACTTAATGGAAGCTACAGTATTGCCTTTGCGTGAGCAAGCTTTGTTTGGAGTTTTCTGCTCGGGTGCCTGTGTGTCGGCGCATGATTGACTCTGAGCAAGAGTGTCCCCTGTGTCGGAGTCAAGCAGAGCAAGGTTCCCTCACTCCGTCTGGAGAACAGACAGCATTGATGAAGAAGGAGTCTCCCTCTGTCTTTGAGGGTAAGAGCTTTTGGGGTGCTGCCACTGAAAGGAGAAGGAGACACGCGGAACACCCTGCAAGCTGTGAGAAGGGAAAAGCTGACGGAGGAGTTGTGCAGAGAGGAAACGCGTGAGTGACTAGGAGCATGGAGTACATTGCATCGTAAAGAGACGAAAGGCGCAGAGGTAAGGAGAGTACGACGGGGCAGCAAGCAGTGCAGAGAGGAGGCGTAAGAGACAGCGCAGAGTGAGTAGCGCAGAGAGGAGAGTGCTGCGGGCGTGGAAGAGACGCCGTGAGACTGAGGAGCGCGTAAGGCATGAGAAGGAGTGCTGCGCATATAAAAAAACGAAGAGAAAAGCCATACAGGTAAGGAGAGAATGATTTTTTTTTTTGCCACCCCAGAGGCACTGCAAGGAACGGCTTGTTGAGAGTGAAACGGCACTGTTGGAGAGCCTATGCACTTCTTTGGAAGGGCGGAGACTGCTGACCGGGTGTTATTCAGTGAGTGTGGCAGTTTTTATGGATTTTCACGTTTTTGGAATCCTAGTGTTGTTGCTGCTGCGCAATGGCAGTTGAGCCGCTGGGAGTCATTCAAACATCTCTCGAGCTGTGCATAGCGCGCGCAGCCTTATCTCTCCTGTGACGCCTCCATTCTTGAACCGGTCACGCTTTTGACTCTACGCATATCAGGACTGGAAAGGGACGTTCTGCAGAATGGAGGTGCTGCGAGCCATCCGGCGCAGCGTCACTGAGCGTGCCGCCATTTTGTGGTTGGCGGCTACTTTGATTCTATCTGCGTCTTTTGTTCACCCTGGTTACTCCTGTCAGATTCCCCAACCACGTCCTGTTTTGCCAACCACGCATCTTTGCATGAGCGATGTGCAGGGAAAGGTCGAAACGCTGTGTCTTGGCTGAAAGAGGAGACACACAGAACACCCTGTAGGTTGTGGGAGGAAGAGAAAAGGTGCTGGAGGAGTCGTTCAGTGAGGCAACGCGTGATTGACATGGAGCGGGTGTCGGAGCTGAAGGGAAAATGAGACGTGCTTTCAACACAGAGGGAAGCCGTAGTGGTAAGGAGAGTACTGCGGGGAGCAAGCGGTGGAAAGTAGAGGTGTTAAGGACGGCGCAGCGGGCAGTGAGCTGTTGTTGAAAGAAGCGCAGTGAGGAGAGCACTGCGGGGGTAGGAGATGCCATGGGGAACTGGGAGCTCTTAACTCAAGCCAAGCGTCGAGAGTCGTAAGAGGATCTAACAGGCAAGGCATGCGCTGTTAAAGGCAGAATAGTCAAGCACTTTACCGTGTGAGGAGCGCACCAACATCTCCGATCTTCGTGTGGGAGAGCAGGCTTGTACTCCACAGTGGATATCTGGGAGGGCTCTAAAAAAAAAAAAAAAAAACGAAGATCAATCGTAGCTGTGTGTTGCCCTGTCATTGGTTGAAATATGTTTTTAGAAAGGTCATTCAAGGTGACAGAACATGTCGCATGTTCCATTTGAGAAAAATGGTATGGGAAACATTTTGAACTGAATCGCGGGACACACTACATTGTCGTTTACTATTCACACTCCATGGGGGACGATAACCAAGAGGATGTCACTGCGCCACCGTGGATCAGGTGGCAACATCAACATGGAACTATCACGATAAGAGAACACCTTTGATGCGGACTTCGGGTGGAAGATCGTCCACCGGAGAATAACACTTTCCTTGTGTTTGTTTCCATTGCTATTTATTGTAATGCTTGATTTCTTGTGTATTGGTGTGTGGGTTTGTTGCAAAATGGTTGCAGAGTCTATTACAATGAGGTTGGGTGATCTGTGCCCCAGTTCAGTCTTCTAGTATGGCTAGTACTCTTTATGGTGTTGTAGGTGTTTGGTGCCACTGTGCTTCATAGGGATGTGTGTTCCCTGTTGCGTGGAGGTTGTAGGGTGGTGAAGTTGAGTGCCCCAGAATGTTTTGGGGTGGTGTGTGAAGTTGTGGGCGTTGAGTGCCCCAGTCCAGTTTCTTGGGACGGAAGGTGCCCCAGTTATGTGCTACAGGGTGGTGTGTGTGCCCTGTTATGGGTAGGTTGTGGGGTGGGTGGTTAGTACCCTATTACGTTGAGGTTGTGTGGTGGTGAGTGTCCCAGTTCTGGCTTTCAAGGGTGGTGAGTACCCTGTGGTGTTGAGGTTGTGGGGTGGTTAGCGCCCCAGTTCTATTGTTTGCCATTGTCTTGGGTGGTTAGTACCCTATTACGGAATTTAGGTGGGTGGTTAGTGCCCAATGCTCTAAATGTTTTTCCTTCCTTCACTTCAGAGTGGAACCGAGTCGAAAGCGTTTCTTAGAGCTGTCCCTGGTGCATGTGTGGAGACTACGAGAAATTTGGGAGCACATGTAAACGTTTTCCTTTCCTTCACTTCAGAGTGGAGTAGAGTGGAGCAGAGTCGACAGCGTTTCTTAGAGCTGTCTCTGGTGTATGTGTGGAGACTATGAGGAATTTGGGAGCACTGAAGGTCTGAGAGAGAGGATTTCATGAGCACAATCCAAAGGAGCCCACAAGAACATGGGAGGAGTTGTTTTGCCCAGCTGTGTGTGCCCCGTTATGGGTAGGTTGTGGGGTGGGTGGTTAGTACCCTATTACGTTGAGGTTGTGTGGTGGTGAGTGTCCCAGTTCTGGCTTTCAAGGGTGGTGAGTACCCTGTGGTGTTGAGGTTGTGGGGTGGTTGGTGCCCCAGTTGTATTGATTGCCATTGTCTTGGGTGGTTAGTACCCTATTACGGAATTTAGGTGGGTGGTTAGTGCCCAATGCTCTAAATGTTTTTCCTTCCTTCACTTCAGAGTGGAACCGAGTTTAAAGCCTTTCCTAGAGCTGTCCCTGGTGCATGTGTGGAGAATACGAGAAATTTGGGAGCACATGTAAACGTTTTCCTTTCCTTCACTTCAGAGTGGAGCAGAGTGGAGCAGAGTCGACAGCGTTTCTTAGAGCTGTCTCTGGTGTATGTGTGGAGACTACGAGGAATTTGGGAGCACTGAAGGTCTGAGAGAGAGGATTTTATGAGCACAATCCGAAGGAGCCCACAAGAACATGGGAGGAGTTGTTTTGCCCAGCTGTCCCTGCCACAGGCCCTGCTGGTTTGGCGGTGCTGAGTGGTGCGCGAGAGTTGCCAACAGCTAGCTGTTCTGGGACAGCTGATGGACACCCCTGGTGAGATGTTTTGGCAGTGTGAGGAGAGCCTACACACCGTGCTGATTGATAGAGTAGAGGCTGGGATGTCTCTTAAGCCGCAGCCTGTGTGAGGTTGGAGATGTACCACGATTGAGGTGTTGGGTGACTTGGAGCATACCTTCTCCGTCTACTGAGGTACTGTGTGGTGAATTTAGTGTGAGAATAATTTTTATGTTACCACTTTATTTTTTCGCAGCGCTGCAAGTTGTTTTAAAAGTGCGCGAGACGGGTAATGCATGTATTGCTTACCTGCTTCGTGGTTGCGAGGAGCACCTCAGTGGCCTGTGTATATGTTTTTAAAAATAAGAGCAATGGAATGTGGCATTCTTCTGTTTGAGAGGCAGGAGGACATGGAACCTTGCCTGCAGTTGGGGGTCTGCTTAACAACATAGCACATTATTTTTGAACTGCGCCACAGCGATAGCTACATGGAGCTAATGGACAAGTGCTTCACTTTGTGTGAGGATCTTGGGTGAGAGACAGCTCACCGGAGCTCAAGATTTTATAGCGAGATCTTTACTCTGCTATGCGGTCAGGGCTCTTAATGCTTAAAATGTGTTTTGTTTTTGTTTTTTCATTTCATCACTGTGTTATTGTTTGGTGGAGGTGGTTGCAGAGTGGTGAAGTATAGTGCCCCAGTTAGATGTCACAGGGTGGTGTGTACCCTGTTATGAGAGGTCGTGGGGTGGTGAGTACCCCAGTTATGTTCCACAGGGTGGTGTGTACCCTGTTATGTGTAGGTTGAGGGGCGGTATGTGCTCTAGTTATGTTTCACAGGGTGGCGTGTACCCTGATATGAGAGGTCGTGGGGTGGTGAGTACTGGGGGTGGTGAGTACCCCAGTTATGTTCCACAAGATGGTGTGTACCCTGTTAAGACAGGTCGTAGGGTGGTGAGTACCCCAGTTATGTTCCACAGGGTTGTGTGTACCCTGTTATGTGTAGGTTGAGGGGCGATATGTACACCAATTATGTGTCAAGGGTGGTGAGTACCCTGTTGGGTAGTGCTTGTGGGGCGGTGGGTGTCCCAGTTCTGGATTTCAAGGGTGGTGAGTACCCTGTTGTGTTGAGGTTGTGGGCTGGTCAGTACCCTATTACGGTATGTTGTTGGGTGGTTAGTGCCCAATGCTCTTAGTTTTGAGCCTTGCCCTTGCATTGCTCGTTTTTCTATATTTTCCCCAAGGGAGGGGGATGGGGTTAATCTCAATGTCTTTATTTGGGGTCAATCTCAATGTCTTTAAAAATGCAATGTAAACGTTTTCCTTTCCTTCACTTCAGTTTTGTTTCCCTAAGGAAGGGGGATATGTTATATTTGACTTGCGTCTCTCTTTTCCCTGGCCGTGACTTCTCTGCTGCTCAGCTAGTGTGAGTGTCAGAATGCCTGATGACCTCATGGAATGTTGGAGTGCCTGGCTGGTGTGTGGAGTGGCAGTTGATGGCAGGCAGGCTGAGCGGCAGGGAGGCTGCTCCTGGTGGGGCTTGTCTTTTCTTACCTTCTACTCAACTTGGAACTAAGCGTGAATAAAGCTAACTTGTTTTATACACTTGGCGAATGGACTTTTCTATGTACAACAGTAACTTTTCAGTACTATTTCTGCCTGACAGATAAACTCACTGCAGTATGGCTTCCACTTACCATCTGCTATTCAAAATTCCCCGGGGATTTCTAGACAACATAAAGCAAAACTTTTAAAAACGGATGTTAGTTCATAAAAATAAAATTCTCATTACCCAATTAACAAAGTATAACCATCCTCTGATAGCCAGAAAACTGATCCAGCTGGTTACTTGCAACAAGCATTCATACGCTAAATACTCACCTGGACCCATTCATTCATACTAGCTAATAATCACCGCTGGTGGGAATCAGTTGTATTCTTTATCAATATCCCTGCTACCAATTACCTTTTCTGATTGAAGAGTAATGACTTACCAATGGACCTTTGATAATTGGGGTTGAAATGAGATCATACAAAATATAATTTTCATTAACCACCTGAAATAACCACTGACTCAGGAAGTTTTAAAATGTTTATCTAAATTCTTTAGCAGAGTAAATTACAATCCACATAATACTTAATCGCATATCAAGGAGGAAGCACACTATTGTCACCTATTGATCACAAATGATGGTCCCTCAGAAAGGAGAAGATAGAGACAGCAGTACGAACTAAAGATTTCACATTTATAGTTACCTAAAGGTGTGAGAACCAAACCCCTTGGACAGGGAGTTGGAAAGGGTCCCCAGGATAGAATGGAGACCAAGACCTCCGGACTGGATTCAAGACAGGATAGATGACCTCTCTACCAACGACGCCTGCGTCGTTCCCCTCTCTGACACTTGGTTCCTCCTCGGTTCTTCCGCGTCTTCCTCTAATAGAGTCCGCCGCCCCCACTTCACAACCTCTTCGGACAGCAATTCAGTTTGCTCGGTTCCCTCTGTGGCAGCATCGGTTCTCTGCTACAGCATCTATGTCCATCTGCCCTGACAGCCTCTACGCTAACTAATTAGCTAATTCTATATCTATTATACCCTTCTACGCCCATGTACCTCCCATTAATGTTTCAAAATTATGGGCCCACTAATTCTGATTGGACAGGGACAGGGGGTTGATCCTCACACCACGTCAATTTAGTTCAATTTTCTTAAGCCCATTGTTTTTAAAATACCGCCCCTCTCAATTAATACATTTGCTTTATTTCCCACCCGTTTCACAACAATTTAATACAAAGTATATACAAAATGTATCTTTTCGTGGGACATTTCGAATGAACTCTGAAGGTGATCAGCGGGTCATGTCCTTGGACATCTTCCAAGTTGACTTCATCACTTTGCTTTGTTAGTTTTCAGGGCACATGCGCAGGTCACATGTTTCTTGAGCTGCCGTTTAGTCAACCCAGGCCCATTTTACGAACTAATAGAAATCAAAGAAGAAACATATTAATATCAAAAAATAAAAGTTTTCACTTTATACCTCCTACTTCTACCCTAATCCCATTTAATTATAAATGTCTATCCCGCATTAGTAGCGTTAGAATACCACATTATTAATTGCAGCAACGCAAAAGCCTTAGCATGTGAGAACATTAAGCGGCCATTTTAGCATACACTGCGCAGAAGCAAAAAGTTTCCCTCCAAGCAAAGAAAGACGTCATACCACGTGACATGGTTGACACATGCGCAGTAGAATTCCCGCGTTTTAGCGGCCATTTTGGAATAGACAAGAATTACTTATTAGTGGAAAACACATAGGCAAGCATCTTCTAAATAAAATGTTGTGTTTGCACATTATTAATAAAGACATTACAAGGTTTTAGTACAAATTAATTAATACTGTGAGAAGATTGCTTTCGAGCAAGTCTCATTGTGAGTCCTTGCTCCATCACTAGTGACGTTGATAAAGTGCAGGTGGTTAAGAGTAGCAGCTAATTGTTCTTTAAAAATTTGTAACGTTAACCTTAATGAGCACCACATTGCAAAAAGCTGCAAACTGGTTATGTCCGGCACCTTTGCAAAGACACATTTCAGAGCAATAAGTAAGCGCACAAATGACAGTTATTGGGCGTCGCTTGCATGGGGAAGGGGCTTATAAGGTGCTGGTACAGGGCATGAGAGATGGCCCTGGTGGGCGCATTACCCAGGAGGCATAATAGGTGGTACTGCCGAGCCGCCCAGTGGATCGTCTAATCCCCTAAGCTTTTTGTAAGCAAGGAGGACAAATTTTGGGGCATATAATCAAGCGGCAGCAAAAATTATCGCTGGCCGAGCTTAGCGCGAGAATTGTTATCGCCGGCTATTGCTGGAAATTATCGCCATGCTAGCGCTGTATTAACTCCGCTTAGCGCAATGGCGATAATTATTCCAGCGATAGCGGTGTTTTCCATGGAACATCGCTGGTTTTCCAGCGATGTTCCATGGAAAACAGCGCTATCCTTGATGATAGTGCCTGTGGTCTTAGCCACACAATCCACCCCCCATGTTAGGTATGCCTTAGTCTGGAATTTAACAGATGTTAAATTCCAGCGTTAAGGCATAGTTAACGCGATTTCAAATATCGCTACCCCTCGTTGATAATATCGCGAAGCTGGGTTAGCGATATTTTCACATGGGGTTTTATCAGGCACGCCCCCCTTGCATCTCATTAGCGATGCGATGCGAGGCGTGCTGACAACGGGCGCTAAGGCAAGGAAACACGCGCTAGCGTGTCCTTGTCAATAAAGCGATAATATTATTGCCGCTTTTCGCCCGAAAACGGACGCTAAAGCGGCGATAATCTTATCGCGGCCCCTTGATAATATGCCCCTTAGTTAGCCGGATGTTTAAAGCGGTGTTGTCTGGATTAAGTGCTGCTATAATGCCCTGTCGACAAGTTTGAACTCCCAAACTGTTCCCCTCCCCCTGAGTCTTGTTTTACACTCATCCACATGGGCTGGGCAAAGGTGCTTCATAGACCTTCACTATGAGTATTTCCATATGCCCAATGAGGCTAATTTCTTTTGAGTTTCTACCCTTCAGTACACAGAAGCACCAGGGCCTGCTTATCACTTCAAATGAACACTGATGATAGTAATAGTATAAAGAAAGTTGGTTCCCCTTCCCATACATTAAATACAGTATTTTCCAGATCCAGATTGATGGTGCATCCTTTGGAAGCAATGTACAAATATGACCTTTGACCATAGTGGTAAAATTATTAGTGGACATTGCCATCAGCCATAGCAGAGAGAACAATGTAGGCTTGGTGTGCCTACTGGTGTATACTGGATTCCATTAATTAGAGTTTTGTTCAGAAGACAATTTCGGATTTTCTCATAGAAATTTCACTTTTGCCTCTTTGGTCTCATGTTTTCTCTGCAGCTGTTGGGTCTGAGCATCGGCACTGCTTCACCACCTCCTGAGGGCGCGGCTCCGGCATCTTTCGCGTTCCCTGGAAAATGGCTTCCTTGCCGCAGTAGTGAGGCAAGCTGCATGTGACATAGAACGTGGCAGGTCTATTTAAGCATGCTGCTCGTCCATGCTCCAATGTTTTCTAGTGCAGGTGTACAGTGCCTCAGTTGCAGCCCAAAATCTGAACACACAAAGACATTTTTTTTCTTGCAACAAGGATTTGCAGACTTTTTAAAGTGCCTCCTAAGCAATATTGGAGTGGCCAGACTTTATATTCCCTTTCCAGTACGGCTCCATCATTCTGAATTCCCTTCCATTTTCCATTTCAAGATGGAGGATCTGGCTTCCTATGGTATTATTACCTGTACTTTCTTAGAAGTCAACTAGGGGCAAAGGAAGAATGCACCACATTACACCCAAAGTGTTTTTCAGTTATCTATTTTTGTCCCTGATTTTTTTATTCCAGTTTCTTCTTCTCTGGAGAAGACTACTCTACTAACTCCAGTTTGCCAGGTTCGTTTCTGTTCATTTTTTGGGATTCTGGTGTCTCACCTTTTAACTTGCTTTCCTAATTGAAAACACCGAAGTTCACCTTCCAATTGTCAGGGAGGTTTTTTCTGCTCATTTTCTTCCTTTGGGACTCATTCTAGGAGACATTTGTCTCCTCTCCTGTGTCCTTATCTGTGCATGGTGGCAAAGTGGCCACTTGAAAAGATTGCCTTTCTCTTCTCAGACTGTCAAAAAAGACATATGGAAAACCAAAGTGTTGGCAAGCTATCTGTGCAGGTGTATCTATCTCTAAGCAGTCAGCAGCAAGATGGCTAGTGTAATCCCAGCCCAAGATACTGCTTTCTGGTAGACAAAGAATCCATTCCACTGGGGAAAATCAAAACTGCTGCTCTTCTCAGAAAAACCTCAGTTACAGAAGTTTGCAGAGAAGCTATATAGAAATCAGACCATTACTTTGTTAGAAGCTACTGATTTTTAGGATACTCAGAACGAGGTCAGGAATCTCTGCAACATTTATTGCCTAATAATGTTTTCACCTTTTGTTTTATTATCACTTGTCTCTATCCTGGCCTTTCTGCCTTCCTTATTTTAGGGGATCTGCTCACCATTATATAAATGTTTTATGAATATTAATGAAGAGTTCATGATGGGGAGAAAAAGTAATGACATCGGAATTCAAGTACTTATGAAAGGGTACTTCTTTAAATTAATTTCAAAAACTTCCATCTCACAGTAACCAGTTAAAAAAATTCAGAGGAAACTCTTAAGACACGATTTCTTACTCTGTCAGTGGAGTGGAATTGTGACTGATTGACAAGATTCTGCCTTGTGGGATTCTGGGTAGCCTGGCTACCTTAAACTTGCAAAATCTCTTCTATTTGCTCATGGTTATATTTCTTCCTTTCAAATAGCAGTTTGAAAACAAGGTTAAATAAGTAAGGCTGTAGTTTAGAGTAGGTGAATTCAGAATAAACAATTTAAAAAACAAAACATCCAAGCTAGACATTTGTATTTGCTTTTGAAAGAACAAGGTTTATTTTCAACGTCTTAGGATAACCGACACATAGGTAACAGCATTTGCAATGCAATAGGTCTCGCATTTGCTAGAGTTTGAGCTATTGGCATTGTAAATGACAATGCCTTTATTTATGTGTTGTTTTTAAAACAGATAAATAAAAGGCATTGTCATTTACAATGCCAATAGCTTAAACTCTCGCAAATGCGAGACCTATTGCAGGACAAAGCTATTTGAGAAAATAGTGCTCGGAGGGTGTAATTAAAGCCTACCGAGTAACAACACATGTAACAGGGGGTGTCGCCATGGGAGGTTACAAAATGAGACAAGGCAGTACTAAGGAGGGACTACTAAGCCTTTTGACCAATGAACAGCCACAGTTTATAGTGGACAATGACACAAGCCAATTAAAAATATGGGTGGAGAGTGGGCGGAGCTTCAAGTCCCTACCTCAATACAGCATGCCTTGCAGAGCAGCGCATGCGCTGCCCAGGCTCGACCTAAA
Source organism: Calotriton arnoldi (assembly GCA_963921515.1). Classification (NCBI taxonomy): domain Eukaryota; kingdom Metazoa; phylum Chordata; class Amphibia; order Caudata; family Salamandridae; genus Calotriton; species Calotriton arnoldi. The sequence continues at coordinate 2,078,439 of CAWUFW010001086.1, forward strand.
AATGGTCTGTGTTTTTACATTTAATGAGGATAACTATGATAGGACTAGAAATAAGTACATTTTCCTTCTTCACTTTCATCACAAGTTGCAGGGAAAATTCCAGTGTGTGTACCCAGTCAAATGGTGGGGTACCTCAGTGCCTTGAAACACCTTGACTTATTAGTGAGCTATTTAAGTGTAATCACTGACTCACTCACTCATCTTTGGTTCACCGGCTCCATAATTCAGTCTTCAATCAAATGAAGCCCAGAAAGCTCTTCCTCTCTACCTCACGGAGAAAAACATATCTGATATCTGCTCCCTTCTCTTGGGGGACAGTTTCTAGTCTGATATAAATATGTGTGCTGCCATTTAGTGGGGTTGCAGGGCAGTGAAGGGTTATGGGCCTCAAATGTAACAACTGTGGTTGTTTATAATACTTACGCACTCCAATTGAATGAAAAAACACTCCCATTTCCCACTTGACACTTACAGTGGAGAGTCCATTAAACATTTCGTCCTTCAGTGGTGGATAACATTAGAACCAATGAGTTTGTTATAAATTCAGCTGTTATCTGTCAATAGCACCAAGTGACATACGAGGAAGTGCAAGTTTCAATCACAAGTAGCAACTTTACTATGTTCCTTTACATATACAGAACAGATCCATCACAGGGTACACTTATAGAAAAAGCAAATCACATGAAAATAGGTTGTTGATGTTAGGAGTGCGCCGCATTTGAAAATCTGATGGCAGACACTCTTCGAACTAGCACATTAAAATGCATGCCCTTGGCCAATTTAAGCCCATTTGGAACAGCAATGTCCTAGAGGTTAGCAGTCCTCTAGAAGGGGCTACTTCAAGGCCTGAGCCACAAGCCAGATAGCCATGCAGCTCTGAATTGACAGTATGTGGCAGCAAACCCGGGGCATAGATGCCCAGCCAGACTAATATGCATAGCTGAGTTGACTGCTGACAGAGGGCACCATAGGCCCTGACACCAAGCCAGAGAGCCATGCAGCTCTGAACTGAGTGCTGTCAGCAGCCATCAAAGGCCTATCCTTGGAGCCAAGGATCTCTAAGTTTGCTGCAGCTTGGCCCTCCAGCAAGAGGGCCATAAAGCTCTGAGGAAATTGCTGATCATTGGTATGACAAAATCTGGCACCCTGCACCACCTCTAGTTGGTCTGCCACATTTCTGACCCTGTAGGGCAAAAACCTATAGTAGTCCACTTGAAAGATCTGCTCTCCAAGGAAATGTTTAAGAAATAGGTTACAAATCAACCAGAATAGCCAGGACTCTGTGTCTTTTGAAAGAAGGAGTGTAGGGTGACAGGACAGTATTTAGGAGGCCAGGCAGTGTGGTAGAAGATTGGAGGAAGGGAAAATGGAATAAGTTGTAAGGTGAAGATAAGATGCTCTGATAGGAGAAGGGCAAGTGAACAAGGGAGTAGAAGGGCTGAAGTGAGATAAATAAGGGCAGTGGAAGGGCTGAGGAGAAGATTGCTTGTGTGACACAAGATTAGGGAGAAAAATATGCCGGGGAATAGTTAAGGGAGTTGTTTGAGAGCAAGGGATTTCTGTGTGGCTATACGGCGAAGGACAGAAAAGTAACCTAGACAAGTAATAGAGGCAGAGAAGGAACCATTGAGTGGTGTAGGACAAACAGCTGATGCACTATGTGGTTTTATTTGCAGGAAAAACAGAAAGAGAAACTAAGTAACAATATGTCATAAGAGGATAAGGGGAAACATATAACTGTTTGGTGGAAAATGCATACTCCTTAAATTCCCCTAGAGATGAAGCCATCATTGTCCATGCTCATGCTGTGCGCAGGGCCACATAGGGTGGATTTAAGACCAAAAAAGAAGCACAGAGGGAGAGAGAGAGAGAGAGAGAGAATGAGAGAGGCAAAGAGAAAGTCAGAAACAAACCACAAAGAACCCAGAGAGAGACATCCAGAGAGTGAGAGCCAAGAGACAGTGAGTGACAGAAGAATATTATTGCTTTAAAGTAAATAAAATATCTTAGAATTTCAGTACATATGGACTTTGGTTGTTGGGTCTGGCTGTATTAAGGCATTCATTAGTCTTTAGTGGGAAGGCTCAGACAAATGAGGTCAAGGTGGGGTGAGGGGTGGAGAGTTATCCAACAACTCCACTGATTCGACCACTACAGGTCAGGTCTGCTAAGATGGATCTATAAGTAGACATGGTCGCTGGCGTTCTATGAAGGGTTCGCACATAGAGCTGCTTACAGTTTGGCAAACTTTGGTGGTACAGGAAACCTGGCTAGCAGAGCAATTTAGGGCCATGATTTAAAGCAGTGGTCTTCAAACATTTTAATCATGCGCCCCCCCCCAAGTGTAAACAAAAATATTGTCGGGCCCCCTCAGAAGTTTTCCACAAATATTCCTTTGGATTGGCAATGTTTCAATATGTCTAGGCTTATTTAAACATTGCAGTTAAGTTTTGTTACAGTTTTAAAAATTCAATCAAATACATGATTGCCAAACGTACTATTTTTTGTCAGCCAGGCCTGACGTGTAAAAGTTTACATAGTGTGATTATCAGACATGGGGGTATGGGTTTTAAAGAATATTTGGAGTCCCTTCCCTTTTGACACATACCCCCAGCTAGGATATAAATGGCAAAACATCTTAGTGATGGGTCATTACAGAGCAGCTTACTGCCGCTCATTTGTTTTCCACTTAAAACAAAGCACTGTTATTAGCATAGTGCTTCTTTTGGCCAGAGTCTGGCGCCCCCCCAGGGATAACCAAAGGCCCCCCTAGGGGGCCTGCCCCCCAGTTTGAAGACCCCTGATTTAAGGTTTGGCGCACGGAATACAGTGTCTGCCAAACCCTCGGTCCACCCGCCTTGTTTGTAGATGGGCAGACCTTAAGTTTTCCTCCTAACGCCCAACGGAGTAGGAATCGTCAGAGGGTGGACATTACACTGCCTGCTCTATTTATTTTATTTCCTGTCCATCACTACCAGGAATAAACTGGTGGTGAAGGGCAGAAAAAAAGACTTGCCCCCACACCCTGGAAGAAAACTCCAGGAGTTTGGGAGTCATTCGTTTTTTGTTGAACTGTAGGAGCAGTTTCTTTCTATGTGCAAAGACAACTGCATCGGTCACCGGAGTACAATCCATCAAATGCCAAATCATGTCCTTTGTTTCTGTAATAATACTGTTACATGGACCTCTGCATGTTAGGGAAGGCAAGACGTTTGTATTAATGTATGATTAAAACATTATTTTATTTGACCTAACAATTATTGGTCTACAATCAAAATTGAATGCCTATAATTAATATGTGATTACCAAACTACAAGTGAATGTAAATGTGTGAGCTCTTCCAGTGCTTAATTTGAGCTGGTGGTTTCCAGTGCTCGGCACCTAATTGTCAACACCAGCACTTATGAGAGTCTGCCACATGGTGGCACTGTTTGTGTAATTTAGAGGTGAGCAGAACAGAACAGCAGCAGGTTATTAATACAATATTCATTAACACAACTAATACCTGCACCCAAGCCATTTTTATAGCTTTGCAGGCCTGAAATAGTCTGAATTGTCACTCGTAGGAGTGTGATGGTTAGTAGTTGTGTAGGTACTGTCATTGGCAGTGCTGGCAGGGGCAATGGGTGGTGCAAGCTGCAGTGGCCTACTGACAAGAGCCCTGGCACGTATTTCTTTACAAATTAATCACTGTTGTATTCTCTTCATCCTGAGGTTAACGTGAATGTTGTTGGATCATTGTCTAGAAGTATCCTACCAGTACAAATAATTGGGTTAATTATTTAATGCTACTATGCTTTGTCCTTATATGAACTTAAATGCTGGTGCCTAAAGGTTTGTCTGCATTTTTATGTCTCGTATAATAGGAGGCAACTAAAAGCATTAGAGTTGTTTAATGAAGCAAATGTTCCATCCTTTAAGGTATATGGAATGGCGTTTATCATTTAAATATCTGCAGGGCTTCATCGCTATCACCAGTAAGATTTTGAAGTCTTTCTGAGCTCTAAGAATTCAAGGGAATCCACCTGGAAATAAGTGTGTGGGGTACAATGACTAAAAGTTGGTCACAAATAATTATGTACTACCACAGCCGTTGCTAAGCTCCCTATATAACTTCAAGATATGCCATCTTGAGACCACCTGAAAAAGAATATTTTGTTAATTATGATTTTTGCAACCTTTCAATGATTGCTTTTAACTTATTTTACTGAAACATTGAAAAGGTTAATAATTGGCTCCCTAATCCAAAATAACTCATTTGGAGTCCATTACAACGATCGGAAATTTGAAGTGTACAATATTGTGGAAATCTAGAAGATGAGGATTGTTGTTTTTATTTTAATTTGAAGTCAAGTGGTCTTCAGGTGGCCTCGCAGGATACAGTGGTTTCAGGTTTGTAATGTCTGTCAAGTTAACATGCAAGCAGTTACATTATTAATTCGCCTGTCCTGTTTTAAAATTTGTAAAGAGCTGTTACCTCAGACCAGTATTTGGGCATGTTCAGTCCTGCATGAAGATGTTATATTGAGTGGGTGACTAATGTTGGCGTATAATGGCTATAAAATATGCTACAAAAAAACCAATATTTGTGAATGGGACATTTTGAATTGTAAGAGAGGCGCTGCACTGGTATCAGCAACTATTTCTGTAAAAGCATGTTTATGATGAATACTTCTAACCACAGATTCCTCACCTTGTGAATATTCCCCAGAAGTCAGACTGCATCCGAAATTTTAAAGCAATACTCATGGGTGCTAATAGGTGTCATTGTGCGGCTCTGTGTCAACCTCGTTCCACTTCGCAAGTGAAGAGCGGAGCCACGTTTAAGTGCCACCCATGCACACTGACGTTAGTTCCCTTCTTTCCATGCCTTCAGAGTATTTATTAATGTCCAAAGAAAAATGTCACCCCCCAAGACAACAGGGTTCATGCAATGTAGGAATTTTTACAAACAGCTGTCCGTGAAGGACCCTTTCAAAGTGTGTCTTCGGTCTTTGGTCTCTGGGGTAGGAGCACAACTCCAGGACTTGTGATGACTGCACCCAGATGAATTTGAAGGCCATATAGGACGGTGAGGCCAAACTTTATGGCACCAGAATTCATGCTTCAACCTGTCGAAAGGAAGGTCCTGTTCATGCTCCTGAAGTTGCTCCCACCACAGATCCTCGTCACACCAATGTCTTTGGGTAAGTGTAACAAAAGGCATAAGAAATCAAAGCAGGAATCTGCCCCTTCCTATCACTCTCAGACTCCAGAGAGGGCACGCGGACATAAACGTGCCTCCTGGTCTCGCTCCTGATATCCATTGAAGCTGATTCTGAATCTCGTTCCAATATACCCCGTGCTCCCAGGTCAGTCTGCTTGTTCGCAACAAGTACAGGCCTTCAGAGAGGCCATGCTGCCCATTTTTGGCACTTTACTAGTTCTGGCACGCTTTTGGGCCTTTAGTATACTCACAGGCATCCAGTTGGACTTCCTCAGGCAGGTCTACCCTCAGCGCCATCTGTTCCCCTTGAACCCACATTGGGTTCAGCACCGGCTCCAGTGCCGACTTTGGTTCCTGCACCACCCCCTTTGTGCTTCCCTTTGCTCTGAAGTCGAAGCGACCGACATCGGAAGAGGATTTGCAACCAATTGTGCTGTCCAACTCTGAGCAGAATCCAACATGACCTCGACCAAAGTCATTCCTGCACTTAGCTAATAGGCAATATTTCAGATTCTGACGCTTTGACCATACCACACGTTAGGGTCCAAACACAATCTTTTTGGTACTGGCTTAGACATTGACAGTTATGATTAACAGTATGTTTATAGTCCACAGAATAATGAGGGAAGCTGATATGAAGAACTACAAGATGCCTTTGGGCTGGATACCTCTCCAGATACCGGCCTCGTGCCATCTCCGCCTCCCTGTCAAGTCCTGTTAGCGAGAAAAACGCCTCCTTCGTAGTCGTTATGCAAAGGGAGGTAAAAGCCTTATACCTACAGCTCCTTACTATGGAGGTAAAGGCTAAGGTTTTGCCTGAGGTGCTTCAGGACGCTTTTCTCCCTATGCCCATCCTGCAGGCCCACAGGTGCTAACTGCAGTTCACAATGGGATAGGAGCATTTTCAGTTTGTAGTGATCCCTTTTGGCCTCACCAGAGCCCCTTGGTGTTCACGAAAGAGATGGTGGTGGTCAGGTACACCTTTGGAAGCCAGGATACCAATCTTTCCTTACCTCAATGAATGGCTGCTGAAGGCTGACTCATCCTGACAGTCCTCCAGATGATGGTGAACCTCCTGACATTGTTGGAGTTCACTATCAATGTGCTGAAGTCACACCTGGCTCCTTCGCAGGTGCTCCTGTGCATCTAAGCTATTCTGGACCTAGTACTGTTTCATACCTTTCCCCTGGAGCAGAGAGTCCAGGAAATTGGGGCTATGATCCCGATATTTCAGCCTCTGCCCTGGATCTAGGTGCGGATAACTCTGACGCTTTTGGGATTGTTGGCCTCCTGCATCCTGCTGGTCAAACATACCAGATGACACATGCGGCTCCTGCATGGACCTCAAGTCTCTGTGCACACAGCATCAGGGGAATCTGTTGGATTCTATCCAGATTTCAGAGGACACTGCAAAAGATCTGCAGTCGTGACTACTGGACTGCGATTGGGTCGGTGGAAGACCCCTCTAACTACCCCGACTCGACTCCACATCAATTAGTTGGATTTGAGCACGAGTCACTTGGCGCTGAAAGTCTTCCTGCCTACCATCAGAGGAAGGCTGGTGCAAGTGCTTATGTACAACACCACCGCCATGTGGTACTTGAACACGCAGGACAGGGTGGTGTCTAGGGTCCAGAGACTTTACTCCTCTGGAAGTGACTGGAGCACCAACTGATTTTTCTGGTGGTAAACCACCTGACAGGATCTGTAAATGCCAGAGTGGAAAAACTGATGCTAAGCGGCTCATGAATGACAGTTGCACCCAGAGGTGACGCAGGGTGTCTTTCATTAATGGGTGGACCCTGGTTTTATTTTTTTTGCCACTGCAGAGAATGCGGACTCCTGTATGCCTTCCCGCCGCTGCCTCTCCTGTCACAAGTTCTGAAGAAGATCAGGAACTATAATGGCCAAGTCATCCTAGTGGCATCAGATTGGGCCAGGAAAGTGTGCTACCCAGAACTCCTGGGCATAAGCATCTATCCTCTGATGAATCAGCCATGGATCTTTTGTCACAGTCGCCGGGCAGGGTACAACACCCAGGCCTGCACAATTTACATCACCATGCTTTGAGATTGAGAAGCGGCAGTAGACCTCTTTCAACCTTCTTCCAGAGGTCTTTGATGTCATCTTAGCGGCAAGGCAGCCCTCCACAAAATCAGTGCACATCAGTCGGGATAAATTTGTGGCTTGGTGCAGTGCCCAACAAACTGACCCACTACAAGCCAAGTTGTCTGAAGATTTGTTATCTGTTTTGTCCCTGGTCCAGCCCTGGCCACTGTTAAAGGCTAGTTATTGGCTCTTTCAGATTTTTTGTGGTCGTTTCACCAGCCTTCTTTATTTATGTAATGTGATGACTTTTTTGAAAGGTCTGAAACATTTGTTTCTGGCAACACCCTTTGTGATGCCACAGTGGGACTTAATCTTAGTTCTAATTTTTTAATTGCGCACCCATTTGAACAGCTGCACAGTTATCCATTGAGACTCCTGATGTTGAACACGGTCTTTCACATCAATGCCATAAGCTCTGCGAGGTGTGTGAGCAAGCTGCAGGCTCTTTATGTCAACCCACCTTAAACTACATTCTTCCCAGATAAGTTGCTGTTGAGGACCAGGCTCCCTGTCTGCTGATCACATTTTATGTCACAAGGTTGTCAGTGTTCTGGCATTCTTTGCTCCACCTCATCTTCCAAAGGAGGAAGAGAGACTATATCGTTTGGAACCGAAGAGGGCACTAAGCTTTTATATTGACTGCACCAAAGACCTTCAGGTAGATGGTCAGCTCTTTGTGAGTTTCTCCAGGGCAAAGAAAGGCTAGGCAATGCAAAAGCGGACCATCTCCTGATGGATTGTTCTCTACATAAAGATCTGCTATGCACTGGTGAAGAAGCAGCCTCCAGGATGCTTACAGGCCCAATCTGCCAGAGCTAAGGCTGCTATCACTGTGTTAGCACTCAGAATACCTGTCAGGGACAGTTGTCAGGTGGCAACGTGAGCGTCTGTACATACGTTCACAAAGCACTGCTGCCTTGACAGTCAGGTATGTCACAAGGGGAATTTGTCCTGCAGGACATTTTAGTTTGAGCCATTTCACTGATCTATCACCTAGGGAGGTACTGCTATGGTATCTATTCACAAGGTGAAAAATCCATCAGAAGAATAAGTTACTTATCTCTGGTAACAATCTTCTGGTGGACACTCCATCCAATTGCAGATTCCCCACCAACTCTCCTGTCTCCCTTATTCTGTGAACTGGCTCTTTTTCAGTCTTAAAAGGTCTTAAAAGGTCCCTATCCAGAGATCTGCACAGTGGTCATGCTAATCTGTGGATAGGCTCTGTGTCTGAGGGTGCAGACAGTTTAAGAAAGCAACTCAGTCAGTGCATGTGGGTGGTGCTTGTATGCTGGACGGCTGGAGTGGAATGACATTGGCACGGAGTCGCACAATACCACCTTCCAGCACGCAGGAGTTTCTGGATCCAGTCTGACGCCAGGGGAATATTCACAAGATAAGGAAACTCTGGTTAGATAGAGAATCCAGAAGAAAATGTAATAACTAACGTAAGTAACTTGTTCTTAGATTGTTCAGTTTTCTTTTGTTACCGCGATTATTATGAGTCAAAATGTTTACGTGTTACTTCAAATGGTTGTTTGTTAATCATTGGAGATCACCAGGTCCCTTCCTGCACATAAACAATGCTTAATGCAGCACACATAGAAGTTGCAAAACGTCATATTTTTTGGGATTGTTTATGTGCAGGATGGGTCACCTTCCTGCACATAAACAATCAATGGCCTTTGCTGTTTCTATGTGTGCTGCACAATGCAGCACACAAGGAAACAGCAAAAACGAGGAGAAATAAAGCATTTCCCCTCGTTTCGCCTATTTAAAACCAGGTTTTCCCTGGTCTTAATTTTGGCGTTGCCTCCTATTTACGCCACCCTTGTAAATAGGGTACAGCGTCAAAATCAATGGGTGTTGCGGTGGAACGCATCCGGGCATTACAGTCCCTCCAGAGCGGAATTTAGAGCTGGGAGGCAGCTGCCTGACGACAGAGAGCGGCCAGACCCACCATCTTAGAAACAGGTGCGGGGAGAGCAGCTGTCCTCGGGAGGCCCGGGACTCTACCCAAAGATTCTGGCTGCTACCTCCGAGTACTAAGGCACGGGCCCTGACCCCGGGGACCGAGCGTGGCCTCCCGCTCGCTGCCGGGCCCGAACCTGCATGCGGTTGGTACGGTTGGAGCCGGTGATGTCCTCTTGCAGGCCCCGAACCTGGAATCGGCCTAGCCTACCGGCCGGCCTGGCATACAGTGCTGGCGTACAGCACTGTACAGTGCTCTTCTGCTCCCATCTTTCGGGGCCCTGTGGGCGGACTTGGGACTGTGGCGGACTGAACCGATCCCCCCATCTAATCTTCTACATGGCCCCGGAGGACCAATCTCGCACCCTCCCTCGCTAACGCCGGAACCTGCCCACTCACCCAGGCGGGAGTAGTATGCAGACCTGAGGCCTCCCCGGCCCCTGTACAACCTCCAACGAACATCGGGTCCCCGAATTCGAAGGGACCCATTGCAGACAGCGCAAAGAGAGGAGCAAATTGGCCTTACCTGGAGCCCCCATCAGGGGCGGCATCGACTCTCCGCGAGACAGCATCAAGACGAGGTGAGCGGTGGCACGAGTTCGCGCATTGGTGGAGGGCTGCTTTCTCAGCCGGCACGGGAGGGAGCGATCGGCTACACGGCCGGGCAGCAGGCTTCTCCCCGCTCCCTCCCCCCTTCTCTCTCTACTGAACGCGGCGTTCTGCTACTGGGCCCCTGCGCGAGGGGAGAAGATCGGGTGCACAATCGGGCAGTGAGAGGTGCCGCCACCCCCCCCAAGTGAATAGTGGGCTGTTTCATGGCACCGGGAACACCTGTTGAACAGTACAGCAGCCTAGAGCAAGCATAGGCCCCTTGGAGTGTCCGCCCTGAGCCGGACTCCCTGCCTCCCTGCCTCCTCGCCACCCAGTGGCTTAAGACCTCACGATCAGCTGTGGTGTGGGTCCCAATCACTCAGACGCTGTACGCACCAGCCTGGAATTAGGGGGAGGGAGATCCTGGCCTGACCATCTGGGAGCCCCCCCCCCCTAGAGTGGAGGGGGTGATCAGCTGCACTGTCGGGCAGCGGGCGCACGCTCGCTCCCCACCAAGCCCACCTGAGAGAAAATCGGGGCTGGGTCTCTTAGATGCCCCCTAGGCCCCTGCCCTGTAAGATCCGGTCTCTACCAACTCAGGGGCCAACTAGAGACACACACCTGCCTCTGCCTATCAGACCACCCTGGGGTACCTCCGCCAGGCTCCTCGGTTCAGGGGCCCACCACGTGCTGACGGTAGCGGACCCTGAGGCATCCCTAATACCAATTCATAGCCAGTAGCTCAGGACCCAGACCTGTTGGGAACTCTGCAAGGGGGGGATCCGAGAAGAACATGCCCCGTACCAAAACAGGAAAGGACTCCTCCTCCTTAGCCCCCACTAAAGAAGATACAGTTCAGTCTCTGTGGCTAAAGTCGGGCTCTGCCACTGTGAACCCACCGGACCCCCCGATGGAATTGGCTCCAGAGGGACCCGAAACAAGCCCCCTCATGCAGGCCTTCATGACAAATTCCTGCAAGAAATTAAGGCAGAGATAGGCTCACTCAAATCTGACTTTAAAGCATGTCTGCATGACCTCAGGCGAGATGTGGCAGAAATCAGGAGCAGAGTGGATGATCTTGAGCATACTCTTGACATGCGGACGGAAGACCAAGAGGACCTGTGGCGCAGAATGACTGCTCTCGAAGAGCAGCACATAGAGCTTCAAAGAAAACAGGAGGTCCTGGAAAACAGGAGTCGGAGAAACAATCTTCGCACTGGGGGGTCCCCAGGGGCGCGGAAGGGCAGGACAGCCTGGTTTACACTGCGGATCTCCTCCAGACTGTCAGGGGTGATGACGAGGCCTCCCAACCGAAACTGGACAGGGCTCATTGGGTTGCAGTCCCGCAGGGCAATTCAAGCCTGGTACCAGACATCCTCACCCAGGCGCACTTCTTCACTGAGAAGGAGGCAGTCCTGCGCGCTGCAAGAGAGAAAACAGAATTGACCTACGACAGGCATCGAATCCAATCTTTCAAGACCTTGCTCCGGTCACGCTGCGACGGTGCAGGGATGTTAAACCGGTCACAGACAAACTGAGAGAACTGAACGTCAAATATCAATGGGGCCATCCATTCTCTCTGATCTTCACGTGGGAGGGAAAGTGCAAGTTGATCTGATCTTTATGGGAGGCCCAGCACTTACTCCAACTCTCAACGGACTCCCGTCCCTCTAGCCCGACTTCACTCTCCGCCCAACCCAGGGTTCCTCTGCGTCCGGAGTGGACAACTGTGCCGCATCCCAGAAATAAGGTCCAGATTGCAAGTGATTCGACTCAGCAGGCCAAGCAAGACATCATACAACATCTAAGATCGCTGGATAGCGCTGAGTCACCGGCTCACTCTCCACCATCCTCAAATGCGCCTTCCCCTTGCGCATCTTAGCTATGGAAACCCCTCACTTCGGATGCCCTAGTGACTCAGGTGCAATGTGTTGACAACTTCCTGGCCTGCAAACTAACTTGGCCTACTGTTTAAAACACTTAGAGGACTACACTACGTCGCCAAGAGCGTGTGTCAGCTGGGCCCCAATATTTCTCCCAAGGTTTCTACATCTCTCTTTTCATCAATCTCCATGCTTGGAACCAGCCCAGCAGAATCCTGGGTCCCAAGGTGTACTCTCTCCCCCACTCTGATGTTAAGGGTCGACCGCCGGGTAGGGAGACCGCGACTTGCAGCGAGATCATCCTGGCCCCCACCATTCAACTGGTCCCCAGCAGGAGTGACTTCCTCAGAGTGGCCCTGGTCTCTACCAATGGGACACTCCAGGACTTGAATGGACTACTATGGCCGGGTTGGCCTTACTTTCCTTGTTGTTGTTGGATTATCTTTTCTCTCCTCCCTTTCCCATCCCTGAAAACCCTGGGGGTCGCGAACAACATGCCTTACTACTATTGCTTTGCTCTATCACTAGAGACACACTACCCTATATCTGACGGGGTAAGAGGGAACGTTTCCAGTATCGCCCCCTCTCATCTTATACATCCACGCGCTGTGAGTTCCCCGATGTTACAAGTATTTCGCTCCTAGCAGCCAAACGAGGCTTACACATGGCTTCCTATTCTACCCCATATTAACAGCCATGACACAGGGTAGATTTCTCTCACTTAACGTGAAGGGCCCAAATGCCCCATATAAGCGACGGCAGGTATGGCGCTATTTATTTATCCAAGACCCGGACATTGTCTTTCTCCAGGAAACCCACCTTTTGCGTTTGGATACACGTATGACACATCCCAAATACCCGACCCAATACTGGGCCATCTCCCTATCTAAGGCAGCAGGGGTGGCTATTCACATTAAAGCGGGCCTCAATCTACAGGGAACACAAATAACATGGGACAGGGAGGGACGCTACTTAAAACTTAAATTTCTAATCAATGGTAGACCTCTTACACTAATCAATGTTTATGCCCCTAATCACTCCCAGAGTACATACCTTAGGAACCTTTTCAAGGAACTCGCCTCGCAGGAGGCTGGCCAGATGCTTATTGGGGAACATTTCAACCTGGTGTGGGATCCCCAACTGGATTGCAGTGCGACCACCTTCCAGGGCATGGGAGCGATGTCCGCGGCACTAAAGAGTGATAATGCAGCCTTGGGCCTGGTAGATGCCTGGCGATATAAGACACCAAACACAAGAGATTTTACCTTTTTCTCACATGTCCATCGTTCGCATTCACGCATTGACTATTTTTTCATATCACAGACACTCATTCGGTCCTTTGAGTTGGCGTATATCTCGGACATCTCTATCTTGGACTACGCACATCTTGAGATCTCCCTGAGACACATCAGCGTAACCCCCACCCCTCACCACGTTGGCGGCTCCCCCCACACATACTGCGGGACCAGGTCAATGTGGCAGAAATACGGCAAGCAATTCAAGCTTACTTCGAGACAAATGACATGCCTGATACTGATAACCACACCCTGTGGGACGCCTTTAAGGCGACCATTTGTGGCACTATCACCTTCATCGCCCGAACACGGGAAGCTCAGCTGGTAGAGGCCGGACTAGCCAGGGACATCAAACCCCAGAACGACAGGAACATGCGGCACCATTGCGGCAACACCAGAAACGACTGGCCTTTCTCCGTGGTCAATTGAAGGCGCTTCGGATAAACAAGGCGAAGCACACACTTCTCACCTTGAATCAAAAATACTACGAGGGGGAAAACAAGGTTGGCTCCCTGCTGGCCCGCTGACTCCATGCACGCATATCCCGCACCCATATAGCCATGGTTAAAAACAAAGATAACACGTGGGCTACCTCGGAAACTGATAAACAGCGGGCGTTTCACACATTCTTCTCCGCCCTATATAGCCAAGGTGAAACATCCTAGGAGGAGACCGATCCATTTCTTGCCGCCTGTTCATGGCTGCTACTTGACCCCTTCCATGCACAACAACTGGAGGCCCCGGTTACATTGGACAAGCTCCAAAGGGCTCGGAAAAGCCTACCAATCGGTAAGACTCCTGGCGCCGATGGACTTTCGGTCCCCTTTTATTGCTTGTTTCTACCACAACTCAAGGACTTCCTCCTCAGGCTATTCAACTCTCTCTCTGACAGCACCAGCTTGACCCCCACGATGACTAGGGCTGAGATAGTTCTTATACCCAAGCCAGGGAAAGACCCGACGTTATGCACCTCCTATCGCCCTATCTCTCTCCTCAATACAGATGCCAAACTATATACCAAACTTCTGGCAAATTGGTTGGAACCCTATCTTCCTAGCCTGATAGACCCAGACCAGGTGGGATTCATACAGCATCACCAAGGGGCAGATAATATTCGGTGGGTAGCCCACCGGGTAGGAAAAGTCCTGCAGCGTAATATCCCAGCGTGTCTCCTCTCTCTCGACGCTGACAAAGCATTTGATAGGGTGGACTGGACTTTTCTCAGAGCAGTACTACAGAGGATTGGGCTAGGACCGGTTATGGTGTCTCAAATCATGGCGTCTTATGTTGCCCCTTCGGCGCAAATCAGAATTAATGGACTACTTGCCCCTCCTGTGCATATTCGCAGGGCCACCCGTCAGGGATGCCCACTATCTCCAATACTCTTTGCCCTAGCAGTAGAACCCCTTGCGATAGCCATCTGCCACTCTACCACAATCAAAGGCATACCTTTCGGTGGCGATGACCACAAGATAGTGCTATTCACAGGCGACCTCCTGCTCACCCTGATCAACCCTAGGGACTCCCTTCCTGCATTACTCGCCTCACTGTTGGTCACCTCAACACAGTGAAAATGTCCATATTGCCGAAGGTACTCTACCTTTTTCAAACACTCCTGATGCCTATCCCCCAAGCGGATATTGTAAGCCTCCAGAAGGGCATGAACGCCTTCATTTGGGGCAAGGGTAGACCGCGATTCTCCAACAGGATACTAATACTGGCAAGAGATCGAGGACGGCTTCCCTGTCCCAATTTTCTTGTTTACTACTGGGCGGCACACTTGCATTACATCTCGGAGTGGGTGGTCCGCGAAAGCAAGAAACATTGGTTTCATATGGATAGGGCGGTGGCATGCCACCCCCTCTGGGACCTGGCCTGGCTACCAAGGCGATCACGGCCACGTAGTGCCTATATCACTACTCCCACGAGAACTGTCCTGGACATATGGGATAGACTTGCTGATAGCTGGGGACTCACTTCCTTTCCCTTCCCCAATACATCACTGGCCTGGAACCCCGGCTTTCCCCCGGCCTTACAACCCAACTCCTTTCTGGCCTGGGTGGAAGGGAAATGCTGCACGATTAGTGATCTCTTCGAAGGAGGAACCTTTAAGTCCTTCGACCAATGCAAACAAGAATTCCGCCTCCCTGCCACGGCATGATTGCAATATTATCAACTCCGACACTGGCTACATACACCCAATAATACACAAGGGGCCATGCACTAGCTTACTTCCTTCGAGACGCTAGTACACTCCTTTGATGGCTCGCTGGGACTGATCTCATGCACATACCAAGTCCTACAGCACTCCAACCCTCTCCCCCAGCATCCTTACCAGTGGAAATGGCACTCTGACACCTCAGATGACATCCCTCCAGAACAGTGGGAACAGTTGTGGCGGGACATTCCCAAGACATACAAAAGCACCACCCAACAGGAGTCGGCTTACAAAGTTATGACCTGCTGGTATTACACACCAGTCCGCCTCCAGAAGATGTTTCCTACCTCCACATCCCTGTGTTGGCGTTGCAACTCTGACACGGGCTCATACATCCACATCTGGTGGTCTTGCCCACTTTTAATTCTCTTCTGGAAGGAGGTGCTGAGCCACATCAAAGACGGGGTGGGGTTCCCCATCCCGAGCAGACCGCAGGTAATGATCCTTGCGATCCGACCCCAAACCTTTAAAGCCATGATCCACTCTGACTGGCGGGTGATCCTACACATGTTAGGGGCAGCCAAACAGGTCATCGCCCTGCATTGGGAGAAACCCTTGACCCCGTCGACTTCGGTGTGGCTCACCCGCCTCTGGCACACCATGGTGACGGAGCTCTTAACCAGCTGCATCACACACTCTGATACTCAATTTACACATGTATGGCAACCACTAATACTACACTTGTCTAAGCTAGAACACTGCTGCTCTCTTCCCCCTCGCTTGCGCGCTCTGCAGCTCTTTGTGGTATAAATCTTTTATTAGTTTTTCAAAGCGTACCAAGCCAATATAGCGATTAATGTAGAACTTTAAGGCATACAAACATCTGAAAGCGAGACTGATTACATGCCATGCTAAGACTGGTACATAAACAACCCCAAAAGGGAAGAAGAAGAAGCAAAAGAAAGGAACAAGAAAGGAAAAAAAAAAACCCCCACTGAGAGTGCCCCCCAACTCCCCCTTCCCATCCCCACTCACCCATATGCTATATCTACAACCTGGTGTATTCATAAATGCGGTCACTTCCCTGTGGGTCTCTTTGAATCGGGGACCTCCGAAAGGCGTAAAAGTCTGAGGTATTTGGGGCATGTCAGCTCGTGAAATTCTTGTGACAATAGGGACACGTAAGAGCTCCATACCTCCTGAAATTCATCACCCTTCCCTGCTAGCGACATGGAGATCTTCTCCATCCCTAAAATATGCCAGAGTCTGTGCAGCCAGTTGGTGTGTGTAGGGATGTTCGTCGTGCCCCAATGGGCGAGGTTGGCCTGGGCCGCCGCCCCAGCGCCATTCCGATCTGTCGGCCGCGGACTGATTTCAGAGGGTATGTTAATGGGTTTGGGAGGCTTAGTAGCACGTAAGCCGGGAACCGTGGAAGCTGAGTGTCCAAGTGCTTGTCTATATCGTCAATAACCTGTGTCCAGGATGTCTGGATTCGCGGACAGTCCCATAATATATGACGGAGGAACCCCTTGTTACCACAGCCCCGCCAGCAACTGTCACTGTGTGAAGGTTTAATTTTATGTAATCGGACTGGCATGTAGTACCAGTGTGTCGTGATCTTAGTGAACGTCTCAGTGAGGGCCGTACTGTGTGCTGTGTGGCGAGCCCTGTAGGCTATGCACTCCCATTCCTTTGTGCTCAGGGATCTCCCTAGTTCCTCCTCCCAAGGCGCCCTCTCAGCGTGGAAAGTGTGAATCTGTGTCTGTAGCAAGATCGTGTATAACTCTGAAATTATGCCTTTATCAGATTTTTTGTTCAGGAGACATTTTTCATACTGAGTTAAGTGGCGTTGTGTATTGGCGCGGTTGGATGGATGCATGATCCAGTGCCTCAGTTGAAGATAGTGAAATCTTTCGGTTTCGGGGAGCCCAAAGTCCTCCCGTAGCTGGGTGAATGAGCATAGGCCCTCCAAGTCAAAGAAGTAGCCCATGGAGCGGCAGTCCGATGCCCTCCAATTTGTGAAATCCGTCGCCGCATATCCCGGGGTAAAGTCCGGGTTCTCGAACAGAGGAGAGAGCGGGGACGGATACGTGGTCAGTCCCATTCTGATGCTAACACTGTCCCAAACTGATATCGTCGTTCGGGTGATTGAGGACAGATATAGGCTTCATAGCCTATGTGCTTTGGGAAGAAATGGAATCTTCCAGAGAGCCGTACCCTCCACCGCCCTGTCCTGGAAGAGCCAGTGCTTCTCAGACTCAGGGCGGCTCTACTCCACCAAGTAACGCAGCTGTGCCGCCTTGAAGTAGAGATGCAAATCCGGGATTCCCAGCCCTCCAGCCTCTGGGGAAAGATAGCTTAGGGAGCGCTTCATACGCGGTTTCCGTCCCTGCCAGACGAACTGTGCAAGTTCCGATTGAAGTTTGGCTATCATACCCTGCGGGGGAGAGAGGGGCATAGTCTGAAAAAGATACAGTATCTTGGGGAGGGCTGACATCTTGCAGGCCGCTATCCGCCCCATCCAAGAAATGCGAAGATGCTTCAACCTCCCCAGATCATTTCGTATCTGTTGGAGGAGCGCCTTGTAATTGTTCTCTATTGTCGTTGGGATTGTGCTAGCCAGTTGTACCCCCAGATACAGAATAGTCTCTGAAGTCCATTGCACCAGAAATTGGGCCGTGAGGAGGTCCACTGTGCTCCGAGGTACCGAGAGGTTAAGTGCCTGGGATTTACTGACGTTAATTTGGAACCCCGAGACCGCCCGAAGGCCTTCAGCTCTCCCATGAAGGCCGGTAGGGAAGCTATCGGATTCGACAGGGATGCCAGGACGTCGTCCGCATAGAGACTGATGGAATGCCTATCTCCACCGAATGGAACGCCGACAATTTCCGGATGGTCTCTGATCCTCTGGGCCATAGGCTCCATATACAGCGCGAATAACAAGGGCGAAAGCGGGCAGCCCTGGTGGGTGCCTCTGAGTATGGAGAAGGGGGATGAGGTAAAGCCATTGATCCGGACCGACGCGGAAGGGGCAAGGTTGCAATTTAGAATGCGAGTTCTGCATTTGTCTCGGAACCCGAAATGCGTCAGCACCTGATCGAGGTACTGCCAGTGAACCCGGTCGAACGCCTTCTTGGCGTCGACTGCAAGGAACATATATTCCCCCTGAAACCTGTTCGCCTTATCAATAGTATGCAAGGCTCTCTTTGTATGATCGCTGGCCTATCTATGGGGGATGAACCCTGCTTGGTCCGGGTCCACTAGGTAGGGAAGGCATCCGTTGATTCTGTGGGCTATGATACTCGTGTAGAGTTTAAGGTCGATGTTTAAGAGGGAGATCGACCGATATGAAATGCAACGCTTTAAGTCCTTGCCAGGCTTGGGGAGAATTATTATAGAGGCTTGGAGCTTGTCAGGCGGAATCGCCCCAGGCGCTGAAAAGGAGTTATACAATTTTGTAAGAACAGGGGCAAGAGTGAGGCAGAAGGTCTTAAGTGGGGCAGAAGGTCTTTTAGAAGGCCGCTGAGAACCTGTCCGGGCCTGGCGACTTCGCAGGTTTGAGGCACGCTATCGCCGAGATGACCTTCTTGATGCAGATATCCTCGTCGAGGGACTCTGCCTGGTTTGGGGTGAGAGTCGAGGTGTGGGCCCCCGCCAGATATTGGGATCCGGCCTCCCTGTCTAGGCTTTGGGAGTCATATAGCTGCTCATAAAAGACCTTGAAGGCTACCGCTATCTCTGAACTGTCAGGGACCAGGTTCCCTGCAGAGGAATAAATCTCGGCGATTCCCTGTTCTTGACGTTTAGCCCGGAGGGCGTTAGCCAAATGCCGGCTGCACTTGTCTCCCCCAATATAATATGAGTGTCTTAGGCGGAGGGCTGAGTATTCTGCCCTGTCCGTATCTAGAGCTGCTAGCTGTGCACGCCTATTGGATAGCTGGCGCCAGACCCGTGGCGCTCCCGTGCATTGATGTATGCGTTCGAGTTCCCTTACTTGCCCAGTGAGGGCCTCCCTTTTTTCCCTGCGCATCTTATTGTCTGCTGAGGAGAGAGCAATAAATTCCCCTCTAATGACAGCCTTGAATGCTCCCCAAAGTGTCGCTAATGAAGTATCGGGGGTGTCATTATGTGAGAGGTAGTGTTCAAGTGCATGCTGGATTTGGTCCTTGACCGCCTTACGAAGTAGCATGGAGTCCCGCAGCCTCCAAGACCTGAGGGGGATAGCCAGCGGAGGGAGAGAAAGTGAGAGAGTGACCGCCCCATGGTCGGACAGCGCCGCAGTTTGAATGCCAATGTCTTGTGTGCGAGGGAGAATTTCCTTGGTGCCCAGGAAATAATCTAGCCTGGCATACGTTTTATGGGCATTAGAGTAGTACGAGTATTCCCTGGACTGTGGATGCTTAGCCCTCCTTAAGTCCACCACCCCGATTCGCCTTAGTCGCGCTAGTCCCTCTGTAGACAACGCCCCAGACTGGCCTACCTTTGAGCTGACCTGTCTATCGCATTATTAAATACCAAGTTAAAGTCCCCTCCCAGTAGGACCAGCTGATCCCCTGAACCCATTGCTCTCTCCAATGCCCCATGCAGGAACCCCTCTTGTTTCTCATTAGGAGCATAGATTGTGCCTATCGCGAGGGACCGTCCCGCAATGGAGAACCTATAGATCAACAGTCGCCCCCTGATTTCTTCTATATTTTGTTCTACCACCCCACGAAAGGATCTGGCCACCAGGATTGCCACTCCCGCCAGCTTAGAGGGAGCGGACGCAAAAAATTGCTGCGGGAAGGCCCTTGATTTCAATCTGTGACAGTCCCCTTGTAAGAGATGGGTTTCCTGCAGTAGGCAGATATCTGCCCGGGAGGCCTCAAGAAAATTAAGTATTGCACGTCTTTTAATCGGGTTGTTGAGCCCACGCACGTTAAGTGTTAGAATGCTAAGAGAGTTACCTGTCATGAGGACGACGACCTGAAGCCTGCTCCATCCAGCCCCACACCCTTACCCCTCCCCCCAAGAGCCCAGGGAGGCAAGCGGTGCCTGGTGTTGGCACGGTGCGTAAAGATAATGCTACCCCTGTGCGGGTGAGTGTGGATCCCAACAAGTTCCCCATACAAAGCAACAAACAACAACAAGGAGGAGGAATAGAAATACATGTACAGTCTCTCGTCTAGTCCTGTGGAATAACAAAAACCCCGGTGAGTCCAAGGGGGTGATGAAGTGTGAGCCGTGGCTCGACTCCCCCCACCCGCCGCCCGCACTCAGAAATACATCATGCAATGGTCGGGTCCATGTTCAGGGGGTAGCGGGTTTGGCCAACGTTGAAGGGACTGCGTCCAGAGCTGCCTGCTGACCCCTGGCGATCTCCTCCGGATTTTGTTTCACTACTACTCGGCGCCATCCCACCCTCTGCCAGTCGTTGTTCCGCGCCCGCTGTGAAGTGGGTGGTGTGTCCTCGGCGCGTTGCTCGTCTGGAGAATCTATTCCCAGAATGCGGCATGTCTCTGCAAGTGAGCGAAGTTGGAGGAGTTTGCCCTCCCATCGGAAAATTAAGCGAAAGGGATGGCCCCATGAGTAGGATATGCCTAGGCTGCGGAGCTGTCCCGTTGCTGGGTGAAACGAACGGCGTTTCTGTAAAGTGAGAGCCGCCAGGTCCTGAAAGAAGGTGGGGGATTGGCCCTGGAAGGCAACAGGATGCGCACTGCGTGCCTTCTTCAAAATCTCCTCTTTGACTTGAAAGTCGTGCACGCAGACCAGTATGTCCGGGGGGCTGGAGGCGTTCCGCCTGGGGAGGCCCACACGATGTGCTCTGTCCAGTTGTATCGGGGTTTGTGGGTGGCCCCCAAGATATGAAGGAAAAGATCTCGGACGAAGCCGAAAATATCCTCCCCTTCTGCCCCCGACGCCACTCCCCTGATGCGCACGTTGTTTCTTCGGGAGCGGTTCTCCAAATCTTCCAGGTGGGCCTGCAGATCGATGTGTTGCTCCCAGAGTCGGATGACCTCCTGTTGAAGAGATTCTGTCTCCTCCCCGCGGCCCGTCTCCCTCTCCTCCAGATCCGCCACGCGTTCTCCCAGGGAGTCTACATCTCTCCGGGTCTCCTTGATCTCTTGGGCAAATTCACTTTTAAGAGAGTGAAGTTGGTCTCGCAGGGAGGTGAACAATGCTTCCATAAACGACCTTGTCACTGGTTCTTCCGTGGCAATCTCTGTACGGGACCCCACCCCGTCCGTCGGCACTGCTGCGTCCTCTGATGTGGTCCCCCCAGTGCGGGAGACGAGATCTTTGATTGAGCGGTCTTTTTTGAGGCGCCCAGACGCCATTTCGAGGGACTCAGCTGTACCAGTCGCCTGCGGTCTTCTGTGGCAGCGTATCTCTCCACGTACTATCTGGCTGTAGTCCCAGGGCTCGCCCGCCCCTCAGGCCACCTAAAGGAAGCCGCTCACAGGTCGGGCGGATGTGCGCCTCTTGCGTATATTCTCCTCGCAGTAACCCAGGGCCTGTCAGGGTCGTGATGGGGGACACACATGTCTGCGCCCCGGGCCTCCGCCTCCCCCGGCGCCTCTGGACCACCGGCTTGTAGACACTGCGTAGGTCGTCCGGCCTCGCGGCATGCTCCCCGCCAAAGGTGGCGGCCTCTTTGTGTCACTCCCAGCTGCCACAACTCGCCACGGGCCAAACAGCCCGCTGAGAGACGGGGCAGGAAATCGTGCTCAAAGGGCACGGACCCCCTGCACTTCCCCCCTCCACGTCAGCACGGTCCCAGGCCCTCGCCCCCTCACGTTACTGGACCGCTGGGACTGGGCCCGACACTC
This sequence comes from Calotriton arnoldi, assembly GCA_963921515.1. Classification (NCBI taxonomy): domain Eukaryota; kingdom Metazoa; phylum Chordata; class Amphibia; order Caudata; family Salamandridae; genus Calotriton; species Calotriton arnoldi. Next base: position 2,100,461 of record CAWUFW010001086.1, read on the forward strand.
CACCAGCCCACCAAGCCTCAGTGGTTGCGTGCCTTGCCCCGAGTTGGGTTGCCCGCGGGTCTGTGAGCGCTGCAGGGGAGCCGCAGCCTTGCGCTCTCCATGGCCTACCTTCCTCTCTTCCACCAGGACCTCAATGCCAGCCACCAGTTCACGGGGTCCGTGCCAGCCCCCACCACCACGATGCCTGGAGATCCCCACTGGCGTCGCCAGCCGAGGCCGTCCACCGTGGGCCGATCCACCCGCCGATAGGCTACACCACAGGCGGGCCACACCCAGGGGTCGACTCTTGTGCGGAGCCCAGCCTCACCCTCGTGTCTCGAGGCTCCAGCCTCGCAGAGCCTGTCGGCCGCTCCTTCTGCCCGGCGGCGCTGTGGGCAGGTCAGGGTCTCCCTGAGGGGTGCCAGAAATAAGGGACGGCGCGGCCTGCGCCCGCACCCGTGGCCCGTCTTCCTCAGCCCCGCTGTTGAAGCCTCGGTACTTGCGTAGCCCTGTCCCAGCTTGGGGCGCGTGCACCACGGCCACCGCCACGCACCCCATGCGCCGTCTCCGATCGGCCTCGCCAGCTGCTCTCCGCGTGATCGCTCGAGGTCGCGTTGCTACCAACTTGCTCTACGGCTGGCATCGGCCCCTCCGGTGCAGTATTTGTCCCCGCTCGGGCCCTGGAAATGCTGTTCAGGGCAGCGGCGGGCAGGAGAGTCGTTAAGGCTCGACTTGCCTCAGCGCCATCTTCTCTGCAGCTCTTTGAAGACACTTTGCTACCATGAGGGGCTGAACTCCCAGAGTGAAGCAGACCACATTAACGTAGAAGAGAATCACGCTACCTAGGCACCCCCCCTTTTATTATATTATTCTTATCTCTTTTGGTGTCACTGAAAGCGCCCATGATAACTAATGGCCACGGCACGGCCTTCAGTGGCGACCTCCTCGGGTCCTTCCCCTTCCCTCTTCCCTCCCTTCTTTCCCTTGGTCTCCCAAGTTCTCCTCTTTTGTTGAACACTGGCGGAAATATGCCTTTGTGGCGAAACCCTTTCTTTTACCTGGGCCAACTAACTATGCCATGTACGCTCCTCTACAAACTGTCCCAACTGTATACAAATGATGTGTTGGACCATGGCCCTATAGACTTTCTTATATAGACAGAAGCGTACTTGCTGGATCCGCCAGGATGTTAATTGTTTGAATGAATATCAATAGCATTGTATATATCATAAATATGTACACAGTTATGTGAAAAATAATAAAGCAGATTATAAAAAAAACAAAAAAAACAGGCACAGTAAAAGAAGAGGACCTTGCTCGGGAACCGATCAGAATATTCAGGAGATGTGTAAACCAAAAATAAACAGGTTTTACGCAGTTTCTTAAACTCCAGATGCATAGGCCCTTTTTTACCCAAAGTAAAAACCTCTCCTCTAAACATGGTAAAATTGGCTTACAGTCAATTGGCTCATTTAATTTACTTGTAAGACCCTATTAAAGTGTACTACATCTACCCAGGGCCTGTAAATTAAATGCTGCTAGTGGGTCTGCAATACGTATTATGCTATCCACTTATGTAGCCTTTTAATCATGTCTCAAGCCTGCCATTGTGTCCTGTGTGTACAGTTACTGTCATTTCGATCTGGCAAAAGAAACCTTTTTCTAGGCCTAAGCCTTCCTTTTTAATACATATAAGTCACTCTTTAGGTAGGCCCTAAACAGCCCACAGGGCAGGGTGCAGTGCATTTAAAATGTTGCCCATGTACTTTTAACCTTTACATATCCCGGTAGTGAAAAACTTTTAAATTTGTTTTTCACTACTGCAAGTCCTACCTCTCTCACAGGATAACATTTGGTTACCTTATTTCATTTAATAAGTGATAACTTTCAATTGAGAGTGAGTAGAGAAGTCGAGTTTGGCGTTACATTATGCAAGTCATCACCCTTGAAGTCTACGTGATAATTTGCCTTATGGACAATTTTTAAGGATCAGGAGAAATTGCTCTGAAAAATGTGAGTACTTTCATCATGTCAAGCTGTTGGTTGAAAAACTAAGAGAGAGAGGATATCTGAAGAAACTGCTAAAAAACTCCCTGAATCAGGCCTGGTGGACTCCACGTGAGTCCCTTTTGGACAAAAAAGAGAAAACTATGACAGACCGTCTAGTTTGTGTGTCCACATTTTGTCCCAAGACCAATCATTTCAAAAGAATCATTAGACAGACCTGCCCCTGATTTAGATACTAGATAAATCCTTTGGAAAACCATTGTTTGCCCTTAAGAAAGAACGTCCCATAGGTAACCAATTGATTCGGGCTTACACACCACCACCATCATTAAAAACATTATTTACGCCAAATGTGGAATTTATTGCCTCTAGAGGGACACCACAAATGTGCAACATGTGCGAATTGCAACCAAACAATGGAAGGCTTACTAATTACACACAAACACATGAAATGGAAATATAAAACCTTTTCTAATTGCAAACTAAAAACGTGGTAAACAGAATAAATTGACAGTGTGGCAAACTGTGTATTGGAGAAACAAACCAGGAGGACCGCCAAAGAATCACTCAGCAAAAATTGAGAATGAGATGCAAAGTTACTGCAGCCCCATTGGTAAGTCATTGGATTGAAAAACATCACACTGAGGTAGACCAATGTTGAACAGTTTTGACTATTATACAACCTGACTCCCGAGGAGGCGATGTGGATAAGAAGCTTGTCCAAAAATAGGCATCCCTGATCCTGTATTTTAATACTGTGGTCGACAAATTGAACGAGATGTCTGAATTTCAGAACTTGACCCCAGTAAATACAATCATGGGGTGAAATTGCATCAAAATACTATTAACACACTTTTTAGGTGCAACCTGCACTCTTTGGTTCCCTGATTGTTGACTCTGTGAACTGCAGTTGCTGGAATTTGGTTTTAGATGGTAGGAAAGGGCATTACATGCGTTTCTCCTGCAGCAGAGAACAGAATACTACAACCCAATTACTGGTCCCAAAAGGCTTCGCACTAGTAGGTTGGGCGCATTGGAGCATGTGAGAGCATCTCCAACCAATCCGCCGCATTAAATGACGGAAGATAATGACTACAAGTTCTGGCTCTAATCGTATGCAAATAACTGAGAGAAAGGCGATTTGACTTGTCATGCTCGCGGCGTCGTAAGCTTTCAGTGCAGCATGTAAGTATGTCCTTCACCGTCTTTTCACTAAGGGAGGTATTGTTGGATACTTGGGGGCTTGCAATAAAAAATAAAAAAAATTAACACTGGAGCAGGTTCTCGGGCCCATATTACTAACGTGACCAAAAGTTCAGCCGCATTCATTCATTTGATATGCCGAACTGAGAACCAAGAGTCGTTGTCATATAGCTGTAATTGAATTGTACCATGCGAAGGCGGATACAGAGACGGGAGCTTCCTGCATTTTTAGATGTCTGTTAGTTTCAGTCTTTAATTGGTTCCTTTGAAATTGCTTTTCAAAATATTAGTTTTCCTTCCATGTTGGATGAAGGGTTGCATCGCAGGTGGAATTTTCACAACTCTTGTCAAGAGCGTTGACAAGTTACCAACCAATGTGTGCAAAAATAATAGTTGTTTTTACCTGGAGTTAGATGCAATCCAATACTTTTACAGCCACTACCCGGGTTTCAACCAGCCTGGCACCATTAGGTTGATTTGCTCATTAATGAGGAGTTTATAATAATTGATTTAATGTATGAAAAATAGCACTTCCTCTTGGCCAGTCAAATTTGGATCTGCTTCAGTTGTTATTTTACTTGATGTGATGTTATATATCGTTATTGAATATAACTTGTTTGTTCTGTTGTGGGGTGGGTGGAATGTAATGTAATGTAGTATTGTGATATAATCATGTTCTGCTTTTGTGTATTGCAATGTTAACAAAAAATTGAAAAAATTGTTATGACTAAAGAATTAAAAAAATAAATGGAGATCACTGTTTTTTAATACAGTGGCCACGAAGGAAAACAAAGGTGTGCAGAAGTATAGTCAGTATTGCCATTTTTGTGGTGTTTGAATTTTCAGTGACCTAGATTTAGTGACCTATATGGGCCCAACACCTAGTGTAGGTGGTAAATGTTTAGAAATTTGGCATTTTCTTGTCCTAAACATTTTGTGCCTGCAGCCTGTATCCTGGGTCACGTGACTGGGGGTAGCTGGTAGTTGGTGTTTGTGTATTACTCCCATACAGTAAGACAGAGGGGAAATAGGTGTTGGCAGGATGAACCATCTCTGTCAGGATGAGGGGGAGGAGCAGTCACTTGTACATCACAAAGTCTCTGCCCAACCACACTCACAAAGGGTTTCCCACTAGTCTTTTGTGCCCCCAGACAAGCTGGGTCCAGGGAAGGGAGACATGAAATTCCAGACACCTCTGTGGGGGGGGGGGTTCTAGAAACTTCTCCCACTTCAAAGGGAGCATCAGGTACAAGTAGTGGACCCTCAGAGACACAGCTCCTCAGATCACTTCTGGACCTGTGGACTCTGCCAGGAAGGTGCACTGCCCAGCTGTGAAGTCTCCCCTGCTGACCTGTTTGCTGACTAAGGGCTGCTGTTGCTGCACCAGGAGTCTACTACTGCGGTAAGCTGCCTTGCAGAATCCAGCGTACATGTGTGAACCCAGCACTCCAAGGAATTTCCAGAGGCCAGTTGACTGGCCCCTTGTTTAAGCCACAGGGATATAACAGGCTTCTTCAACGTAAATGCATTTCCGTATATCTCAATGCAGCCTGCCATGGACTCCGGCCCATCACAATGCAATTACACTCGATGCATCTCAGCACAAGTTCTCGCAAGCTTCTTTGATGCCAACGCAGCCCGACACCGGCCCAGTGCGACGCATCTCGCCCCCTGTGCCGACGCATCACACTGCAAGTCCCTGCCAGCTTTACCGGCTAGCTCGACGACGGCGCAGAACCTTGGATCGCAGCTCTTTGTCAACGGTCATCGACTCCACTGCTGCACAACGCATCTCAATACCAGACGTCACATTGCAGCTCCTCGTTGAAGGGTCCCGGCCGTTGAGGCTCAATGCAAGGACTACGCATCTCGACGCCCAGAGCACAAGGTACTTTTCAGCAGACTGAACTCAGCCCTGTATCTGACCCGCGCTCCATCACGGTCGGCCTGAACTTGTGACCTGGACCTGGGCTATTGCTACCAGATCACTGCGGTTGGCTCTTTTTGCTTCTTAGCACTTGATTTGAAACCTTTAAAAGAGTCTATCTCCCGTTCTACTAATTGGATTTGTGTCTTTTTGGTGTCAAATTATTTCTTAAATTTTACTCTACTTTTCTAAATTGGCATGGGATTTTTCCTATGTGGTGTTTTCACTTTGTTGCTGTTTGTGTGCTGCATTTGTGCTGCATAAATACCCTACACATTGCCGCTAAGTTTAGCCTGACTGCTTTTGTGCCAAGCTACCAGAGGGTTGATCACAGGTTAATTTGGGTTTGCTTTTGTTTCACCCTGACAGGAATTGTGGTTGCTGCTTGAGTAAGGTTTCACTCCCCTCAACCAGTAACCCAATTTGGTACAGTTGGTTATATAAACAGCCACATTTTAATCCGTTGAGAAATTTCAGATAATTGGACTCAGAGCGCAAAATTGAAGCCAAAGAATTTGAGAGTTTCGGAGCCAAGTAAACAAACGACCTGCCACCAATGTGTAAACGTTTAGTTTGAGGAACTTTAAAAAAAGATTCCGCCGATCTTACGGTCCTTCTAGAAATGTATCTCTTTAGATTGGAATTTAAAAGTGGAAGGCCCTGTTTGTTAATGATGCATTGAGCTATGCAGATAGCCGTGAACCTAACAAGAGATTCCACAGAGAGTAGAACAGAGCTTTGTGATGGGGAGTTATAGAGCAAAGGTGAGGGAGTTTTGGAAAACTCTAACAGATATATTTTGAGTGTGACAGGGATTTGGATGGAAGACCTAGATAGAGAACATTGGAATAATCCAGGCAAGATAAAACAGTGCCTGAATTACCAATTATTACCAATTGCAGAGTGTATTGTGGAAAAAAGGTAAGACTTTCCAGCACATGCACATGTAAAATAAATAGGACGAAGAGATTGTTTGAATTTGTTTTTCCAAGGACAGCTTAGTATCTACATGAAAGCTCAAGCTAAAGACATTGGAGTAGGGCAAGTTCCTAGTTCTAGTGGCCACCAATTAGGTTTCTGTATTATCCCCATTCAATTTTAGGAAGCTTAACTGCATCTATTGAGCTACAGAGGACAGACAAATCTGTAAATTCTCTGCTGCTTTCGATTTATCTATCAGAGATACGGGAATTTGCATATAAGCCACATAAGACATCAATGGTGATATGTTAGGAGACAGCCTTGGCGTCTCCATGTTTCTTCTCCTTCATCCCAGAATCCTTAGGTGAGGATTTCTGGGATAGGAAATACTGCCTGTTCCAAGATGGCGCCTTGTCCATTCCTTCCAATAGGACGTTCTCAATCCAATATGGTGGTCGAAATTCCTGTGATGCAATTCCTGTCCTGGACCTATATAAGAAAGGGCTTTCCATTCTCTCCTTGCGTCACAATGCTGCAGGTCCCCTGAGGGGTGTTCCAGAGGTGTGTTCCAGCGCTCCATTCATTCCATGGCTACTTCCGGAGTCTCCAGCGCTCTCCTGTTGGTTGGGTCCTCAGCCTTGTTTCTTGCCTCAAAGTTCCAATTGCGCCCAGTAGTCATCTTGGAGGTTTTTTGCCCTCAGGGTTTTTTCTCTTTCCAGGGGCCAATTCAGAAAGTGCCTTTGTGCCTAGGTGCTTTCTGTGTCTGCAGCAATGTGGCTACTGGAAGGGATCACCAATACCTCTGGCATTCAAGAACTGTGAAAACCTGGGCCTCCGGTCCAACTCCCAGCCGAAGACTCTCTGCTAGGAGTCAGCTTCGTGACAGAAGCAGAGTACAGGTCTAAAGAAGAGCCAGACTCAGTAGAAAAGAACAAGTTACTTACCTTCAGTAACGCTCATTCTGGTGGATACTGTATCTAACTGTAGATTCCTTACCTTGTGACTACCCCCAGGTGTGTAATGATGGGCGGACGCAGTAATTTATAGAAGTATTATTTATTCAAAGGATACCGGCACAGCAGAGAAGCACCTCCGCTCTCTTCTCTATCTCTCCGTCCACAACTCCACATTCTAGAACACCACTGACGTGGAGTAGTGGAGCGAGAGCAGGCAGAACAAGAGCGATACACTGAAAACATATTGAAGAACATAACAATAGATTTAAATAAAACATAACACATCTTCCTCCTTATAAAAACACCAAAAAAAACAGTGAAAATGGTAGATTAAGATGCAATGAAAATGGTAGATTAAGATGCAACATCACAAACATAATCCGACATCCATTTAGGCTTAGAGCGAATACGTTTGTCACAAGGTGGTAAATTAATATCGGTGTTGCTTTGTTCTCCCCCAGATGGTAAATCCACTTCACGACATTGTAAATCAACATTAGTGTTGTTTTGTTCCCCACCAGTGGAAACAACCAAACCATTGTTTACATTTGAAGAAACAGAATTATTAATAACAGAATCATGAGTGTTGTCACAATTATCATCAGAGTTGGTATGAACGCAATCCTTAGTGATAATTTCCCACTCAGAGTGTGCATCAGAGAAGCAGGTAGTATCAGAGAAGTGGGTGTTATCAAGAGGGAAAAACTTACTAGACCAACTAGAAGAGGGTCGAAAAATGGCTACCCTTTTAAGGTTCCAAACTTTACCATCAGACAGTCGTACAGCATTTTTTAAAACCTTGTCAACTCTTAATGGTTTGAAATATTGACTATCGCCTTTACTTGTTTTCCAGGGTTTCTTGACTCTGACCCAGGAACCAACCTTAATACAAACATTTCTGGTATGATGTTTTAGGTTATACATTTCATGATCCTTGTTACTTTTGTTAACGATCCTTGACCTGATGACCTCTACAGGGGTAGTACTGGAAATGGCTTCTAATAACCACTCTGGATTACATTTAGTTCTAGCACCACGACCCCTCATGACTTCAAAAGGGGAAACTTCCAAAGAATCATGAGGAGTGGTCCTATACATCCACACAGTTTTAAAAATTTGCACTTCCCAATCACAACCGTTCTGGACAGCCATTTGAATCGAATTCTTTAAAACTCTATTAAATCTTTCTATCATGCCATTACCAGAAGGATTGTAAAGAGAAGTGGTCCTGTGTTTGATGCCAGCTCTTTTAAAATATTCTTGAGTCATATTAGACATGAATTGGACTCCATTGTCTGAAATTACTTGTACAGGTAAACCTTCCTCAATGAATGTCCTGTCAAGAAACTTCAAAACTTCATCAGAAGTAATTTTGTTGACAATTTTGATGACAGGCCATCTTGAGAAAATGTCCATGACTGCAATGACGTATTTCTTCTCCAGACCGATTGGGCCCATAATGTCAATGGCAATAGTGTGCCAAGGTTTGGTAGGAACAAAAGACTCACCTAAATTAGGTCTTAAGGTGACTAGGGATTTATCAGAATTACAGCAAGGTAAACAATCACGCACAACTCTTTTGATAAGAACATCCACACCGGGCCACCAAAACCATTGCTTGACCCTTTGTTTGGTTTTAACAATGCCACTGTGCTCCTCATGACAAAGTCTAACAATTTTCATTCTCAATGAAAGAGGAGGAATAACCTTGTCACCTCTGAAAATGGATCCATTAGTACCAGAAAGTTCATGTCTGATTTCCCAAAAGGCTCTAAAAGCCTCTGGAAGTTTACTTTTGCAAGGCCAACCATTATTAATAAACACAGTCAATTGCTGTAAAATGGAATCAGATTTATAACTATTTGACCATTCATTCACATCAAAGCTGGACAAACCTTGATTGTGAACCAAAGCAACTTGTTCAATGTCTAAGTCGGAATGGTCACACTCACGCATCTCAATAGGCAATCTAGACAGAAAATCCGCAATTACGTTCTTCTTGCCAGGGACATACACAATCTGGTAAACATAATCTTGTAACCGCAAAGACAATCTTGCGATTCTAGCCGAAGCATTCAAGATTCCTTCTGAAGTGAGTAACTTGACCAATGGCTTGTGATCAGTGCGTAAAACACAGGACTTCCCCCAAACAAAAGATCGAAAATGGTCCATAGCCCATGCACATGCCAGAGTCTCCTTTTCAATTACAGAAAAATTTTCTTCAGAAGGGGATAAGGCACGGGAGGCATAACCAACAATATTCTCTTTGCCATCAGCCCTTATTTGGGATAAAACACCACCCAATCCCTTGTTGCTAGCGTCCACAGTGACAAAATTATCTAAATCAGGATCAAAACCCTTTAGAGCAGGGGCTTCTACAATGGCAAGTTTGATGTTGTCAAATTCCGATTGACACTCAGCGTTCCACAAGAACTTGACCCTATTCTTGAGAAGTTGTCTAATGTGGAACATTTTAGACGAACATTTTTCCACAAATCTGGAATAGAATTCAGCAAGTCCCAAAAAGGACCGTACTTCTTCCTTGTTCTTGGGGTTGGGTGCATCACGAATAGCCTCTATCAAACAAGGTTTAGGGGAAATACCTTCACTAATGAGAGTATGACCTAAGTATGTGATGGATTTGACGGCAAACTTACACTTGGAATGTTCAACCGTTAACCCCTTGGACTCCAAGATGGTAAGGACATTATTCAAAATTTTGTCATGTTCAGTCCTATCAGCACCAAAATTAAGAATATCGTCTTGGAAGCACCTGACGTTTTTAATTTGACCAAATAAATGGTACATTAACCTCTGAAAAATAGCAGCCGCTAGACCAAAAGGAAGTCTCTTATACTGGAAACATCCGAAAGGGGTGATAAAAGCTGTCAACTGTTTACTCTCATCTGCAAGGGAAATCTGATGGTAAGCAGCAGAAAGATCTATTGAGGAAAACCACTCAGCATTTTTCACCAGGGACAACATTTCAGAAATTTTCGGAAGGGGAAATTTATCAACTACAATATTATTGTTTAGATGCCTAAGATCAATACACAATCTCAATTTACCATTACTGCGTCTAGCAACTACAACCGGAGAAATCCACTCCGCAGATTCAATGGGTTCTATTATGTCAGCTTTAACTAATTTTTCTAGCTCTTTTTCAACATTCTCCCTGAGAAGAACAGGAATTTGTCTGACCTTGTGAATTTTCGGGCAAGCACTAGACTTCAGTACGATGCGGTGTTCAAAATCATTAAGGTTCCCTATACTCCCATCAAAAACCTTAGGAAACTTCTCTAACAATTCCTTAGAAAGAAAATCACCCTAATTGAGCACCATGACAGGATCCAAACTGTTAGGGTTGAGAATTATATCTAATTTACCCTGGTCCTTCCAGCCTAAAACTGCAGGTCCTTTCTTGGCAACATACAGATTGCTGGTGGTCTGTCTATTCTTAAACTTAAAAACTAAACATCTGTACCCAACCATATCTATTTTCTCACCAGAGAACCCTTCAGGATGAATATCAGATTCCAAGAGTTTATCACCTAAACGTGCAGCAAAAAGGGATTTCCACGTTTCCTCATCTACAATAGTATATGGCGAGCCAGAATCCGCATACATTTGTACTGGAATGCCCCCAATAATCATGGTACACAACGTTTTTTTATAGATCTATTATTGTTGTCATGAATCATTCTTTCGGATTCAAGTTTAGAGAACAACTGCTAGAATCATTGATATTAAGTTTCTTAATACTATTCTCACAATCACTGGAGTCACAGTCAGCTTCATCCAAACACTTGATTTTGCCACTGCTTTTCCTCTTACAAGCTTTGGTAAAGTGACCTACTAAACCACAATTGGAACAACGTTGCCTTAAAGCAGGACATGTTTTACTGGATGCTAGATGTGTGGGACTATCACAACGGTAACATCTAAAATTAGTATTGCGAATATATTATTTTCTTTTAGTGACTTCATTTTTATGTTTAACCGGAAAATTTGTTTTGGGTGTAGACATTTTAGCTTTAATCTTGCTGACTACTTCTGCGGATGTCTCCGCGATAGCGGCATCTTGTTTAAGCAACTTGGCGCTGCGACTAGACATTTCGGCTTTTCTAACAATGCTCAAAACATCTTTTAATTCAGCATCTCCGTTTATCCACAACCTATCTTGTACAGCTGGGTCCTTATTGTGCATGACAACTTGATCTCTGATAAACTGATCAACTAAATGATCAAATTTACAATCAGCAGCCAGCTTTCTTAAGGCAGATACGTATTCATCTACAGTTTCATTAGCTTCTTGTTTCCTATAAAAAAATCGAAACCTCACAATGCCAATACAAACATTGGGTGCAAAGTAGGTGTCAAAGTCATTCATTATAGCATCAAACACATTGACATCACCACCTCCTAAGGCTTTAGTCATTCCTTCATAAGCCCTTAACCCTCCTGGTCCAACTGAATGTAATAGGAGTTTCTTCTTCCTGTCATGAGACATTTTCCCATCTTCATCGATAGTGTCAATAAAGTTGAGAAAATAGGCTTTCCATTCTGACCACTTCATGCATGGGTCAGATTCAGCAGGCCAAAACGCTTGAGGAGGCTGAATTGAGTAATTTTGGCTTGTCATAGTGAGGATAAGGAAGTGCTAATTATAATGAATATAAGGAGGTGTGCGCGATTTGAGCAATTAGTTTGGTGTGCGCATCACCGTGTACATCAGAAGGAACAGCTGTGCTTGTGAATAACGATTAATTAAGTATGTGCATCACAGAGCAGGTACGCGTTTTAACCAATAAATAGGTGTGCGTATCACCGCAAACATACAGTTGAACAGCTGCAGCAGGATGCGCAATAACGAAATGAGCTTGACAATTAATTTGGTGTGCGCAGGAATGTATAATAAACCATTACAGGTGTGTGCATATCCGCAAACAAGGTAGAACAACTGCAGCAGGATGCGCAATAGCGAAATGAACTCAAAAGTTTAATCTGGTGTGCGCATCACCGGGTATCACATAGCGCGTTGGTGCTTGACAGCGCGTACATAAGTAGAAGCAGCTGTGCGTGAAAAACCAATCATTAGGTGTGCGCTTCACCGAGTATAATGAAGCGCGTAGGTGCCTGACAAAATGGCGGCACGTAAAGGTCACCGTGCGTGACCCGAGACGTAGCAGCGTAAGCTTGTAAGCTGACGTCAATGTGTGGAATGGAGATGCATCAAAGGAGGTGAACTCTGCTGTGCTCTGAATTCGACGAGGCGTGAAGGTAAGGTGCTCGCGAGTAGTCAGCTGGAGCTTAAAATGGTTCAAACGTAGAGAAGAGAGTAACAGTTTTAAAATCAATTAACAGGTAAATACGACCTGTAGTGCGTTGTACAGCACATCACCGTGGGCAGGAAAATTAGGCGCGTTCACTCCCACTTCTAGATGGTGTAGCAGAAGCTTTGCTGAAGTCTTCCAGGTGATATAAGGATAAAATCCGAAATGACCAGCGTAGGTCTGTTCCACTCGTCGCCAATTGTAATGAAGGGCGGATGCAGTAATTTGTAGAAGTATTATTTATTCAAAGGATACCGGCACAGCAGAGAAGCACCTCCGCTCTCTTCTCTATCTCTCCGTCCACAACTCCACATTCTAGAACACCACTGACGTGGAGTAGTGGAGCGAGAGCAGGCAGAACAAGAGCGAGACACTGAAAACATATTGAAGAACATAACAATAGATTTAAATAAAACATAACAAGGTGTCAGTTTGGATCGGGAGATTTTTCTCATCAATTCCCTCGTGCACCTTAAGGGGGTATCCTATGTTGTGTTTAATGGCATTGAGAATCAGGTGGTTACCATGGGGATGTTATGATGCTTAGAAGGTTCTATAGGCAGGGTTTTGAATGTGGAGAAACAGGGTGGTCATTGTGAAGAGGTGAGTTGGTTGAAGAGGAGAGTTGGATTACCGGTGCCAGGTTTGAGCCTATGAATAAATTACTCAACTCTACATGTCGTGTGGAGCATTACTGAACAAGTTGGCGACAAGCGGCTCAGACCCTACGATCCCACATGGATGCCTGCGGCCAAGTCTCAGAACTGTAAGACTGTTTTATTCCTTTTGGTGCAGCGTGGCTGTTTTTAAGCACCAGAATATTTCGGAGGAAGGCATCGGCACATTGAATTTTATGGCGGAATTTTACTGTTACAGCTTTGTGCTGTGGGCGCAAGCAAGTTGAGGGGTAACTTTCCGTTATTCGTCTCTCCTGGTTACCGTTGAGCCCGCGTGCACTTCTCTGGCTGTATCTCGTGAAGCCCATCCTGTGCTGCTGGCACGTGTGCCCTGTGTGTGATGTCCTTTGCTGCTTCTGTCCTCATCCTGCAACACTATCTATATGCGCGTCCTGTGTTACGTCGCTCCTGCTCTTGGTCTTTGACAGCATAGACGGACTCATGCATAGAAGCGTGCGTCATGGTGGCTATTTTAAATTGGGAAAGTTGTACAGGCCACATGGTGACATGCACACCATACTTCTTGCATATCACTGCTTGCACAGTGATACGGGCACCATATTTTTGCAGAGGTTACGGCTGCATTCTGGTCTAGTCGGCACGTCGTTTCCATAACAGTGATACATACACTTTACCCATAGCATGTCACCACGGAGCACGCCCCTAGCCCTTTTCATTTCTGATACCCTCACAGTTTTTGCTTGTCAGAAGCCTATTCCAGGTCGCAGTTGGGCATGCAGTGGTAGTGGTGACACGCACACCTTATGCTGTAGCGTGTCATATTGGCATGCCAATTGCCTCAAAAAGTCGAGGTTTGAGCATGCAACAGTAGCATTGATTTGGCAGTTTGTGTAGTCATCAGGCATCAGTTTCATGGTTATTAGTGAGACGCTCACCCCTAAATAAGGGGTATCATCAGGATCTACAGACACACTAATTGGAAGTAAAGGTGACGCACTTTGCGGTTGCTTAAAGTTCTTCCTTTTATCATAGTAGAGGCGCCCTAAGCTGGTGGTCGTAGAGGACGCAGGTCAACGCGCACTATCTCTGTTTGGTTCTTCATGCTGACATGCAGCACATTCTAAGTTGATTGCACAACTATTCATCGAGGTAACACGCAGCACATTCTATTATCTGCGTGACTCTGTAGGGTGCGCTCACCAGTTTAGCGCTTTATATAGTCAAATAGTGTAAAGTTACACAGCAATGGCTATCATGAATCTACCCTCACCTCAGCCATTTATGATAACTGATGGAGAATCCACTTTAAAATGGGAGGAGTGAAAAGAGTACTTTGTTAATTATATTTCCACAATTGACAATGATGATCCGTCTCTTGAGAGGAAGAAAGGTATATTATTACATCGTCTTGGTCCTGGAGGTTTGAAAACATATAACCGCATGGAAAAGAAACCCCCATTCAGTAGATGTGGGAGATGTTTTTATGCATGCCTTAGCTGACCTTGATGCATATTTTACACCCATTATTAGCAAAGTGATTGATTGTTACTATTTTTACCATAGAAAGCAGGGTGACAATGAAAAAAGTTAGGATTTTGTAGCCGCGTTAAGAAACTTGACTCTGGCTTGCAGATTTGGTGGGATGGAGGATGAGTTGGTCAGAGACCAGGTTATTATAATTCACTGTAATAATCCATCTTTACAGGATAGACTTAGTGTTCATGGGGAATTCAGTGTACAGGAGGGAGGTCATTTCCATTATAAGTAAGGCGAAACTCCCATTCAGGTGTGCTAAGGTTTTAACTTCACATGGTCTTAATAATGTTTCCCCCCGGATTGGCCGGTTATCTATGCAATTGCTGGACTATGTTTATGAAGTCTGTTATGTCCCTGGAGCCCATAACAAAAGTGCTGACTTTTTAAGTAGGATGCCATTACCTTTAGGAGAGTATAATAGCAGTGAATGGAATGAATGGTTACTTGCTTTAATTTTACCAGAGGAACTAAGGAGCATTGATGCCAAAACTTGGGTGGCATTTCAGGAACCGGATTTGGTACTGACCAAAATTATAGAATTTGTGAAGGAAGGGTGTCCAGACAAGAAACAGGAAGAATTTAAGTGTATTTTGGGAAGTAAAAAATCAGCTGTCAATGGAGGAAGGGTGCATTTTGAGAGGAGGTAGGTTAATTTCTCCTAACACATGGCGAGGTAAAGTCATCAATTTATGTCATGAGGGCCATTTAGGGATTGTGAAAACAAAAGCAAGAGTAACATAATCATATCGGTTGCCAAGTGCTGATAAAGAAATCGAAAAGATAGTAAGAGAGTGTATAATTTGTGCTAACTCATATAAAACCAGGGTTACTTTTAACTCATTTCTCCAACCCGTGAAGGTTCCTTTCATGCTGAGGGGAGAATATGTGTGGATATCTTTGGTCCAGTTCAGGATCAGAATGGTATGAGCAAGCTCATTCTGGTTGCCATTTACCATTTTTCCAAATGGTCAGAAGTTAAAATTGTTAAGAAAGCTGATGTGGATGAGGTGGTGAGATTTTTGGAGGATATCTTTTGTAGGGAAGGGTTACCCAAAGTACTGGTGAGTGACAATGGTGGTCAATTTATTTCAGATTTGTTCAAAAGACTGATGATGACGACAGGTATAGAGCACAAGACTACTGCTCTTTATCACCCAGAAGGCAATGCAAAACCATTGGAGCTTATAGGATTACTCGCTGTGACTCCACTTCGCATAGTCTGTTTGAATTAATGAGGGGGCGGAATCCTCGCATCAAAGACAACATGGGCTGGTCAAGTAAAACAGATTAGGTGGAGTGGTCACCTGTGAGGGTAGGAGAACAGATCAAAATGAACCAGGTGAAACACAAACAAAGGTATGATGCCTTACATGGTGTAAAGAAAGTCGATCTTAAGGTCGGAGATTTTGTGAGGGTGAAAAAAGGCAGAATTCTCAGGAAGGGGGAGGGTAAGATTTCTGAACCATTACAGGTGGAAAACATTTTGTGCAACTCAGCATTGTTCAGTGATGGCAAGGTTTGGCATGCTAAAAGATTGTCTAGATGTAAGGACAATGGTGTATTTGGAAGGAGGAAGGAGTGTGAGTTGGAAGCAGAAGGTTATGATTGGTTTGATGATATAGGCCCAGGGAGGGAATGTGCTGCTACAAATCCTAAGAGAAGAGAGTGGTTTAACCGCACCCAGAAGCTGTTATGATTCGAGTGCTATGACTTCTGGTGATACTGATGGAGCAAGGACTCGTAAAAGAGACTTGCTCGGAAGCAATCCTCTCGTTTAACTCAGTAACGAATTACTAACAACGTCTTGTAAATAATAACACGCACTACAGAAACACGCGGGTTAGCGAAGCTTGCGTATGTGTGTACTAATAAAAATAACAATGAAAACGGACTAATCCAGCTTTAACTGGGAAATCTTTACCGCGCATGCATCAACTGCATCTACGCAGTATGACGATACCACCGCTTGGAGGGAAATTCTAGCGGATGTGCAGAAGGCATTAAAATGGAGTCTTGAAGACTCACGTGCATGGCATCTGCTTAGCCGAAATGAAAACCAGCTATTTTACTAATGCTAATGCGGGGAAAGTATTAATAAGTAAAGAGGGTTAGAGTAGAGACGGGTGGTATACAGTGAAACCATTTATTTGTGAAAGTAATATTTCTTCTTTTGACTTTATTATTAGTGCGCATTTGGGCCTTTCACGTTTGTCTGAATTGAGCCGACTGATTCAAGTTTGCGCATGCCTACACGAGAGTTAACCCGGAAGAATGACCAAGTTTTTTTGACAGCCGTCCAAGGACGAGAATGACGTGCCCTGTGAACAGTGGGTGAAGAGTTCACGCAAGAAGACTTGTATTCATGATAATGAAATAATTGTATCTAATAAAGTTTGGACATGTATGGGAACGGAAGAAAAGAATAAAGTTTAAGCGAATGGGTTTTACGAACAATAGTTCAATGGAAAAATTAATATGTAGGCATGGTGTGATGATCATTCCCCTTGCCTGACCAATTAGATTTCGTATTTTTGCGATATTGAAACTTTAGTGGGTGGTACATGGTAAACGAAAGGTATAACTGAGGTAGCTTTAGTTAGTTAGTTAGACGTCGATGCTGGAAGTCGAGAGCTCGGGATGCTGTCGGTGCTGTGGGTGGTGCTGATGCTGAAAGAGACGCTGTGAGATGCTGATGAAGACATCGAATGCAGAACCATCTATCTTTACTTAATTGGGTTAGACAAGAAGATCACGGAAGAAACTCGAGGAGGAAGAGAGTGTCAGAGAGGGGTGCTACGCAGCCGTCGGTATTTTAGAGAGGTTAAGTATCCTGTACTGATTCCTGTCCTGAAGTCTTTGTCTCCTGATCTATCCCGGGGACCCTTACCAGCCCTTTGGCCAGAGGGTTTGGTCTTCACACCATCCTTGGTAACTATAAATTCATGGTATTTGTAGATGATCTTTTCTCTCTGTCCTCTCCTTTCCGGGCATAGTTATTGTATGTGTCTGAAATATTTTCTTAATGTTAATTTGATTGGATTTGCAATCTTATGAATGAGGGTGTTTGTACTGTAATTTGAGATGGTTCACATTCATCTAATTTAGATAAAGATTTTAAAACTTCCCGAGTCTGTGGTTATTTTCTTTAACTAAAGAATAGTTAATAAGTTATGTTAATTATCACCATCAACTAGTTCAACTAATGGTCCATTGACCAGAGGAAAGAACTTTTTGATCAGTGAAAGGTTAGTTAGGAATAAGAAATAACTAATTCTAAATAAGGAAATTATAAACTAAACCCAGCGGTCTACTTGGATTTGTGTAAGTGTTTATGGGCCCAGGTGAGTATATGGTAGTAGAGTATCTGTTGTTAGTATACCGCTGGATCAATACTATGAGAGAAGAGATTCATAGCACAGAGGCTAGAACGTCTAGGTCAGGAAGGCTTATTATGAAACCTATACACCTCAAGGACTTCATAGCAATGGGGGTTTAAGGATGCATAGACATAATTCCATTTTATATTATTCTCTATGTCTCAGGAGTGTTTTATTTCCTCATGTTTAATTCTTCATTTGTTTCCACTTTGATGATCTTTCAGGTGTGTTTCTTTATTGTTTTTATCTTTATTGTCAAATTAAAGGAGGAAGATGTGTTGTGTATGATGGCACTGAGGATCGGGTGGTCACAATGGAGATGTTATGATGCTTAGAATGTTCTATATGTAGGGTTTGGAATGTGGGGCTGTAGGGTGGTCATTGTGAAGAGGGGAGACGGTTGAAGAGGAGAGTCGTATTGCCAATGCCAGGTTTGAGCCTATGAATAAATGTTGTATTCTAGGGCTGTCATCTTGTTTCTATGGTTGCCCTTTCTGCCTGTTGCTGTGGTATGATGTCACAGTGTCAGGTGCAGAGTTAGAATGTCATTGATTAAAGGTGAATTTACAACTGTTGTTCCTGTGATGGCTCAGCAAGTGTGACCTGGAGCTGTGTAGTCCTTCAATAAATCCTGGCACAACTCATCCGGTGTGTGACTCAATTACTACAGAATTTTTGGCGACGTTTAAACTACACAGCAGAACCCAGCGTGCAGCAACTATCTTCAAGCTTCTTCATCAAGAATCTAACCATCTTCAACGAACTCTCCACCCCACCTTCTACCAAGGTCACACTTACTTCGACCCTGACTTCTCTACGGTGACTTCTCTGCGGTCAGTTGGACACTCCTACCTTGACCCTCCATCTTCATTTCACTTCACTTGGAGTCTTGTTTCTCCTCGACGACGCCTTTCTTTGCTGCCTGCCTCTATTTGTGAAAGCGGATTACTAGTACACTTACCCCTGCCTCTCGCCCAGCTCCGCTTACCTTTCCGGTGCTTGTCGACCCGGGAAAGTCTTTGATCCAGCTTCCTCCAAGGCCTCGAATCGTCACCGCATCTCGTCTTCCCGGAATTTGTCCTCCGCAGATCCCCAGCGGTCTGAACACTCCTCTGTTGCCCCGCTTCACCTGGATCTCCAGAGCGGTACTGTAAATCTATTTTATTCTATTTTCCCCTGTATAGGAGGTGCAGTCAACGCGCAGTCATTGTGCGCGTGCGTACAACGGCTCGCGCTAGACCATGCGCGCACATGCGTACAGTGGCTCGCGCTAGAGCATGCGCACAAGCTCCATGACTACAGCAACTCTTCGTCTGCCTTCTACCGGTGGCTCGCGCTCGCGCAGGCGCACTATCTTCAGCTTCTACCAATACGGAGTATTGCATCACGGAGGAGGATTTCTCTTCAGGGAATACAGTGTCCTTCATTATCCTGTTGACTTGTGAGTATTGCGAACACCAGTGATTCGCACACTTTCCTATAACATTCTTTCACGTGGATCTGCACTACTAGTCACCCGTTGTGTTATTTGTTCCCAGTCTCGCAGAGCTTATCACGGTGATCAGCACACCTAATCTGGCATATTTTTTTTTCCTGCAAAGCTGATCACGGTGATTAGCACACTTTTCCATGTCTGCTTAACTGATTGGCACATCCATGCTTAACTGATTGGCACATTAGTTGTTCTCCAGCTCCTGTGTGATGTGTCATTTCACCTGTGGATCACAGTGATTCACACACTGTTCAACCTGCAAGGATACGTCTGCAAACTCGTACTCAATTTTAAAGTGTTTTCATCTTATGTATAAACCTTTTGCGTCTTACCATTGTGATTCCTCTGGTTTATAGTTTTTCTCCTGTTTATTCCCTCCTCACAAGCACATTTTGGGGGTAGTTTCCTCTCTGTTTCTGTAGCGTTCTAGATATGTGTACAATGCAAGCCGTCACACCTCCTCCTTCTTTCCTGGATGCACCAGGTGAGCCTCCAGTGAAATGGGAGGTTTGGTTTGATGCGTTTGAGACGTACTTAGGGGCCATTGGTGCAGCCAGATTTTGCGCAGAGAGGAAAAAGTGTCTATTACTTCTAGCTGATGGAGAAATTATTGATGAATACGAACAAACTATACGAAAACTCAAATTAAGGTTTGATAGGCAACCCAGTTTGATGGTTTTGAGACACAAGTTTTTCAAGAGAAAACAATCAGATGGTGAAGATGTCGATGCTTATATTTCAATTCTCAGGAGACTGGCGTCAGTCTGCCTATTCGAGAACTTCACCGATCAGCTTATCAGAGATCAATTCGTCTGCCAATGCAAAGACAAGCATATCAGACAAAAGCTTCTTGCAATGGGAAATCCATCTCTTGACGAGACTATTAAAATAGCCAAGAGCATCGAAATTTCACAAGTCTCCTTAAAGGAACTCGACGAAAAACCTCCTGAAAGTGTGAATGCCATTGTCGCTACCAAGTTTAAACAGAAAGCAGTCAAAAGCAACCCTAGTAGCTTTACCAAACATAAATCTGATTTTTTTATTCCTAGCAATGTTTGTCTTCGTTGTGGTAATCCTCCACACTCCAAAGGTAGTAAGTGCATTGCGATTAATGTGACTTGTAACTACTGTAAAAAAATAGGCCATTTTGCCAAAGTTTGTCTTAAGAGGAATAATCAAAAAAAGACCATTGCTTGTGTTGTTGAATCTGACGACTCAGTTTCTGAGATCATTTCTGTAGTCGTGGATGAAAATATCTTTTCAAATGACACTAATACTGAACCAGTAACTGGTGATCCTTCATCATGTGTTGATCCTATTGTTGAATTACTAGTTGGTGATAAAACTATTCATCTTTTGGTAGATTCTGGTGCTAGAATTACAATGATAACCCAGAAACTTTTCATTGAAACATGGGGCGACAGGGAACTGTTTCCTCCCGATCGCTCTCCTGTTTCTTATGAGGGACGCAAAATCGAATTGTTGGGTTTCATCGAAGATGTCATGATGTTCAAAGGAAGAAGGATCAGAGGTAAAATCTACATTGCGGTCAAGGGTTTGAATATACTGGGGTGGTTCCACCAGGGTCTCTTTGGAATGATTCTCAGACCGGGTACCAAAGAGCAGGTCTTGTTGGTTACTTGTGATGAAGAGGGCTCTAGATGGAAAAGTGAATTTCCATCCGTTTTTGGTGACACCCTTGGGAAAATTTCTGGATTCAAACACAAGATTATTGTTAGGAATGGGGCTGTCCCAGTCAAACACAAACTTCGAGGGGTTCCTTTTAGTGTAAGGGATGACCTCAACAAAGAACTCAAGAGTCTTTGTGACAAGGGAATCATCAAACCTACAGAGTCATCCTTATGGTTGTCCCCTTTGGTCGTCGCACGCAAGAGGGGAGGGCAGTTACGCGTGTGTGTGGACCTTAGGTCACTCAACAAGGAGATTTGGATAGACTCTCATCCATTGCCCAAAATCAATGACCTGTTTGCGTGTGTTAAAGGAGCTCAGGTGTTTTCGAAGTTAGATCTAGCTAGTGCCTACCACCAAATAGAACTTCATCCTGATTCTCGGTCTCTCACTGCTTTCGTGTCTCCCCTGGGAACATTTCAATATCGTAGGATGCCCTTCGGGTTAGCCTCCGCGGCATCAGTTTTCCAGAGAGTCATGCAAAATTTGTTGAAAGGGGTTGAGGGTGTTCTTGTGTTTCAAGACAATGTGCTGATTTACGCTAAAGATAATGTTTCTCATGACATGATCCTCAAGAAGGTTCTTAGCATATTCAAAAGTAATGGTGTTGTTCTAAAAAATGAGAAGTGCAAGTTTCTTTGTAAAGAAATTGAATATCTTGGTCACTTATTACCCCATGAAGGGATTAAACCCAGGCAAGGTCTTCTAGATGCCATCTACAATGCTGCTGTACCAAAAGACAAGTCTGGTGTTAAATCTTTACTTGGGTTGTTAGAATACTATTCAAGGTTTGTCCCTAACTTTGCTTCCATTGTTCGGCCCATCAGCAATTTACTCAAAATAGGAGTCAAATTTGAATGGTCTCAAGATTGTGATCATGCGTTTAATGAAGTTAAAGTGTCTTTAGGTAAGGGCAGTGCTCTCACGCCATTTGATCCTGATTTACCATGTTGTATAGCGGTGGATGCCAGCCAAGTCGGTTTGGGGGCTATCCTTACTCAAGTGTGTGGGGACAAAGAGAACACAGTGGCTTTTGCGTCAAGAGTTTTGAGGAGTGCAGAAGTACAGTATTCCGTTATCGAAAAGGAATTACTTGCATGCGTATGGGCTATTGAGAAATATCGGCCATACGTTTGGGGAAGACGTTTCAAATTGATTACTGACCACAAACCTTTAGTATCTATTCTTGGTTCTGGTCCTAGTAAGTGCTGTATACCCAGGATTACGAGAATGGTTAGTAAGCTGTTACAGTACCAGTTTGATATCTCACATATTCCTGGTGGGAGGAATGGGAGAGCAGATTTCTTGTCGCGTTTTCCTCAACATAATGATGGTTGTGATGGTACAACTTTTAGAGAACTGAGTGAGGAAGATGCTGAAGACTGTTTCGTTGCTGCTATAGATATTCCTGACCTTGTAGTTGGTTCTGAGGAAAATTGGAGAGCAGCCTTACTTGAAGATAGTACTCTTCAACAAGTTTGTGTTTTAGTCAAGGAGGGATGGCCTCGAGAAAAGACACTGTCTTCTTTGTTACAGCCTTATTGGAAAGTTGAAACTGAAATTTCTTTAGAGGATGGTATTCTCATGAGATGTGACAAACTTATTCCACCTCACTCTCTCAGACCCATCATTGTCAAAAAGCTCACGAGGGGCACCTAGGTGTTACACTAAGCGTCGTGTTCGTGAGCACTTTTGGTGGCCTAGCATGGATATTGAGATTGGTGTTTTGGTCGAGAATTGTTCTGTGTGTTCTTCTGCTGAAAAAGCTCTTAAAGTTTTTACCCCACCACTGCTTCCTGTTGAATGTCCGTCGGGTCCATGGGTCAAGGTGGGTATTGATATCATGGGTCCCTGTGATGTTTTACCTTCTGGATGCAAGTACGTTTTAGTGCTCATGGATTATGCATCAAAGTGGCCTGAGATAAAGTTGGTCAAAGAAGCTAGTTCAGCCAGTGTTGTCAAGTTTTTGAAAGAGGTTTTTCTACGGGAAGGGTTTCCCGAATTCCTTGTCTCGGATAATGGGACTCAATTTGTAAGTGAAATGTTTGAAACATTTTTGACCTCTAGTGGTGTGAAGCACTTAAAGAGTTCTCTTTATCATCCACAAACAAACGGTTTAGTGGAAAGGATGAACCGGGTTTTGGGTGAGTGCATCAAGTGGGCTGTGGCTGGGAAGTATGATATTGTTCAATCTTTGGAAAGTATGTTGTGGTTTTACAGGACCACACCTCATTCATCCACTAAAGTTTCACCTTTTGAGATATTAAGGGGAAGGAGGGCCAATACGTGTTTCAAGCCTGGATGGATGAACAAATGGTTTAAAACTGATTCAAATCTGTCTTCCCTCATGGAAATCGTCAGGGAAAATTCTGAATCTGCTCAGAGTAAACAGAAAACCTGGTTTGATGAAAAGAAAGGGACCAAGATGGTTCGTTTGGTTGTTGGTGATCTCGCTCGCATCAAAGCGTCTGTGCAGGTTAAGAAGGGAATTGTAAATATGGAGAACCTGTCAAGGTGGTAAGGATCGGGAACAATGCTGTTCAAGTGAAGGGAGGTCGTTGGTGGAATCTTGCCAAAGTTGTCAAAGTGAGACCAGTCTCACTAGGGGTTGACCACAGTATCTGTAAGAATCCTGCTCTAACCAATTCTTCTGCACGCAGAAGAAGTTCAAGAATTATTGTTACTCCTAAAAGATTTCGTGAGTAATCTTCAGATTCTTTTCTCTCTTCTTCTACTCTGTCTTTCTTTTGTGTCTCTTTATATTTTGTTTTGTTTTTGTTTTGTTTTGCAGGAGAAGGGAAGGTATGTTGTATTCTAGGGCTGTCATCTTGTTTCTATGGTTGCCCTTTCTGCCTGTTGCTGTGGTATGATGTCACAGTGTCAGGTGCAGAGTTAGAATGTCATTGATTAAAGTTGAATTTACAACTGTTGTTCCTGTGATGGCTCAGATAGTGTGACCTGGAGCTGTGTAGTCCTTCAATAAATCCTGGCACAACTCATCCGGTGTGTGACTCAATTACTATAATAAAGTACTCAGCTCTACAAATCGTGTGGAGCATTACTTAACATACTGCGGCCAAATGACGTTGGGCTACAATATAATCATCACCTCTGTAAGTTGAAATCATTTTCTTCCTGCCTGCACTTTCTGACACAGAGCCCTCAGTAATCAGGTTGTGCCAGATCTCTAATTGTAATCTTTTAGTATGGACCAAAAGAGTCTGTTGCACAGAAACAGGGAGGTGGGGTAGTTGGTAAGGAATCTGCTGTTAGATAGAGTATCCAGCAGAAAGAGCGTTACTGAAGGTCAGTTACTTGATCTTCTGATGGATACTTCTAACTGCAAAGTCCTCACCTTGTGAATAGGTCCCAAAGCAGTACTCCCATGTTGTGGGTATGCGGAATGGCTCAGACCAGAAAATCCTGCAGGACCGAATGGTCAAAGTGTCCCTCCTGTTAGATCTAGCTATTTAGGCTTCGTGAACATGTGAATTTACACCCACGTCTCAGCCTGCCAAATGTCCAAAACAGGCACTCCACATGCCATTGCAGTGGTAGCAGATTTTGCTTGGGTGGAATAAGCCTGCAGGCCTTCCGGAGAATGTTTCTTGGCTAGGCCGCAGTGGATCTTTATATAAAGGACAATCCATCTGGAGATGGCTCACTTGTTCATGCTTTTCCACTCTTTGTTCCAGT
This sequence comes from Calotriton arnoldi, assembly GCA_963921515.1. Classification (NCBI taxonomy): domain Eukaryota; kingdom Metazoa; phylum Chordata; class Amphibia; order Caudata; family Salamandridae; genus Calotriton; species Calotriton arnoldi. The sequence goes on from CAWUFW010001086.1 coordinate 2,125,215, forward strand.
GAACTCCACAAGGAGTTGATCGTCTACCCGATGTTCTTGGTACAATCAATATAGAAGCTCAGAGTTCTCTTCAGGTCTAGGTGATGAAGTCTTTCTTCCTCCTTGGATGGATGAGGTGGGGCGAAGAATGTCAACGGAGTGATAGAATGCCCAATGATAGACTGCCCAATAAGGACAGTGTTACAACTTTTGGAGGAACGCTGCTTTAGTCCTTAGCACTAGTTTGTCCAGAAAAAAGGTGGTGTAAGGTTGCTGGACTGAACATGCTTGCAGCTCACTCATGCTATAAGCTGATTTAATCAATATGAGAAATACTGTCTTCAATGTGAGCAACCTTAAAGAGCAGCTGTGCATTTGCTTGAATCAACATCAGAAATGTGAGAATTAGACTGAAGTCCCACTGGGGCATTACAAAGGATTTTGGCAGGAACATGTGGGTAAGTCCTTTTAGAAAATGCATCACATCAAGTGATTTAAACAAAGATGGCTGATCAGGCCATTTAAAAAAATTTGATAAAGGCTGACTGATAGCCTTTAACTGTTGCTAGAGCAAGGCCTTGCTGGTCAAGAGACAAGGAGAAAAGAAGAACATAAGACAATTAGGTTTGTAAGATTGAATATGCAGAAAAGACCACCACACAACAAACTTCTCCCAGAATCCTGCATAGATGGTCTTAGTGGGGGATGCCTGGCTGTCAAAATTAAATTTACGAGGGTGATCAAAGGCCGCCAACTGTGTGTGGAGGTAAAAGTCGAGCAGGCTCAGGTGTAGAACCCTGTCCAGCTGTTTCGACAGGAGATCCTCCTGAAGAGAGGCAGCCTGATTGAAGGACAGATGCTCATTGCCAGAAGTTCCAGGTACCAAACCCTCCTGCCACAATCCAGTGTCACTAGGATGGCTTGTGCAGGTCATTCCTGATCTTCTTCAGAACTCTGGGCAGGAGAGATAGAGGCAGAAAAGTGTACACAAGTTCTGAGTTGCAGTCAAACCGATAGACATCTCCAAGCGAGAACTCTGATGGAACTCCAATGCACATGTTTTTGGACATGTTCTCAGCTCTATTGAAAAGATTGAGGCAGGGTTCTCCCCATTGCTGGAAGATGTCTTGCACTACCTCTAAGTGTAGCCATCATTCGTTAAGCTCAGAGTATAGGCAATGCCAGATAAGTTTGTACATCCTGGTGTTCAAAAATTCCTGCTAAGTGTTGTACAACCAGGGAGATGCCCTGCTAAGTAAGACAGTTCCACAGGCACAAAGCCACTTGGCATAGGACCCACGACCCAACTCTGCCCTGCTTGTTGCAGTATCACATGGCGGTGGTGTTGTCAATGAGAATCTGCACCCATTCTTCCTTGATAGATGGGAGGAATGCCTTTAGTGCCAAGCCAATTGGCACAGCTTTAACAGATTGATTTTGAGTCGGGGTCCATCGGAGACCAGAATCCTCCGATCTCCACCTTTCCCAGATAATCTCCCCAGCCAAGCAATGATGCATCCATCACAACCATTAGCTCTGGATGGAGTAGGGAGAGGAGTATTTGTGGTCCTGTAGCCACCAATGCAGGTCTTTCGCAGTCTCCTCCAATGCCTGTATTAAATCTGAGAGATTTCCTTGGTGCTGAGCCCACTGAGACTTCTGATCCCACTGTAGAGCCCCCGTGTGCCACCTGGAGTGGTGCACTAGCAAGATGCAGGAGGCCAAGAGGCCAGGAAGCCTTAAAGCTGCTCTCACTTACATCCAAGTTAAAAGCTGAAACATCGGGATCATAGCCAAATGTCCTAGGCTCGTTGAGTTAGAGGAAAAGCTCGAAATAGCACAATTTCCGACAGGCTCCAATGAAGGGGAAGGAGTTAGCTGTGACTTGGGCACACTGATGAAGAATCCCAGCAATGTCAATAAGTGGGACATTGTCTCGATGTGGTTTGCGACTGCATGAGGCAAGCTCGCCTTCAGCAGCCAGTCATCGAGGTATAGGGAGACTGGTATTCCCGAACTCTGTAGATAGGCAACTACCATCACTTTTTTGAACAACAGAGGGGCACTGGTGAGGCGGAAGGGAAGCACTGCAAACTGAAAGTGCTCGTGGCCTACCTGAAACCACAGGTAGTGCTTGTGGAACTGCAGGATGGGGGTGTGGAAACAGGCGTCCTGCAAACCCAATGCCACCATCCAGCCACCTAGTTCCAAGGCAAAAAGAACTTGTGACAGAGTGAGCATCTTTGGCTAGTCCTTCTTGAGGAAGAAGTTCACAGGGTGAAGGTCTAAAATAGGATGAAGTCCTTCGTACTTTTTCAGCACCTGGAAGAGAGAAGAGTAGCAGACAGCCTTGACCTCTAATGCTGGCACGCTCGCTATGACTCAATTGTCCAAGTGAGGCTGGACTTCTTTCTGCAGAATGGACAAGCTGTTGGGTGTAGGTGCTATTTTTAGGGGGTGGACACAAAGGGTAAGGCATAACCATCCTGGACAAGTTGAAGTGCGCATCTGTCCGATGTGATGTTTCGGCACCTGTGGAGGTAATAGCATATCTGGCCTCCAACCGGGTGACAGTGGGTCACTGGACTAAAGGGGTTTTGCAGTGGTGGGCAGTTGGGTTACTTCATTGCCCCTTGGGGCCTGCACACTGTCGGCTAGATCCCTGACCTCTACCTTGAAAGGCTTGGGAGGTCTACTGCTGCGGTGAAAGGGTCTGGCGTTGCAGCTGCTGGTTGCCTATTCTGAATGGATGATATTGTTGGGGAAAATGCTCTGTGGGTGGTGGTAGGCCTAGAGGGTGCACTGTTGCCTTGCTGTCTTTGAAGCGCTCTAGTGGCGAGTCTGCCTTGTCTCTGAATTTAAGGAGGCCGTCAAATGGCATGTCCATTAGTGATACCTGGACATCTCATGAAAAGCCTATGTATTGTATCCTTGCGTGGCGGAGAAGCCCCTCCTCTTGGCCAAATCTGAGTTCCAGGCAGTCCTCCTGCAGCAGTTGTATTAGCCACTCTGGAGTTTATCACAGTGAATATTTGGACCTCGGGCAGGATTGGGGGGGATCTGGAAGTAGGGAAGTAGGGGTTGGGGGTGCAAAATGCCCCACCTCTTGTCATCAGCTTCCCCTCAAAAAAGAAATATCAGTGACCCACAGCATCAGGGCCCCGGAGGTACCCAGACCACAATAGACTACTCTAAATGCAAGATGGAGCCTGCAGAGCCCGATCTACATGGCGCAGCCTGGGGGGGCTCTCCTGCAGAATTTTCGGACTCAGTGAGGGGGCGAATTAATAGCACCCCCTTCACCTTGGGTTCTACAGGAGCACAAATGACAAATGGAGATTTAATCCTACCAGAAGCAGTTACACACCCCCTCCATAAGACTGCAAATTCCGAAGGCTGATCAAGATGCAATGACTTTGCCCATAGAGGAGCCCAAGGTCAGTGGATACTGCTGGATGATGTGAAAGATTTGGGGTTGGGGAATCTAGAACTGTGAAGTGAGTGGAAAAAGGTTTCCTGTCTAAGTGGAAAAGCTGGTAGGAACAACTGACAGATAATATTGAGAAGGCCTGTGACCACTTCAATCTCTGCCTATGACTGCCTGTCATGAGTGGTTCCCTTGGACTGATGTTTTAGTCTCTTACAATTGGTGATATCTGCAATCTACGTGAAGCCTGCAAAAACTTCACTTGGATGCCTAGTGATGAGTCTAACCACCAGTGCCTAAAAGTAAAAGTAAGTGGGCCCCCGGGCTTCTGAAGAGCTTGATCCTGGTGGCCCCTCTCTTGGGCCCTCATATCATGGTGGCCTCCAAACAAAGAGTGCCCAAGACACTGTCTGTCAAGGATCTGATGTCAAACCAAATGAAAGATAAGGGAGAAGATGCTGAGACCCCTCTTAGAGCACAATCGCCCGGCCCTGTGCTAGACAAGTCAGAAGTCCAGATTCTGGCTCCTAGAGGAGATAGCCAGCTCCTTTTAAAAGAGTTTCAATCTGAAATCTCTCCTCTCTGCTAAGGCTCAGCAAACAAAACATAACAGATCTAGACTGGAACTTGCAACATACTGAAACTAGACTTGACAAAATTGAAAGCTTTGAAGTGACTAACACAAATATTGATTCTAAAATATCATGTAACATGAATATCGTGTCAAAATTACTGTCACTACAAAAATATTTTGGAACACAATTTCAAAGGTAACATAATATTTGTATGCATATAATATAGTTTTTAAGAATATCATTGTATTTAATATTGCTTACTTTAATGTAGTTGTATTACATATTTTTTGTTTAAATAATATAACCCCTTTGGTTCGACACATGCACCCACTCCACAGTGCGTTGGTCGGCCATTGGCCGACACTGGGGAGGGCTGGAAAGGATCCTCCGCTGCTTGCACCAAATCAGATAATCAAATCAACGGCATTTGTAAAGCGCAACACTGTCACTCGTAGGGGTATCTGGGCACTGTGTCTCTATCCAAGAACCAGGTCTTGAGTCTGTTTCTGAAGCGAGGGGGTTGAATGTAGCTGGAGAGGAAGGTCGTTCCAGGTCTTGGCAGTGATGTAGGAGAAGGAGAGGTCACCGCTGTGACAGATGTGGAGGGGGTTCGAGGGCAAGTAAAGAGGAGTGCAGGTGTCTCGTGGGTTGGTGGAAGTTCAGTCGGTGGTTGATACTAAGTCGTGAAGGGCTTTGTAGGCATGCGTGAGGATCTTGAACTGGCATCTCATCTGGATGGGGAGCCAATTGAGGTCTCTCAGGTGGGGGGCGATGTGGGTACGTTTGGAGAGGTCCAGGATGAGTCTGGCTGCAGCATTCTGTATGGTCTGAAGTCTTCTGAGGAGCCGGGTAGAGATGCCGGTGTAGAGGGTGTTGCCGTAGTCGAGGTGGCTGGCGATGAGGGCCTGCGTAATGGTCTTTCTGGTGTTGGTTGGGATCCATCTGAAGAGTCTGTGGAGCAGGCAGAGTATGTGGAAGCAGGAGGAAGCAACTGCATTGACCTGTCCTTTCATGGTCAGTTGACTGTCGAGGATGATGCCGAGGTTGCTTGCATGGTTGATCGGTGTGGGTGTAGGTCCGAGTTCTGAAGGCCACCAGCTGCGGTCTCAAGCCGGGGTGTTTTTCACGAACATCAGAACTTCCGTTTTGTCAGAGTTGAGTTGGAGTCAGGTGTCTCTCATCCATTTGGCTACGTTGGTCATGGCGTTGCAGAAGTTGGTTTTGGCTTTGAAGGGGTCCTCTATGAGCAAGTGGATCAGTTGAGTGTCATCTGCTTAGGAGATTATGTTGAGTCCGTGGGATCTGACAACGTCTACAAGGGGGGTCATGTAGATGTTGAACAGGGTGGGGCGGAGGGATGATCCTTGTGGAACGTTGCATATGATGTCTTTGGGTGCGGAGATAAAGGGAGGCAGTTGGATGCTCTCTGTGCGTCCTGTAAGGAAGGAGGCGATCCACTTGAGGGCGTCTTGCTGTATGCCTATGTTGTAGAGTCTGTTGATAAGGGTGTTGTGGGAGATGGTGTCGAATGCCACGGAGAGGTCGAGGAGGATCAGGGCAACAGTTTCTCCAGGGTCGAGGAGTGTTTGGATGTCATCTGTGGCGGCAATCAGCGCGGTCTCAGTGCTGTGGTTGGCACTGAATCCAGATTGTGACTTGTCCAGTAGGTGGCTTCCAGAGGATTCCTTTTTACAAAGTAAAGGGCTGAGAGATGCAGAATCATTTCTGCGTCAGTCCCCATCCGCCCTCCTGCCCATCTGTGATGACGGAGTGTTGCACCCTCTCCCTAGGGGGAACACACATATTTCCCCCAAAAATAAAAGAAATGCAGGTGGGAGTCGGCCCTGAAGACATGGGTCGAACACTTTGGGTGCTCATTTTTTTACTTCTAATAAATGTGTGTTTTCCTGTGGTGGGGCGATTGCGCCCCCCAGGGTAAAAAACAAATACATTAAACAAAAGCCACACTGTACATACATGGCATTATTTTAGAAGAGAAAAGTGGGAGATTTTATTAGAAAAATAATCTCAAATGGACCAAAAGTTACTAAAAATGTGGCGACATGTTCGAATGCAGTGGAGGCCCTGCACAAAGGTTGACTGGTCCTCTTTCAGTTGCTTATTTCTGTATTTGGTTGCTATACTGGTGATAATATGGTGAAATCGTCGTGGAACATTTGTTTCCAGAGATTTATACTCCTGGAAATAATATAGCCAATGATGAGTCCTTGATCCTGTACGAAGGGCAGCTGCTTACTACTACCTCTGTATCATAAAAGTAACGTTCTTGATACTTTTAAGACGTGCTCTTTAGGGAAGTTAGGAAGTCTTCCCAGCATGTTTGCCTTAGTTTTAAAGGTAGATATGCTCACTCAGTTTGAGGAATTTAGGCCTGGGAAGACATTCTCGGACACCCTCAATCTGCATCCACAAACTGGAAGGAGGTGGATTTAGCAGTGAGTGCGCTAAAGGCGAATGTAAGACATGTCTTCTTGAGCCTTGTGTGACTGTCATGAGATCCGTTAGTAAAGGTTCACTAGGCACGTGTTCGATAATGTTCAGAATGTCAATGGAGGCGAGTACTTGACAGGTACCCTTAGAGTTGTGGAAACAGTAATTTCACCCTTGGTAATTTCGAGACTGGATTACTGTAATGCTCTGTAAGTAGGCTCCCAGCAGCGCCTACTCAGCAGGTTGCAGACTCTCTGAAATGCTGCAGCTCGAGTTTTGCTGAAGCTTCCTAAATTCAGCTCTATCTCAAAGAGCATCTCTGACCTGCATTGGTTACCAATCACAGAGCAGATTGAGTTTGAGGTCCTGTGCTGGGCCCATAAGGCGCTACACATGGTTGGCCCTCTCTCCTTCCAAAAGATGTTTAAATGGTATGTACCTTCGTGCAATCTACGATCCATCACTGCCAACAGGGCTGCTGTCCGTAGAATTAGGAAGGTCCACTGAGGAGGAAGAAGCTTCTACCATACCACATGTATATGGTGAAATGCATTGCCTGACCACCTTAGGTTGCAGCCTGGTCTGTTTGGATTTAGAAAATAACCAAAAACCAGGCTTTTCCCCTTGACCACTAATTAGGTCCCAGTTGCCCAGGTCTCAGGATACCGCCTCAGGATACTGTATAGACACTGGCGTCAAGACGCCAACTTTTTGGGATTCGCGTGTTTTATAAAATATTAACATAACACATTAACATAACGTAATTAAGTTTGGGCTGCCATTTTTACCATGGGGATATGGTGAGCCCGCCATTTTGGATCAGTCCACAACATTGAAAACAGAGCAAATTTTGGTTGCCATTTTAACTTTGGGATCATTTGGTATTATTTAAGGCAACTGTTTTTTACATTGGAACAGTTATAATACTGCTATCAAAAGACACTGAACTTCTGTTTTCAACTTGGCACCATAAGTATTGCGTGCATCAAAAATAGATGGCATCACTGCCCCATCCCCTTTTTAATTGCTCCTGGCGATAATTGTAATAGAGGAGTCCGGGACTTAACCCATGTGCTTTACTTTTGGTCTAACAAATTTCTGGTAGAGGCTAGGAATCGCTTCTTAAAACCCACATGTTTTAGGTATAACCTCTTCATTATTAATGACTTGATTGTCTTAATGAAATCTCCGCTGAATGAATTTGTTTGTTATAATATGTATAAATTCTTGAAATCTTTTTTATCTATATTTTAATAGGAACATTTCGATTAGCATGTTTTATTGGTCACTATTTTATATAAATTACATGACTATGTATTTATTTAAATGTTGATCTCCGTGGAGGTCTAAATCAATTAAAAAAAAAATGAGAAATTGAATTGCTCCTGGCACATTAACGGCTTCAATGAAAAGAAGCATTTGAGGCATATTGGGATGCCATTGATGGGGATACCTTCGCTGATGAAAAGAAAAAAGCCTTACTTATACATAATCTTGGTCCTGAAGGGAGATTCATTTTAAAAACGCTACCTGTACATGTTGTGAAAATGCTATTGAATTAAGAGGGGGATTCTGGAAAAATGAAAGCAGTAGTTATAGTCGATGAATATGTCTCAGTTATTAAAACTCAAAAGATTAGCACTGGCCTAGAATGTAGTATTGGAGACGCATATGTTTTTACAGAGGTGCCAACAACATGGATAACCAGTTGATGTCTATTTCAGCCTAAAGAAAAATAGCAACCATGTGTAACAGCTGGGAATTTAAAGATGAAATAATGTGTGATTGTTGAACTGGCCCTCTCTTCAGGTCACCCCAGATTTTTGCCTTCTGTTGCTATACCCCTGTTTTTGGCTTTTAAGACATTTAATTTACTTATAAGTCCCTAGTAAATGGGCTGTAGATTAAATGCTACTAGTGGGATGCAGCACTCATTGTGCCACCCTCTAAAGTAGCTCTGTAAAACATGTCTACCTTTTGCCAGGCCTAAACCTTCCTTTTTAATAGTTATAATTCACCCCTAGGGTAGGCCCTAAATGCTCACAGTGCAGGGTGCATGGTATTTAAAATGTAGGACAGGTGTACTTAGGTTTTACATTTCCAGGCAGTGAAAACATCCTTAAGTCGTTTTTCACTGTTCTAAGGCTATCTCTCCCATAGACTATCACTGGGTTACCTCATTATATTTAATTTATGATAACATTTGTTTGTGAACAGATAGAGCGATTTATTTTTCACTCATATGAATTGCAATTTAAGATCCTATCTAATGAGTCAGATTTTAAGTTATTATTCTGAAAATGTCACTTTAAGGAAGTTGGCATTTTTCTGCCTAAACCAATGTGCCTTTCTGCCAGTGTCATGGTCACATAACTGTGAATTGCTCCCCTGTGGTGTGTTGTGTAATCCGTTCATACAAGGGACCAAAGGGCCTACACTGGGAGTAGGCAAGGGATTACCCCTTACGCAAAGGCTGGCACCAGGTATAAATGTGGCACCTTTCAGAAACTCTCATCAGAACACTCCTGGACCTGTGCAGGATTCAGAAGAAGGACTGCATTGCTGTCTGAAGATGGAAGACTGGGCCTGCTTGCCTTGAGCCCAGGATCCCCAGAGATGACTCCAAGGGTCAGCTGGCTGACCTCCTAAATGCATTACAGGGACACAACAAGCTTCCAGCGGACTTCCCTGCAGCTGCTCAGCTGACCAGCTCCAACTGGATCTGCATGAATCCTGCTGCTGGCCTCTGCTGGAGTTCTGCTCGCCAAGAGCTAGTCACTAGGTCCTGGAGAAAATACAGAAGCTTTGGGAATTTTTGCGACCATGAGCGGGCTCGTCGCGTCAGCAGCAGTTACCACATCTCTCGCCAAGGCAAAGTTTCAATGACGACTTGCTTTTCGCACCAAACAGTGACCACATGCTTCTCCCACCAATGCGAAACTCTAGCTATGACCACTCTCCTGCCGACATCGACCACAAAGCGGCCACCGCCAACGTAAAGCTCCAGCTGAGTTTCCTCCCCTGGACTTGGACTTTGATAAGGTAAACTCTTCACCAGGGCAACCTAGTACCTGTACCCGACCATCAGTCCATCGTGGGCCCAGCCTGAACTTGTGACATTGGTCTGGTATAGCGCGACCAGAAAACTGCAACAGGTGCTTTGTGCTTCATGGTGCTATTTTTACCTGAAACTTAAAAAATTCATAACACAGGTTCTACTTATTGGATTTTCGTCATTTTATTTATTGAATTTTCCTCTATTTTTCTAAACGTGTTTGGGGATTTTTCTTGTTTTGTGTTTTCACTTCATTTCTGTTTGAGTGCTGCATAAATACTTTAAACATTGCCTCCAAGTTAAGCCTAACTGTTTTGTGCAAAGCTACTAGATGGTAAAGCACATGTTTATTTAATGACTTTTGTGGTTCACCCTAACAAGGATTGTGTTTATTATTTGAGTGGGGCTCCCACCCCTCTCAGCTAATAATCCAATTTCTTACAGTCATCAACCAATTGAAAAAAATGCAACAAGACGATTATGGAAAGGTTCTTTCTATGGACGATCCTGACCTAGATTCAGCCATAACCATTGCTAGAGCAATTAAACATTCTTATGCATACTTTAAAGAGTGATCAACTTCTGTTGATCCTGGAACGAGTAAAGAAGAGAATGTACTGCGGGCAAAGGATGAACGGGCAGTCGTCCAAAACTGAAAAGCAATTGGAAGGCAGAAAAGACAAGAACAGGAAAAGTAATACAAGTATATGTTTCCGATGTGGGAGTTGCACTCATGTGGCATAGGCCAAGAACTGTCCTGCATTACTTCAGATGTGTTTCAAATGTAACCGCAAAGGACATTTTGCAAGAGTGTGTCATATTGCACGCAGATCTACCATATCCCAAGTGGAATAATGTGCGGAGAATGATGATGATAATGATGTGGTACTGATTGTCATAAAGGCAGTGTATCCATCTAGTGCAGCTGGTGGTGTAGGTGACGGTGATAAGCGTTGTATCTTTGAAACCTTTTAGAAGGTAAGCCCCCCGTATAGCAATGTTATGATAAATAACATTGACTTACAACTAATGGCCGATTATGGGCTTCCTTTTACTTTGATTGGCACTGAAGGTTTTAAAAATTCAAACCACAGGAGATTAAGGATTCAAGCATAAAAATGTATGCTTATGGAGGAAAACAAATCAAAATTGAGAGGCAATTCGATAGTCTGTTTGAGTTTGAGGGGATAAAGGCTCAGTGTATAGTTTAGGTTGCGAAAGAAGGGTCAAATCTTTTAGGGTGGAATGACCAGGGACAGCTGGCTATAATTCTAGATCCCAATCATCCTGATTTTGCGCTTTCCATGTCAAGATTAGCATGTATAAATATTTCTCCTAAGAACCATGGGTGCAAAGATTTCCTGATGTATTTGCTGAACACCTGAGAAGATTTAAAGGCTTTTGTTACAACCAAAAGAAGTCCAGAGGTAGCCATGAGGTAAGTTGTAAGTAAGAGATTTATTTACCTTAGTTATAGGTCAGGTCTAGATGATAAGTAAAAGATATGAAGTTGAAGTTGAGCCCCACCAGGAGCAGCATCCTTGCTGCTCAGCCCACACTCTCCAACTGCCTCTCTCTCCACTCCACCAGGCACTCCAACATTCCACTCCTTCATCAAGCATTCTAATATTCCACATACACATCACATTCATACTGGCTGAGCAGCAGGGAATGGGTAACCAGGGAAAGGATGCATTATAAGAAATCAAGGTATAACACATCCCCTTCCCTTGGAAAAACAATAAATACATTGCACAATAAAAGTACAGTATGAAAGAGAAATATGCAATATGCAAATGGTAATAACAAATTAGAGTTCATAACGATAGCAGTACAGCATGAAGGAGAAATAAACAATATACAACTAATAACTGCAAGTTTAAAAGAACTGAGGATAGAAGGATTATCCACTTTCCAACAATACTGAATAAAAATAGAAATTCCACCAAGGTAATATTGTGCAGGACTTGGAGAATGGAGGACACCAATGAGATGTAAATCTCTCACCACTCACCCCCTTCTGCACACCACACATACCTGAATGCATAGGGTACACGACCCCACAACGCACTCCAAAGTAAAACAAATGTATAGGGTATACGACCCCTGGCACACTCCCAGGTAAAACAAATGTATAGGGTACACGACCCATCGCACATTCCCAGGTAAAACAAATGTATAGGGTACACTACCCATCGCACATTTCCAGGTAAAACAAATGTATAGGGTACACGACCCCTCGCACACTCCCAGGTAAAACAAATGTATAGGGTACACGACCCATCGCACATTCCCAGGTAAAACAAATGTATAGTGTACACGACCCCTCAACACACTCCTAGGTAAAACAAATGTGTAGGGTACACGACCCCCCAGAGCACACCTAGGTAAACAAAGTACAGGGTACATGACCCCTTAATGAACAAAATTCCATAAAGGCAAAAGCCTAATACCCTGAAAGATAATGGTAAAAAAAAAAAAAAGATCCATTCCCAAGTACCACACAATATATATAGGCCAGGAAAAATAATGGCCAAAATAGATCAGCACACAGTAGGGAGAACCACAACCAATAAGAATATGGCATACATGGTGGTAAATTAAGAAAGGTGCGCAATGACAAATGGCAGCAATAAATAAATAAATAAACATGGCATACGAAAGCATAGCAGGAGCTTGCATGGCACACAACAAAGTCACTGATGAAGCACAGATGAGCGGGAACAAAACTGTAAATGAAATAGAGTTTCAAATTATACCCCACATGTGAGACAATATGCTGACGATGGTTGATAAAGGTCCAAAATTTTCACACGCAGTTCAACAGTTTGATTCTTCACTTTTTATCACTATGCGTAATATTTTGCCTCGACGTAGAGTGGTGTGCTGCACTAAGTAGAGTCTGTCTTATTGATAACACCAATTACCCATGGAACACGGCTCCGTGTGATTAATCAAAGGCATGTGGGTAGACGCTTCATGGATAAAAAAAAAACACTTCCGGGAGTCAACAATTCAACGCAGTTAACGTTTCAGTCTTCGCCATTCATGACATCACTACGCAACATGGCCGTCTTCACCAGCGCTGAGTTTACGTTCTTGCCCTCGCGCTTGCTGAGTCAACACTGCATCGGTGAGTTGCGCATGGCAGCCTCGCGGTGGATTCAAAAGTTGCACAAACTCCACACAAACGGTAAGCACACGCTGTAATGTTACGCACTCGCAGCCGTTATCTCCAATGGCTGGCGCTGCGCGCGGCTCCCAGCAATTTTAAATAAGCACACAGTCAAAGTTTGTTGGGCGCATATATGGATAGCACACTACATCTATGCTAAACCATACATCGCCAAGAACTCACCCATATGTTGAGACGCGTGGTGGGCTGCCTATTTTCTCAAAATTCACGAAGTGGCTGGCTTCACGGTGAACGCAACTGACACACCCAAGCTTAAAGCAGAAAACGTGGTAAAGTTGAAGAAAAAACAGAAGTCCTGGAAGTCTTGGAAGTCCGTTGCTTGCAAGTGTAAGCTCCCTGCTTTTGATGTACATTTTGTTGAGACTGGAAAAGCTGCTAATTGCTCACCGCTAGGTGCTTAGACTGCCACGATGCACCGCACACTAATTTATTCACTGCTGATCGCCGCCCAATTAAAAATGCCAGTTCTCTCCAATGACTGCTAGAACTGTAGTCAGGAACTCAAAGCATATGATGTTTTCAAATTGTTTCTCCAAATACCAGATGACAGTAGATTCTTTGTAGACTTAAAGCCACCAATGTCATTTCTGAAGGTTGTCAAACTTTGAATCTGAGTGGTTAACGCTCAAATGATGTTCACAACATGGATGTAGGAAGGTCAAACGCCCTAGGCAGGCTGTCCAGGTGGTAAAGGACACTGGTGGGGCTAGCGGGGCGTTCTTTTCCTTCAGGTTTCAAGCTTCTTTACCTCATGTTTCCGAGCAGCAGGGAATGGGTAACCAGGGAAAGGATGCATTATAAGAAATCAAGGTATAACAGCTTTCAGCACAAAATTGTATTAGAAACAGGTTCCATACCTGCAACACACAAAATAGAAGGAGTGCTATTATCTTTGAGAGGTGATTTGCGTAGAGAGAATTGGATAAGTTGTGTGAATAGAAGGGTCAGAGTGGCTTGCCCCATCATTTTGGCGTGTAAGAGTGACAAATCCCTATGACTGTGTGTCGATTTGCGTGCCCTAAATCAAAATATAAAGCTCGATAGAGAACCCCTCCCCAAAATCTATGAAATGTTAAGCACTTGATGGAACTTCATTGTTCACCACACTTGATATGTCAGCCGGGTACCACCAGGTAGTGTTGAGTCCAGACACCTTACCTTCTTTGTGACTTTAAAAGGGGGTTTCAGCTTCAAGAGTATGCTATATGGCTTAGCATCAGCTTTGTCGATATTCCAAAGACTCAAGTATTTAGTAATAATATGGAGAAACACAATATATGATTGAACAAGGTTTTGCAAAAATGTAACACTCTGGTTTGACAATTGCAAATTTGAGGAAAATTGAGTGGATTATTTGGGACATCATATAGCGAACAGCAGGGTTAGACCCACAATTAAGTTATTGGAAGGCATTGGGGAAGCCTGCTCCTACCAACAAAAATCAATTGAGGTCTTTCTTTAGGGTGGTGTGACTGGTGCAGCCACACCTGGCGCTGACCTCGGGGGCACTGTGTATAATAATTAGGGCTCCCTGTTTTCCGTTTTTACGGATTTTTACAGATAAATACAGACAGAAAACAATGTGTTTTCTGTCTGCATTTATTTTTTCAAATGGATAAATACAGAAAATGTGCTTCTTTTCAGTGACTCTTCATGTTGTCTTTCATGGATTTAGCCCAACAGCTGAGCAGATGGACAGCATGGGAAATTAAAAAACGGGGTGCAATTTCTTTAAATAACTGCATTTGACAACATACATGTGTGGTATAATGCTAATATTTGCCAGTGGATGTACTGTTATGTAATATTTGGCAACTTAAATAGCTAAAACACGACAGACATCAAAGTATGAGTGCGCATCTATCATTTAAATAAATATGGAAATGTACAGTTTTACAACTACATTTATATGCAAAACACAAAATAAATATGGATAAATACAGATAAAATGACCAAAAATTAAATATGGATAAATACAGACGGAAATGTTAAAAAAATAAATACCATAAAACCGGGAGCCCTAATAATAATATAAATAACTTACAGGTTTAAAAGCACCTGCTGCAGAGCTCATGTGTCCAGTAGTGTTCAGACAACAATAAAAATGTCAAGATATCCGTGCTGATTAATGTTCCTGCTACAGAGAGATGGACTTTTGTCTAGTGGCAGTTATGACTCATCATAAAGTAGCACAGAGTTAATATGTCTGCTGCAAAGAGCATGCACCATGAAGATCACAGAACTGTATTTTCTATGGATAGTTCAGTGGATTACTGCTTTGGTCACCGAGATGCTTTTGTTACTTGCCGTTCATAAGTTACAATCCTAATATAGAAAAATATAGAAAAATGACCTATGAACTGTCACCAAAGAGCTGCATGCAAATTGCATGGTATTGGTTAGAATGTTATGTTTTTCCTCCGTTATCTTAATCATGCTAAAAAAGGTTCGTTTGGGGAGAAATAAATTCCTATTAGTAAAGGCAAACCAACCACTGTGGTACGTTGTACATCCCCAGTTTGTACTTGTGCAGAGCAAGCACTCTCAAAATATAGTGGCTAGTAGTATGGATGACAGGTGATTCCTACATCTTGCAATCATCAATGTAATATGTAACATTTCCTAGAGACTTATTTACTCTTGCATGATTCATTATCTCTGTATAATATGTGTGTGATGTAAAGTGCTCTGACATCCTACACTGGTATGAATAGCACTATAAAACACATGAGAGAGGGGCTATGGAGAGATGAGGGACACTGTTGGAGGGCGGTAGTGTGGAGAAGGAGGTCATGGGGGGGTGGCGCCATAAAAGATTGTCACAACGGGCACCACCAGTGCTAAAGCCAGCCCTGGGGGTATTTATAAAAAAACATTACATTTAGAATGTCCAGGAGACCTATTGAACGAACATTTGTGTGGACTTGCTGCATTAGTGAAAAAACAGAAACAGACACTAACCAGAACTGCAAGTTTCTCATTATGAAAAGTGACTTTATGGATACATTATTCAACCACCAGCCTGCGTAAACCTACACTAATATTGAGCCTCACGTCCTACCACCTCCCGCCACTCCAGGAAGCAATGTACAAGAGAAGAGAGTTTCAGCATGGGTCGGGGAGGAGGTTGTTCTCACACATGAACACTGAACAGAGAAAATGCCTTTCCTTTAAAAACGCATAACTGGTCCCACCATGTTCCAGCCATGAAACGCAGACAGGGTCTTCCTACCCCCACCTCTACCTCCCTCTCTTTCCTTTAACACATCGCGATTTTTTATTGAAGTCTCTGCCAAACATAGCAGAGAAAGTGAAATTTAATAGCTCCAATAACGAAAACACTTAACCGAAGAATAAAAAAAATGAAAAAACGCTTCCTGAGCCGGTCTGAATAAAATAACCCGGTGGCGAAAGTGCGGTCCCTCTGGAACCACTTTGTGAAATACAACATTTCCAGGTATGTCCCCACCCAGCTCCAGTGACTGGCAGTATTATCTGCATTGTGCAGGCTTGCCAGGGAGAGAATTGCCTTCTCTCAATCTAAGGCGGTGTTACATTCTTTCTTGCCTCTCGGGAAATTGACCGAACTACTTTAACAAGATAACACGGAAGCACGTGAGTTGACTTTACCCCACAATATTCTAGATTATATTTCGAACTCTAGTGCTACCATATTTGGGTGTAAAAGCTTGGCGTACGCTTTAAAGAACATATACTGGGTACGCTTTGTTTAGCATGTGTATAGGAGAATGACCCTGTTTACTTACCTGTAATCTTCATTGCCTTCTTGTTCGTCTTCCTGCCTGCAGTCCTTACAGATTGAGCCAATACCCAAACTGGTAATGGATGATCAAGATGTGTAAAAAGAAGAAATAAATGAAACATAATACTGATGCTGCTCCTGTGAGTTTAACAAAAGTGTACTAGAAATTAAAGCGCTTGAACAATAAAACAAGCACCAAACTCTGATGATGCTCTACCCCCCAGATGAAGTCTATAATGCACCATGAGAGTGTGTGGGGAGACCCATGTAGCTGCTTTACAAATGTGTCTCAATGGGGCACCCTTGAACATCACTCATGACGAAGCCATGCCTCCAACTGAGTTTGACTGTACAGAAGAAGAAGGTGAGTCCACTTTGCAATTCTCATAGGCCTGAACGATTGGCAGCTTCACCCACCTTGAAAGGGTGGAAAATGAGTAAGCATTTACCTGAGAGGCCATAAGTGAGAAAGGGTCAATTTTGCGAAAAGAGCAAGTCCTGTTAAGGTAAACAGAAACTGGCCTACGGACACCAAGTGTGTGAAGTTTCTGCTGTTCCAAAGAGGAAGGGTTGATGAAGAAGACTGGCAGAACAAAGTCCTCTTCACAGTGGAATCTAGGGGAGATCTTGGGAATAAAAAGAGGTTTAGGCCTCAAAAGGACCTCATCACAGAATATCAAAAAGAGAGGAGGAGAAAGAAGGACTCCTATCTCACCAATCCTACAACCTCAACATATGGCTACTAAAAAATGGACTTTAGCAGAAAGGAATTTGAGGTCTGTGATTGCAATGGCTCAAAAGGGTTCTCCATCAAAGCATGAAGCACCGGGGAGATCCAAAGACAGGGCAGGACAATGAGTTACTTGTCTCTGTAAAAAGAAACTCCTCAGAAGTCTACAGTCAAGAGAAGAAATAGGAGCAACATCCGCATCCCTAAAGGCTTGAATCGCTGCTCATTGGGAACGGATTGTCGAAACAGCCAGATCCAAAGAGAATCCATCCTTTAAAACATCCAGGATTCTAATGGGGTCACAAGACTCCGGGAAAAAATCTTTACTTCTACACCAGACCTCAAAATTCCACCGATGGCAAAATACTCCTTTAGGGTAAAAGGCTTTCTTGAAAGCTGAATCGATTCTGCAACCTCCACTGAACAAGCCTTGGCTACAAGAGTTAGCCTCTCGAAAGATAAACACCCAGACTGAGACGTTTCTGGCAGTCCAGCTATAGAAAGGGAACTCTCAATAGGGGAGGGTGAAATGGAAATCGCCACTGTGGCCCCTTCTGGAGTTCCAGCAAAAGTGGGAACCAGGATCTACTGGGCCACTCTGGGGCCACTTAGAGACCCTCTGCTCGATCCTGCTGCATCTTCTTCAACATTCTAAGTATTAGGAGAAGGACAGGAATGCATGAAGAAGGCCATGGGGCCAGGTAAACGATAAGCCATTTATCACCCAAGCCTTCCTGGGTGGACTAAGGCTGCAAAGGTGAGGTAGATGGGAGTTCTCGTCAGTGGCAAATAGGTCCAACTATAGTTGGCCAAACCTCAGCACAATCTGATGGAACAACAGGGGCCACAGACAAAGGGGAATTGAAGATGGAGAATATCCTTCTCAGGCAGTCGGCAGGCCAATTCTCCTTCTCCAGGCGATAAACTGCTGATAAAGAGAGAAGATTCCTCCCGACCCAGAGACATATCTTCCAAGAAAGGAGATAGAGGTGGGGATACATTTCCCCCTGACAGTTGACTTATGCTCTGACCACCTGATTGTCCGTTTGGTAACATACAGAGTGGGTCTCAAGGAATAGAGAGAACCAACGGAAGACTGGACCTTCTCCAGAGAATCCCACTTGCCTTGGGCTTTCACCCCTTCCTAAACTTCCCCCATGCAACCCCATTGGCATCTGTGTGGAGGACTGTGACAGGAGGAGGGTTTAGACATTGACATATGACCAGATTTTATGGTGTCAGCCACCACTGGAGGTCTTGAGAGATGTCCAGCGTGACAGGGACTAAAGCCTCGTAATCCTTAGATGGTTGGTTCCAATGCATCAGCAGGTGATGGACTGTGGAAGGACTTCTTAAGACGAGGCCATTTCGCCCCGGATCCTCAACTAAAGGCTTGCTGATGCCTGATGCTTTGACAATAGAGAAGCAATGTGAGACAGAAGGCTGATCTTTCTCTCGTTGGTCAGGAATACTCTTCCCAGATCTGTTTGAAACAAAGTTCCAATGAACTGAAGAGATTGAGACGGCTGAAGGTCGGATCTCTTGTAGCTGTGAAGGGACCCATGTCTCACCAAAAGGTCGCAAACTTGTTGAACATGGTCCTTATAAGAAACAATCAGTCATCAAGATATGGGTAGACTTGAAGACCTTTGGAATGTAAAATACCCACCAGGAATGCCAAGAGCTTGGTAAAAAAAACTCTTGGGGCTGAGGAAAGGCCGAATGGCAGGCCCCAGAATTGCAATGATTCCCCTTGAGCTCAAAATGGAGGAACTGTTGATGAGGCTCGAAGATAGGGATGTGCAAGTACGCAAGCAAGAAAGAAAGTCCCCTTGATTTAACAATTAAAGAATGGCTTGAACAGTCACCATTTTGAACAGTCTCTGAGGGATGTAGCGGTTCACCCCTTTGAGGTCCAGGACCGGGATATTGTCTCCGGATGCCTTTCTCACCAGAAAGATAATGGAATATTAGCCGAGCCCCTGCCCATTGGGTGGAACAGGAAATTTTACTGATTTTGTCACTAAGAGCTGAATTACAGTAAGAATCGCTTGCCGATGCACTGGATCCCTTGGGAGAGGAGTTTGACGAAAGTTGGTGTGTGGAAAACTGGAAAACTATGTGATAATCATTCAATACAGCATGAAGAGCCCAGGCATCCATCATTGAAAGGCACCAATCTTGATGAAAGAAAAGCAACAGACCTCCTACCAGAGGTCTGGCATAGTCAACCTTTTGGAGGGGTTGGAGTTGAGTAGGTTGAGGGCTGGAACCAGGATTTGTCATTGGCAGCCCTCCCCCCTCACCTCACGACCCGTACCTCAAAAGGGCTGGCTGGTAGACCTCATAGAGGTCGGACTAAAGGCTCTCCAATACATAAATTCTCTTCCCTATGAGAATTGCTTAGCTGGAGCCAACAACTTTCTATTTTCAACTGACTTTTTCACCATATTCTCTAACTAAGGGTTAAAGATTTTAGAACCCTCAATAGGCAACTTCATGAGGACCGACATCTGAGCAGAGTCCGCTTTCCAAGCATGCATCCAGATTTGGCATCGAGCAGCTATTGTTGCATCAGAGGCAGCAGCAGTTATGCATAAATTATCGAAGGATATATCTGATAGAAATCGGACCTGAGACTCCATCACAGCCAAGAGAGAAGGTGTATTCAGTGCCTCATCCATCTGTTCTGACAATGCCTGGAAATCCTTCAAGAGGAATTGGTTGGCATATGTCAAATAGGCGTTTGCTCTCACAGAACAATCAGTAGCAGAGTATGCTTTCTTAATTTCACCCTCTAGCTCCATATCTAGCTGATCTGAGGGTAATGGGTCCTCTGAAATGATAATTCCTTGTGAAGATAATCCTGCAATCAGATTATCTACTTTTACTGCAGGTGGAAATTTATTCAAAAAACCCTCAAGAGGGTAACGTTTAAACAAAAATCATGGAAAAGATGTCTTATCAATGTCTTTCCCCACATGATCTAGGACTATGTGAACCAGACTTTGAAGGGGCAAGGACTCAGGGTCCTGGCGCTGGTATTTTGTAAAGAAATCCTCTTTATCAGTGCCCAGGTGAGGAATAGGAAAATCCAAATCTTCCCTGATACGCTGGTAAATATCTGCCAATATAGTGCCCTGCACAACACAGCCTCTTTTTTCTTCCTCACCAAGGTCGTCAGGAAGAACCACCTCATGTTGAATCCTGTGAACCTTTGGAGGAGGGAGCCCAGCCTTGTCTCTAGCTCAAAAAGCAGTGTGGTCCTTCATAATGGCATGCAGAGAGGCTCATCGAGACACTGGTGGTTTCCGCTTTCCCAAGTTACTAAGAAAACTATATAATATGGTTCCCGACCTCTCGTGTGAACCGCCATCTTAAAGCCAGGCAGTATCCCAGGCATTGCTGGAAAGCATTGTGGTTTGATGGAGTGGGTGAGTTCTGCCAAGGTTCACGCATAATGGGACATGACCCAATTCTTTGTGTGGCACAAACCTGTCAGGTGGTTTCACCCAAGGACCACCGAATGTAAGACAATGTTTTGACGGTGTGACTGGTTTGCGCCTCAAATATATATGTAGCGCTTGATTCCTGGGAGAAAAGAATCCCAAAGTCTAATACTGTTTTTCAGTATCTTGTTTTGTATGTATTTATTATAATAAATACTGGAAAGCAAACGTATAAGCCGACACGTGCTTCGCCCGTGTGTCTGGCACTCCGAGGGCTTTCTCAAGGCTAATTCATTAGCAAGATAAGAAGACATTGTAATTACATTGAACAAAGTTACATAAAAGTGATATATAGAGACACAGTGTGTGATAAGGTGAGGTAAGGACATGTTTGAAGTGAAATAAATATGGCATAAAAGAAGTAAACAATAAAGTGACCTGTGTTGGAGCACAAATTGTAGAGTGGAAATACAAGAAAGTCATGTGTCGTAAACCCAGTTGGTAGCACCACAGTGAAACAGGATGGAGTCAGGAGTAACTGGTTACCAGAGTGGAGAAGACAATAGGAAGTGCGGGGATGGGGAGATACGAGTAGTGGACATGGTAGTGTTCAGAGAAGAGAGAAGTGAGAAGTGGAAAAAATTGAGTAGAGAAGGTAAGCCAACATAAAAATCGAATAGCATATACATTAACAGATAAGAGCTTCTAAAAGAACAATTTACATCTAATCAAAAGTATATTCAGCTGCAAGGTAGTATAGTCATCAAAGTAGGTATTAATTAAGCGTGACAAAGACAGAAAGACTCATGGCAAAAAGAGATCACATGTATGTTACATAGTAAGTATAGTGTTGGGATCTTGGGAGCTCGTGCTGCTGCACGAGATGCTTGTCGGGGGTTCCCTGCGTGGAACACAGAACGGGGAGGGAACGGCAGTTGCTGCTGGGAGTCTGGGGAGTCGGACATAATAAAGAAGACTGTAAGCTTACCCAAATGCGTCTTCTTTTCATTGGCGACGAGTGTCCGACCCCCAGTCCTCCCTCGTTGTTTCGAGAAGGTGGACGGCGATGGACTCCTTCCGTGTGGGGATAGTGAGCCAGCCAGCTGTTACCGATGAGATTTGCCCTTGAGGAGTCAGCACCCGCCGTTCTTCGTGGCATCCTGTGGCGATCCGGACGTTTGATCCGTTGCACTCCTGAGAACGGTAACTTCATTCCGGCGATTTCTTTGAGCGCAAGGCTGCGAGAGCGTTTCTGCACTGACTATCGGCGCGCTAGTCGGCGCGCGCGTCACTCCACGTGCGCGAGCTCTTCTGCGCAGTGACGTTCACAGCGTTAGTTGAGGCACGTCTCTGGCGCGTTGTCTTGACAACCGGCGTCTACAGCCGGAAACTGACAGTTATGAGCGAGTGACAGCTTGAATTGCTGTGAGTGGATTACCTCGCCTCATCAAAATCACCGTGACACACGCAGGAAGAATCTGTGGTTTTGATTCTGCCTGTGAGCGCGTCTGCAACTGTGTGGAAAACCTGAGGGCAGGAGTCCTTCTGGCAGATCGTCTGGTTCTGTCAGTTTCAGGTCAATTCCACAGTGTGTTTCACTGAATTCCATTACCAGTAAATACAGTTTTTCGCTATATTCAACAGAGTGTGTTTTACAATTTAAAAAACACAGTAGTCTTCACAATTTCTAAGGAGTACTGTGCAGAGCACCGCATTAACTCTCCACTTTGGTGCAAGGCATTTGACTAATTCGAACACTTGTGGCAGCAACTCACCCACGTGTGGCCATCAAATGGATCGTGTAACCCCGCCATCTCCCTTCCTACAATCACCTGGTACTCCCCCAGTAACTTGGCAACAGTGGAAGGAGACATTTGATGCATATCTTGAGGCAATTGATGGGGATACTTTTACGCTAAAGAAAAAAAAGGCCCTACTTATTTATAACTTGGGTTCTGAAGGCAGGACTATTTTAAAAACCCTACCCCTGGAACTTGTTAGAACATGCATCAGTAGTGGTGACGAAGGGGACTCTTTAGTGGTAGATGACTATGCCTCACTCATCAAAACTTTAGATAAGAGATTTAATCCTAAAAGGAATATTGTCCTTGAGCGTCATAAGTTTCTGCAGCGCGCCCAAATTTCCGGTGAATCCATTGACGACTTTGTAGCTGCTCTTAGAACTCTAGCTGTTACGTGCAATTATAGGGAGTTCAGGGACGAAATAATCCGTGATCAGCTTATTGAGCGCACTTGCAACAAGAAAATTCAGGAAAAACTTTTATCTACAGACGATCCTGACCTGGAAACTGCTCTTACCATTGCTAAAAGTATTGAGCATTCCCAGTTATGCATGAAAGAAATGAGTGGATCTGTAACGCTCAATGAGATCAAGTTGGTCACTACTAAAACTACAAGTAAACCCACTAAGAGAATTAATGCAAGTGCACCATGTATAGCTTCACCCACATTGAATCCATCAAAATTCAAGTCTGATACATCTGACCTCTCTTGCTACCGGTGTGGCAGCAGGTCTCATTTGGGCAATTTCAAATTTTGTTTTGCTGCAAGTCAGACTTGTTTCAAGTGTGGCAAGAAAGGACATCTGGCACGTATGTGCAGAGCAGTTGCACAGAAAGGATCTTCAAAAACTGTCAGGGCTATTGGAGAGACCTATGTTGAGGTTGGGGAGGATGAGGAGAGTTACGAATTATTAATGTTGTCTTCATCTTCACCTTTTATTCAACAGGATGGTGTAGTAGAAATTGCTTCTATAGCTGAAGCTCAAAGGAGAAAGTCCCCTGTATGTGTTATAAGTCTGATGGGTAAGGACATGAAGTTTCTTGCAGATTCTGGTTCACCATTTACCCTCATTAATGCCAAGGAGCTTGAGGGATTATGTGACATTGTCTTAGGTAAATCTGATATAAGAATCTTCGCGTATGGTGGTAAAAGGGTGGAGGTGTTGGGTAAGTTTGAAAGCAACCTGGAGTTCAAAGGAGATTCTACTCGGGGACAGTATTTGTAGTCAAAGAAGGTGCCAATTTGTTAGGATGGGAGGAACAAGGTGAGCTTGGGATCATTTTGGATCCCAACCATCCTGATATGGTTCTATCAAAACATGAGGCTAAACAGTTTTACTCAAGTTTCCCTGCCACTACCCCTGTGCATACTGTTTCTGCAGATGTCTTATCAAAAGGGTATTGGATTCAAAGGTATCCAGAGATTTTTGATGGTAGGTTAGGAAAACTTAAAGGTTTTCAGCATCGCATTGTCCTTAAAGAGGGTGCTGTTGCAGTTACACACAAGGTGCGTAAAGTACCGTTGAGCATGCGGGGTGAGCTGAGACAAGAACTTGAGCGCTTGTGTACGGTGGGAGTGATTGAACCGATTGAGGGTTCTGAGTGGTTGTCTCCCATCGTTTTAGCGCGGAAGGCAGACAAGTCCCTTAGGATGTGTGTGGACTTGCGCGATCTAAATGCATGCATATGGGTTGACCGTCAACCCCTGCCCAACATTAATGAAATGTTGTCAACGTTAGATGGTGCAAGGTATTTTTCCTCACTTGACATCTCCTCTGCTTATCATCAAGTAGAATTATGTAGAGAGTCAAGACATTTCACATCTTTTGTGACACCGGAAGGGGCGTTTCGTTATGTACGGATGCCATTTGGTCTGGCGTCGGCTTCTGCAGTGTTCCAGCGTCTTATGGGGAACCTATTCAAGAACACTGTGGGAGTCGTGTTTTTCCAGGATGACATCCTGATCCATGGCAAAACGGAGGTTGAACATAATGATAGGCTCAAGCTGGTATTAGACACCATTAGGTCTAGTGGTTTAACATTAAGGAAGGACAAATGCAAATTTCTTCAGGAAGGAGTAGATTATTTGGGTCACCATATTTCTGCGAATGGGGTAGAACCCAAAGTCAAGCTTCTTGATGCCATTCAATTTGCACCTGAACCTCAGAACAAAGATCAGCTTCGCTCATTTCTTGGGCTGATTGAATATTATGCTAAGTTTGTGGCTAATTTTTCAGAAAAGACTGTACATTTGCGCGAACTTTTGAAGAAGAATGCGAGGTTTGTGTGGTCAGACCAATGTGCTGTTGATTTCAAAATGTTAAAAGAGGCAATAGTGCATGCACGTCCTCTCAAGTTATTCAACATCAATGACCGTTGCATTGTTACCACCGATGCTAGTAATGTTGGTCTCGGAGCTGTGTTGTTGCAGAAGAGAGCTGACAAGAGAGAAGAGATCATTGCCTTTGCCTCTCGAACACTGCGTGGGGCGGAAAGTACTTATTCTACAATTGAAAAGGAGGCTTTGGCTCTGTGGTGGGGTGTGCAGTATTTCCGCAACTTTTTATGGGGTAATGAATTTTTACTGAGAACTGACCATAAACCTCTGATAGATCTTTTCACTACTAAGGGCGGTGGTAGAGCCACTCCACGCATAGCAAAGTGGCAATACAGATTAAATGAGTTCAATTACCGTTTAGAATATGTGGCTGGTGTAAGGAATCATGTAGCGGATTGTCTATCCAGACTACCACTCTCTAATAGTGTCTCCGACGTTGAAGGTGAAGAGTGGGAAATGGTGTGTGCTGTCAGTGCTGTAGAGGACGCGGGTGTGGCTTTGTCTGAGGCAAATTGGAAGTTAGCCTTGTCTGAAGATGCTGAGATCAGCAGAGCGATGGATTTTGTTGCGCACGGATGGCCTGATAATATGAACTTGAGTACGGAATTGATTCCTTTCAAAAGAGTTAGTGATGAGTTATCTATTGTTGAAGGAATTTTGCGCAGAGGAGGATTGTTAGTTGTACCCATGACTATGCGAAAGAGCGTGTTGGATCTAGCTCATGAAGGTCATCTAGGCATTCGTGCGATGAAGCGGAGAGTTAGAGAGGATTTTTGGTGGCCAGGAGTCGATAGGGACATTGAACACTGTGTTAGGGAGTGTGGTGCATGCGTTTTGAGCGATAAAACTCAAGTAACGTATCCCTCTTCCATTGTTCCTGTGAGTGTGAAGAATTCACCTTGGTCAAAGTTGGCATTTGATATATCTGGTCCTTTTGGTGGTATGGGTAGCTCGCCCAAATATGCTTTGGTGTTAATTGATTATATGTCCAAATGGCCGGAGGTAAAATTTGTTGATAGTGTCAATTCTGCTACGATTATCGATTTTTTTAAGGATGTTTTTTTTCGGGAAGGGTTTCCGGAGGAGTTAGTGACGGATAACGGAACCCAGTTGGTGTCTCTGGAGATGCAGGAATTTTTGAAAGCGGATGGCATCAATCATATTGTTACCTCCCTTTATCATCCCCGTAGTAATGGTCTTGTGGAGCGTTGGAACCGTGTCATTAAAGACCAACTTCAGTTAGCTTTTGTCAATGGGTTGCATTGGAAGACTGTGATTTCTAAAATGTTGTGGGCAATGAGAGTGACTCCTCATGCTAGTACTGGAATGTCTCCTTTCACCTTGTTGAGAGGTAGAGTGGCTGGGTCCAAGTTGAACAAAGATTGGATGGCAAGGAAGGTGGTTGATGTGCAAAAGTTGGGTGAAGTTGTGGATGTTAGAGCTGCTGCTCAAGCCAAGTACGCACATGATGTAGTCAGGGTATCCCCTGTAAGTCCTGGTGATTGGGTAAGAATAAAGAAACCTGTTCTGGTTCGCAAGGGATTATCACACTTTTCTTCACCGGTCAGAGTAAAGGAGGTTCGAGATCATGTGGTTGTTTTGGAGAATGGGAAAATATGGAATAAATGTGCAGTTTCGGTTATTCCCCAGTCAAAAGCTGAGTATGTGAAAGAGAGGTTTGGTGTTCACACTCCTTCTATAGTTTTACCTCACGAGGTGAGAAGTTCCAAGGTTTTAGTTTCTACCAAAGATGTGGTTCCCCGGGCGTCTTCTGCTAGAAAGAAGGTCGCTCCAACGAAATTCAGAGATTTCGTCAGGTATTGAATTCTCCAGTCTTCTGAACAACTTGTTGTTATGCTATTCCATTTTTTGTTGTTTTATTGTGTTCTGCTTCTGTGATTTATGTCTTTTGTTTGCATATGAAGGATGGGGGGTGTGTTGGGATCTTGGGAGCTTGTGCTGCTGCACGAGATGCTTGTCGGGGGTTCCCTGCGTGGAACACAGAACGGGGAGGGAACGGCAGTTGCTGCTGGGAGTCTGGGGAGTCGGACATAATAAAGAAGACTGTAAGCTTACCCAAATGCGTCTTCTTTTCATATAGGAGGCGTCCCAAAAAATCGAATAACATACATTTATAGATAAGAGCTTGCAAAAAGAACAATTAACATCTAAGCAAAAGTATATTAAGCTGCAATGTAGTCTGTTCATCAAAGTCAGTATTAATTAAGTGTTACAGAGGCAGAAAGACTCATGACAGAAAGAGATCACATGTTACACAGTAAATATAGGAGGCGTCCTTGTATCAGGTCAATATAAGGTCCGAGGGACTGGGTGTGTCAGGTAGGGGGAATAGGATTAATGGTAACTGGAATGATGCTAAGGTTTAGGAAGAGCCTAAACTTGCTCCTGTGCCAGCGGAGAAGATCGGGACTTACCAAGTAATCTTGGGGGCATAGGATTATTCCTGAAATGCGAGGTCTGTGGAGGAAAGGGGTGAGAGAGATTGTAAATTGAAGTGAGTGAAAGAGAAAGTAAAAGTAAAAGTAACCAGAAGAGAGCTGCTGGTCGGGGTACTTACAGAAATGAACTAAGGAAAAGTCCGTAACAAAGCGCACCATCCGAGGATCTATATGACAAAGCAAGAGTCTCTGCTGGAAAGCACAATTTATATCATAAAGCAGTTCTCTGCTTCACGAATATGGCGTTACTAAAGGAAATCCATCAAATGGCAACAAATTCGAAGTGCCTGATCAGGACGGTCGTCACCTTCTGAGCATGGTGGTATGACTGGAATCTAAAACCCGAAGCTGCTGAAGCAAGCTGCAGAAGAGAAGGATTTGATCAAAATAAAAATATGAAGACATAACAAAGCACAAGATAAAAAATATAAGACTTAGCTCTAAAGCAGGCAATGGTAACTGAACTTGCAGAAAGAAAAAAACTGAAAGTAGTCATATCCAGTTCTTCATTTTTTGCATTATGGGAATGGGGGTCATATTGGAGCAACTTTTCCTTCTTCTGGCTAGGTAATGGTGTTTTGTAAAGAAGAGGAACTACTCACTCTGTTAGGACTGCAGCAGGAAGACGGATGAGGAGTGTGTGAAGATGGTATCACAAGGCGTGGTGTAGAAGAATTTCTTTATTAGAAAACCAACACAATTACAGCTCAGGTCACAAGACCCCGGAAAGCACGTCCGCTCCCTTCAGTCACCAGCTGTCCAACATTCTAGAACACACAGCTAATGACCCGGAGGAGGGGGGAAAGGGTATGGTGTCCTTGTGCGGACAATAACACTAGAAACTCAACACATCTTCCCCCTCAGGAAAAAAAGTAAAGGGGATAAAGCTAGGGGGAAGAGAATGGTAAGGGAAGGGGTGAGGGTAGAGAAAGAAGGAATGGGAAGCATGTAAAAATACGAATCTGAACTACAAAAGATAACATAATCATTCACAAACATAGTCAGAAAGTTTCTTTGGCATTACAACAGGACGTCCCACTCTGCTGGTTTTGATCTGACAAGGCATTTCCTCAACAATAGGAGTTGGTCTGGTGGTGGTATGCGATTCATGCAAATCCACATTTGGTTGCGCACCCTCACTCTCGTCCTCATCTTCCAAACCATTGCCCAGTCTTCCAGCGTGAGTGGGAGTACTGCTGTTATGGGTAGCGTTACAATCGTGGGTCGGGGTATCATGGTCCATATTGGTAGGCCCTGCACTCAGCTGTTTGCACAAGGACAAAGCTGAAAAGTGCCCCACTCTACCACCAGGCAAAAGGGCAGAAATGCAAAAGACCTTGCACACAGAAAAGGGTTGAGAGAACTTGTTCTTCCCTTTACCCGTGTGACCACTCCTTTTTACCTTTACCAGGTCCCCAATATTCAAACGGACTGGTTTACTGGTGTGTTTCTTGTCGAAACGCTCTTTGCAAAGAAGTTGAGCTTCCTCTAGCCTACATCTCACTTCGGCAGGAGACCAATCAACTCTTTTAGCAGCCATCAACCAACCCACATTGTCTTTTGACATGGGTGTCCTGCCCCTCATGAGTTCGAAGGGACTATGACCCGTACTGCTGCAGGGTGTGATGCGATAAGCCCACAATGTCTTAAGAATTTCTTGTTTCCAAACCAGCTTGCTATTGTTGGCCAATTGGATAATGCCTTTGATAACACAGTTAAACCATTCAACCGTGCCGTTGCCAGCGGGATGATAAATGGACGTAGTCTTGTGGTTATCTTATTTTTGTTGAGATAGGCTTCAAATACCTCTGAGGTAAATTGAGGACCGTTGTCGCTAGTTATGCACTTGGGTAAACCTTCCCTAACAAAAATATCGTCCAGAATTTTACAACACTGCAGGCATCTGCTTTATTAACAAAACCAAAATTTGTCAATCAGAACGATAGTATACACCTGTTTGCCATGTTCGATAATGGGCCCCATGATGTCCACAGCAATTCTCTCCCAAGGCATAATGGGACAAGTGATAGGATGCAGAGGAGGTCTGAACATAACCTGGGTCTTATCTGAGTTGCTACATGAGGAGCAATCCCTCACTGTCCTTTCTATAGCAATGTTGATACCAGGCCACCAATACCAATTCTTCACTCTGCTCTTGGTTTTACCTATGCCCAAATGTCCCTCAAGACAAATTTCTAGGATTCTTTTCCTAAGGGTTGATGGGGGAACAACCTTGCCACTCCTTATCAACAACCCGTTCTCCTCAGACAACTGGTGTTTAACTTCCCAAAAAGATTTTAGTTCATCAGGAATGAGTTTTTTTCCAGGCCAACCTTTAGCAAGCATACTTAGAACTTCTCTAACCACAGCAGCGTTGATTTGCTCAAACTTCCATTCATCCGTAGATATGCCATGTAAGTTCTCATGAACGTTGGCAATTCACCATTCATCCTCCTCACTGCTTAAAGGATTCTGATTATGAACAGGCATACGACTAAGAAAATCAGTCACCACATTTTTCACACCTGGAATATACTGGACCTCATAGTTGAAATCAAATAAACGTACTGACATTTATGCAAGTCTGGGGGAGGCAGCATGAAGACCTTTAGTGGTAAGAACCTTTGTTAAGGGTTTGTGGTCACTCTGTAAAATGACCTTGTTACCCCACACATACTGGCGGAAGTGTTCCAAACCCTAAACACATGCTAGTGCCTCCCGCTCTATAACAGAGTATTTTTCTTCCATGGGAGTAAGAGAGCGGGAAGCAAAACCAATAGTGCATTTCACCCTCAAGCATCTTTCTGGGTCAGTACCGCACCCAGTCTTTTGCCACTGGCATCAGTGGTGACAATGTTTGCTAATGTGGGGTCAAAGCCTTGTAATGGGGTAACAGAACACATTTCTTTTTTTAGTGTATGACATGAATCTTGACATGCTTCTGACCACACAAACGTATACTTCCATTTAAGTAATTGTCTTAATTCATATGTTTTACATGAGAAATTCTTGATAAACTTTGAATGTTATTGTTAGACCTGGCACCATTGGCGTGGGTCTCCCCTCCATTTTTCGCTTTTTGTCTCATCTGTGTTTGCTGGTGTTAGATGCTCTGGGCGCTGTGCCACGGCCATTCCGTGCCACAGCGCGAATGCTCCCTATTGTAAATTGACTGTATGAATTGATGTTCCCATAATTGGCTCATTTGGTTTACCTGTTAGTCTCTAGTATAGTGCACCGTGCGTGCCCAGGGCTGGTAGACCGCATGCTGCTGGTGGGCCTGCAGTGCTGATTGCGCCACCCACAGAAGCAGCTTGTAAAGTGGAAAGTCGAATTTAGTATGCCTGAGCTCAGAATATTAAAGTACATCTTTTAGTGAGGGTTATTTCTATATTCTGTGTCTGAAAATACCACTTTGGGAAAGTGGGTATTTTTTTGCCTATGTCTTCCAGTGTGCTCTGCTGTTATGTGTATTGGCCATCTGGTTTTGGAGGGACAGGGTAGGTTGAACCCGACCTGGGTCGAGTAGAGAGATCTGCAGCTGGAGTATGGGGAGGGGTGACCCTTTGATCTGAGCAGGGCTGCGCCTGGTAAGGTGAATGATGGCTCCCCCTCCCACGGTTCGTCTGATGGCAGACCCCCTTTCCTAAAGGGCAGGATGCCGCCTCGTAAACAACGTGCCCACAGGACCTCCCCAAACTGGTTCTGACTGGGTTCAGTGACTTGTGACTTTTGAGAGAACAAAGGCGAGGTGGGTATAAAGATGTGCGCGAAAACCCCCACGAGTGTGTTACTTCTGGATGGCAAGACGAACCTCGGTCCGTGTAACTAGAGGGAAAGGACTTTGAAACTTTCATCCATCTTGCTGAAGCAACTACCCAAGGGCCTGATTTGAGCTCGCCTCCTGCTGAAGTCTCAGGGACATTAGACTTCACCCATCAGCCGTCTGGATTCATATTTGAGGGGGATTCTACCCGCAGGTGAGGCCTCTGTTGAGAATTCCAGAGCCTCTGGTTCTACTGCGGGGAACGCGGGCTGAAAGTCGCTATCGCTATTGTGGGCCGCTGCAGCTGAGGAGCTGTGCTGCTGAGTGCCCGCATTTGCCATCCTACGAAAATCATCGCTATCGCTATTGTGGGCCGCTGCAGCTGAGGAGCTGTGCCGCTGAGTGCCCGCATTTGCCATCCTACGGAAATCATCGCTATCGCTATTGTGGGCCGCTGCAGCGGAGGAGCTGTGCCGCTGAGTGCCCGCATTTGCCATCCTATGGAAATCATCGCTATTGCTATTGTGGGCCTCTGCAGCTGAGGAGCTGTGCCGCTGAGTGCCCGCATTTGCCATCCTACGGAAATCATCGCTATCGCTATTGTGGGCCGCTGCAGCTGAGGAGCTGTGCCGCTGAGTGCCCGCATTTGCCATCCTACGGAAATCATGGCTATCGCTATTGTGGGCTGCTGCAGCTGAGGAGCTGTGCCGCTGAGTGCCCGCATTTGCCATCCTATGGAAATCATCGCTATCGCTATTGTGGGCTCTTGCAGCTGAGGAGCTGTGCCGCTGAGTGCCCGCATTTGCCGTCCTACGAGAATCATCGCTAACGCTATTGTGGGCCGCTGCAGCTGAGGAGCTGTGCCGCTGAGTGCCCGCACTAGTCACCACTTCCAGGATCTTGTTACCACCTGCGGGTGCCGCTGGGTGCCCGCCTTTAAGCCCCGTCCCAGGATTATCGTGAGTGCACGCCGCGGACCGCTACAGCCGGGATCTGTGGCCGCTGCGAGTCCTCCTGTCATCACCGCGGCTTCCTTGCGAGGCTGCGTGCCGTGCCCCTTTACATCTAAGGTACATTGTGCATCACCGGGTCGCGTGGACCCCGGCCCCGAACTAAGTCCGTTCCACCCCCGTTTCGAGTGCCTTTATTGCTTTTGAAGTGAATCTGTAATTGTGTGCATTGTGGCTCCTTGAGTGCTTTTAGCCTCGTGTTCAGTCTATATAAAGATAACTATTTTTCTATAACTACTTGTGGTGTCCGTTTGTAGCGTCTCTCCTGTGTTATTGTGTATGGTCACAAATGCTTCACACACTGCCTCTGAGATAGGCCTGTCTGCTCGTGCTACGTTACCACAGGGTTGAGCAGGGGTTATCAAAGGGTGTAGCCCCCTTACTCTGACTTAGGAAGAAGGATCCCTATTTGGACCTCGGCGCCAGGCACGGCCAACTAGAGATCCCCATTTCTAACATTGGTGGTCAGCGGTGAGGATCAGGACTTGCATTTGTGATCCACATACAATAACCAGTGTACGCTTCTAGTGAGTGTAGGCCTAGGCGCAACCACTTACGGTTTGATTTTGTTCTATTATTGATTGTAATTGCGAGTTATGTCTACAACGGGTAGGCCAACGTCCAATGCTTCGGAGGATCTCATCTTTGAGGAAGAGAGGTTACAAACCTACACTGCCAAACAGCTAAAGGCTTTTTGCAAGCGATTCACAGTCCCTGTTGCGGGTCTCTCTAGGAAGGAGGAGTATCAGAAGGCCCTTAAGGCCTGGTTAGAAGCGAGAGAGTCCGCTAGGAATGAGGGAGAGAATGCTGGAGGGCAGCAGGATGACGAAGTGGATTTAGTGGGAGGTAAAGCACTTTCCAATCCAGGTACTAGTGTGTCCTCAAAGGGTCTGTCTCCAGAAGAGATGGAGGACAGGGAGAGAGATAGGAGGCATAGTTTGGAGATGGCCAAATTAGAAGGTCAGAAGGACCTAGAGAGTAAAAAATTGGATATTGAGAATAACAGGTTGGCATTTGAACTTGAGAAAATGAAACTGGAGCATGAGAGAGTATTGAGGGAGCTGGAGATCAAGGCTAAGAGCTTAGAGATCTCCTCCTCTGGTGGCAGCATACCGTTAGTACCTACCGAGAGTAGAGTGTATATACCCAAAGATGTCATCAAGGATTTCCATAAGAGTGAGGATATTGGGCAATGGTTTGCCGCATATGAGATAGCCATGGTGTCCCAC
This sequence comes from Calotriton arnoldi, assembly GCA_963921515.1. Taxonomy (NCBI): domain Eukaryota; kingdom Metazoa; phylum Chordata; class Amphibia; order Caudata; family Salamandridae; genus Calotriton; species Calotriton arnoldi. The sequence goes on from CAWUFW010001086.1 coordinate 2,158,444, forward strand.
CGGGTCCCTGAGAAGCATTGGGGAGCGGGGTTGTGGGGATGCTTTGTGAGTGATGGGAGGGATACCCTGTTGGATCTGCCTGAAGAGAGCAGGATGGTGTATGCCCATATGAAATAGGCCTTGATGATGCAATATGGTTTGACCCCAGAAATGTACAGGCAGAGATTTAGAACCTGTAAGAAGTTAGAGGGTACCACTTGGGTCGAATATGTGTCTTTTTTTTGCAGAGCAATGGATCGCTGGGTAAAGGGTAGCAAAGTGGAAACTTTTGAGCAACTGTATGATTTGTTTGCATGGGAGCATTTATCTAGTAACAGTTTTCCAGAGCTACGCCAGCACCTTGTTGATAGCAAGCTAACTAACCCTAGGAAGCTTGCTGAGGAGGCGGACCGCTGGGTGAGCACCCAGGTTCGCAAGGGTGCTGTGGGAGACTTCACCAAAGGTGGGCAGGGTCCCCAGCAGAGAAGTGGGGGGGACAGGGGTAAACCAAGGGACTTCCAGAGAGGGCCCCAAAGTAATTCCCAAGGGAACCAAGGAGTGGTGTCCCAGTCTCCCCCTGAGAAGAAGCGAGTGCCCCCGACAGGTAGGCCTGTTCATAGGGGGCCCCTTACTTGTTTTAAATGTGGTCAAGTGGGCCACCGGTATTATGATCCCCAGTGTCCCCAGAGGGACCTCAATGCCCCACCCCACGCACCGCCCCGCCAGCTTGCTAGTGTAGCCCTGGGAGGGGAGGAGATGGGTGCCCAAGGTGGGTGGGATCCCGTGGAATTGACCCTTGTCTCGCTAGGAGACTTTGAGAAGGTCCCTAACCCCACGCTGCCTGATAACCCTAAGAAGTACAGGCAGTGGGTGACCATCAATGGCCATAGGGTGGAGGCTCTGAGGGACACCGGAGCTAGTGTGACTGCTGTCAGCTCCCGGTTGGTGTCCAAAGAGCAGGTTTTCCCCCATGCATTCTGCCCAGTAGTGTTAGCAGACAACTCTGAGAGCCAGTGTGAGGTGGCTCAGGTTCCCTTTGAGTGGGGGGGTCTCAGGAACTCTTCAAGTAGCTGTGAGGCCAGCCATGCCGGTAGACTGTCTGTTGGGCAACGATTTAGAAAACTCCCCGTGGGCTACGGTGGAGAGGAAATCTCACTTTGAAATGTTGGGTCTGCCTGAGTGGGCGTGTGCGACCACTCGGTCCATGGCAGCCAGTAAGGACGTTCAGAAGGACCTGGAGCCTGAAAGTATGGCCCAGGCCCCTGCCTTACAGAGAAGGGGTAGGGGGCGCGGGAAACCGGCCCCCATAGTTCCCACGATCCAGGAAGGAGCAGACCTTGAGGGGGATGCCCTGGAGCCTACAGGGGAACAGGTAGCCGAACTGGGGGACCTGCCTGAGCTGACCCATTGGCAGCAGGAAGGAGGGCCCACCAGGGAGGAATTTTGTGAACAGCAGAAAACGTGCCCTTCTCTCGAGGGGCTGCGGTGACAGGCTGCAGCCCAGGCAGCAGGTGATCAGTCAGGGTCACATCTGATCTATTGGGAGAATGACCTCCTTTACAGCGAGCCTAAGGTTGCTGAGCCTGGGTCAGCCCGTGTGCTGGTGGTACCCTAGTGCTTCACAGCCTTCCTACTGGGGTTGGCTCATGATGTGCCAATGGCAGGACATCTGGGACAGACCAAGACCTTCGAGAGGCTGGTCACCCACTTTTTTGGGCCCCAGATGCGCAGGAGCTCAGATGCTCACTGCAGGACATGTGAGACTTGCCAGGCAAGTGGGAAGAGTGGGGGGAAGATCAAAGCCCCAATCCAGCCCTTTCCAGTTGTCAGTACCCCGTTCGAGCGAGTGGGCATTTACATTGTGGGGCCTCTGGACCCCAAGACAGCCATGGGCAACAGGTTCATCCTGGTCTTGGTGGACCATGCCACCCGGTACCCTGAAGCCATCCCACTCCGGACAGTGACGGCCCCCGTGGTGGGACGTGCACTGATGGGGATTTTCTCCCGTGTGGGGTTCCCCAGAGAGGTGGTGTCTGATAGGGATACTAACTTCATTTCCAAATATATTAAGTCTCTGTGGGAGGAGTGTGGGGTAACTTATACGTTTTCCACCCCTTACCACCCCCAAGGGAATGGGCTGGTTGAGAGATTCAACCGGACCCTCAAAGGCATGATTATGGGCCTAGAAGAGACCTTGAGGCGTAAGTGGGACGTCCTCTTGCCATGCCTGTTGTTTGCTTACCGTGAGGTGCCACAGAAGTCCCTAGGGTTCAGCCCCTTTGAACTACTCTATGGTCACCCGTAAGAGGGCCTCTGAGTCTGGTCAAGGAAGGCTGGGAGCAATCTCCCAGGAAACCTCCCCAGGATGTGTTTAGTTACATGCTGGCCTTCAGGAACCAGACTCGGCGTTTTAGAAAGCTTGCTGAGGCAAATCTGGAAGCCAGCCAGGAAGAGATGAAACGTTGGCACGATCAGAATGCCACTCTGATTGAGTTTCAGCCTGGTCAAAAGGTTTGGGTCATGGCCCCAGTGGAGCCTTGTGCGCTCCAAGATAAGTGGACCGGACCATTTGAGGTGGTGGAGCGCAAGAGTCCTTTTACCTACTTGGTGGACTTGCGGTCTCCCCGGAACCCCTTGCGGGTCCTGCATGTCAACCGCCTGAAGCCCCACTTTGAGAGGTCCGAAGTGGGCATGCTCCTGGCCACAGATGCTGGGATGGAGGAGGAGAGTGAGCCGCTTCCTGACCTCCTGTGTGCAAAGGAGCAAGACGGGTCAGTGGAGGGTGTGGTCCTCTCTGCCACACTGACCCCTGAGCAACAGAGTGATTGTCGCCAGCTGTTGGGACAATTCAGTGTTTTGTTCTCCCTGGTGCCTAGTGTCACTGATTGGTGTGTCCACAAAGTGGACACTGGTGACAGCCCTCCTGTTAAGCACAAGGCTTACCGAGTGACTGACCGGGTTAGGGCCTCCATTAAGGAAGAGGTTTCCAAAATGTTTGCTTTAGGGGTGATTGAGTCCTCTAGCAGCCCTTGGTCCAGCCCAGTGGTCTTGGTACCAAAAGCTGCAGCGCCTGGTGCCACCCCAGAACTTCGGTTCTGCGTGGACTACCGAGGTCTCAATTCAGTCAGAAAGACTGACGCGCACCCCATCCCCAGAGCTGATGAGCTCATAGATCGGCTAGGGGCTGCACGGTACCTCAGCACGTTTGATTTGACGTCTGGGTATTGGCAGATCGCCTTAACTGATGGGGCAAAGGAGAGGTCCGCATTCTCCACACCAGATGGGCACTACCAGTTCAGGGTGATGCCCTTTGGGATGAAGAATGCCCCTGCCACCTTTCAGAGGTTGGTCAACAGGGTGTTGGATGGGCTGGAAGATTTCAGTGCCGCCTACCTGGATGACATTGCAGTGTTTAGTTCCTCATGGGAGGACCACCTGCGCCACCTCTGGGAAGTATTGATGGCACTGCGAAGGACAGGCTTCACAATCAAGGCAAGTAAGTGCCAGATTGGGCAGGGTTCTGTGGTGTACTTGGGACACCAGGTGGGGAGCGGCCAGGTGGCGCCCCTACAGCCCAAGATTGAAACCATCCTGGCTTGTGAGCCCCCCAAGACCCAGACACAGGTGAGAGCCTTTTTAGGACTCACAGGTTATTACAGGAGGTTTGTCAAGGGGTATGGCAACATTGTTGCACCCTTGACTGAGCTGACTTCTAAGAAGCAGCCCAAGATGGTGAACTGGACTGACACCTGTCAGAACACTTTTGACGCCCTGAAGACTGCCATGTGCACAGCACCTGTACTTCAGGCGCCCAACTTTTCAAAAGAATTTGTTGTCCAGACAGACGCTTCCGAGCATGGTGTGGGGGCCGTTCTGTCACAGATCAATGAGGAGGGCCTAGACCAACCTGTAGCCTTCATTAGTAGGAGGTTACTTCCACGGGAACAGAGGTGGAGTGCAATTGAGCGTGAGGCATTTGCTGTGGTCTGGGCACTGAAGAAGCTGAGACCATACCTGCTTGGGACTCACTTCCGGGTTCAGACAGACCACAGGCCCCTCAGATGGTTGATGCAGATGAGGGGAGAGAATCCAAAGTTGTTGAGGTGGTCCATTTCCCTACAGGGTATGGACTTTACGGTGGAACACCGCCCTGGTACAGAGCACGCCAATGCTGATGGTCTGTCCAGATTTTTCCGCCTTAGTGATGAGAACTCCCAAGTGGGTGGGTAGTTCTCCCCACATTTCAGCTGGAGGGGACACATGTTAGACCTGGCACCATTGGCGTGGGTTTCCCCTCCATTTTTCGCTTTTTGTCTCCTCTGTGTTTGCTGGTGTTAGATGCTCTGGGCGCTGTGCCACGGCCATTCTGTGCCACAGCACGAATGCTCCCTATTGTAAATTGACTGTATGAATTGATGTTCCCATAATTGGCTCATTTGGTTTACCTGTTAGTCTCTAGTATAGTGCACCATGCGTGCCCAGGGCTGGTAGACCGAATGCTGCTGGTGGGCCTGCATCGCTGATTGCGCCACCCACAGAAGCAGCTTGTAAAGTGGAAAGTCAAATTTAGTATGCCTGAGCTCAGAATATTAAAGTACATCTTTTAGTGAGGGTTATTTCTATATTCTGTGTCTGAAAATACCACTTTGGGAAAGTGGGTATTTTCTTGCCTAAGTCTTCCAGTGTGCTCTGCTGTTATGTGTATTGGCCATCTGGTTTTGGAGGGACAGGGTAGGTTGAACCCGACCTGGGTCGAGTAGAGAGATCTGCAGCTGGAGTATGGGGAGGGGTGACCCTTTGATCTGAGCAGGGCTGCGCCTGGCAAGGTGAATGATGGCTCCCCCTCCCACGGTGCGTCTGATGGCAGACCTCCTCTCCTAAAGGGCAGGATGCCGCCTCGTAAACAACGTGCCCCCAGGACCTCCCCGAACTGGTTCTGACTGGGTTCAGTGACTTGTGACTTTTGAGAGAACAAAGGCGAGGGGGGTATAAAGATGTGCGCGAAAACCCCCACGAGTGTGTTACTTCTGGATGCCAAGATGAACCTCGGTCCGTGTAACTAGAGGGAAAGGACTTTGAAACTTTCATGCATTTTGCTGAAGCAACTACCCAAGGGCCTGATTTGAGCTCGCCTCCTGCTGAAGTCTCAGTGACATTAGACTTCACCCATCAGCCGTCTGGATTCCTATTTGAGGGGGATTCTACCCGCAGGTGAGGCCTCTGTTGAGAATTCCAGAGCCTCTGGTTCTACTGCGGGGAACGCGGGCTGAAAGTCGCTATCGCGGGCCGCTGCAGCTGAGGAGCTGTGCCGCTGAGTGCCCGCATTTGCCATCCTACGAAAATCATCGCTATCGCTATTGTGGGCAGCTGCAGCTGAGGAGCTGTGCCGCTGAGTGCCCGCATTTGCCATCCTATGGAAATCATCGCTATCGCTATTGTGGGCCGCTGCAGCTGAAGAGCTGTGCCACTGAGTGCCCGCATTTGCCATCCTACGGAAATCATCGCTATCGCTATTGTGGGCCGCTGCAGCTGAGGAGCTGTGCCGCTGAGTGCCCGCATTTGCCATCCTACGGAAATCATCGCTATCGCTATTGTGGGCCGCTGCAGCTGAGGAGCTGTGCCGCGGAGTGCCCGCATTTGCCATCCTACGGAAATCATCGCTATCGCTATTGTGGGCCGCTGCAGCTGAGGAGCTGTGCCGCTGAGTGCCCGCATTTGCCATCCTACGGAAATCATCGCTATCGCTATTGTGGGTCGCTGCAGCTGAGGAGCTGTGCCGCTGAGTGCCCGCATTTGCCATCCTACGGAAATCATCGCTATCGCTATTGTGGGTCGCTGCAGCTGAGGAGCTGTGCCGCTGAGTGCCCGCATTAGTCACCACTTCCAGGATCTTGTTACCACCTGCGGGTGCCGCTGGGTGCCCGCCTTTAAGCCCCGTCCCAGTATTATCGTGAGTGCACGCCGCAGACCGCTACAGCCGGGAGCTGTAGCCGCTGCGAGTCCCCCTGTCATCACCGCGGCTTCCTTGTGAAGCTGCGTGCCGTGCCCCTTTACATCTCAGGTACATTGTGCATCAACGGGTCGCGTGGACCCCATCCCCGAACTAAGTCCGTTCCACCCCAGTTTTGATATGTATACAGCGCACGTACACGCAGAGGTTTCATGGTGCTAACTCTCGCCGCTGGGTGCCCGCCTTTAAGCCCCGTCCCAGGATTATCGTGAGTGCACGCCGCGGACCGCTACAGCCGGGATCTGTGGCCGCTGCGAGTCCTCCTGTCATCACCGCGGCTTCCTTGCGAGGCTGCGTGCCGTGCCCCTTTACATCTAAGGTACATTGTGCATCACCGGGTCGCGTGGACCCCGGCCCCGAACTAAGTCCGTTCCACCCCGTTTCGAGTGCCTTTATTGCTTTTGAAGTGAATCTGTAATTGTGTGCATTGTGGCTCCTTGAGTGCTTTTAGCCTCGTGTTCAGTCTATATAAAGATAACTATTTTTCTATAACTACTTGTGGTGTCCGTTTGTATCGTCTCTCCTGTGTTATTGTGTATGGTCATAAATGCTTCACACACTGCCTTTGAGATAGGCCTGTCTGCTCGTGCTACGTTACCACAGGGTTGAGCAGGGGTTATCAAAGGGTGTAGCCCCCTTACTCTGACTTAGGAAGAAGGATCCCTATTTGGACCTCGCGGCCAACTAGAGATCCCCATTTCTAACAGTTATGTTATGTTATAAAAAAATGTATACAGCGCACGTACACGCAGAGGTTTCATGGTGCTAACTCTAGAACTTGCCGGAACCAAATGGAGAGTGTTATTCGTGGGCCTGCACGAACAGTCAAGTTTTAAGCATTTTCCTAAACCTCAGAAGGTCAGTACATGACCGAATCTCCGAAGGGAAGGAATTCCACAGTCGTGGGGCCAGGGATGCAAACCTACATCCTCCCTGTTGTTTTAGCTTGAAGGCAGGGGTGGTCAGTAACTGGAGATGTGCTGAGCGGAGGTTGCGAGAGGGAGTGTACCTAGATAGGAGGTTGTTAATGAATTTGGGGCTCTGACCGTGAAGGGACTTAAAAATTCGACATCCCGTCTTAAAAGCAGTGCGTTGTGGGATAGGGAGCCAATGTAGTTTTTCCAAGAGCGGTCTGGCCGATTGCCATCTGGGTTGCTGGTGGATCAGTCTCGCTGCTTGGTTCTGAACCATCTGTAGCCGCTTGATTAGGAAGAGTGGCATGCCTAGGTAGATTGAGTTGGCATAGTCTAAGTGTGATAGCACCAAGGCTATCACGACCTGTATCAGTGCTGTGTGAGTGAGCAGACGACTGATTTTCCTGATCTTTCGAAGCTGAAAGAAACAGTACGAGACCACCGCCCGACATGAGATCTTAAGGATAGGTCGTTATTGATAGTGACTCCAAGGCTCTTGACATAGGTAGAGGGCACGGGGGGGATCCAAGCTCCGAAGGCCAGTAGTGTGGGCCCCAGAAGATCTGGCTGCTCCCTGTCAGAACTAGTTCAGTCTTGCCTGGATTGAGTTTTAGATGGTTTAGATCCATCCAGCGGCGGATGTGGAGCATGGTGGCCTGGAATTCGAGGACTGAGTTAGGTGAGTTATCTATGGTGAACATTAGCTGTAGATCATCGGCATAATTGAAGGTAGTCACATTCCTTTCCTTCAGGGACTGAATCAAAGGTAGGAGGTAAAGATTAAACAGATGGGGGGATAGTGAGGATCCCTGTGGGACTCCACATGTTGATGTTAGCTTAGTGGCTGTGAAAGGGGCCAAGCGTACTGCTTGGGTGCGGCCTTCGAGGAAGGAGCTAATCCAGCTAAAGGCTGAGCCCTGGATGTCCGCCTGCCTGACACGGTCCCTCAGAATGCCATGATCAACCGTGTCGAAGGCGGCAGATAGATCTAATAGCACCAGGGCCTGTGGGATACCTCTGTCAGCTTTATCTCGTAAAGCATCCAGGACTGCCAAAATTACTGTCTCCGTGGAATGGGCGGGACGGAATCCTGCTTGGTGTGGATCTAAGTAGTCAGACAGTTCCATGAAGTTGGACAAGCACTTTGCCACGTGGGCTTCCAGTACTTTGGCCAGGTAAGTGAGCAGGGAAATGGGCCGGTAATTTGACAGGTTTTGGGGATCTGCTCCCGGTTTTTTTAGGAGAGGGACCACAATTGCATGTTTGAATGCTTTAGGGACACAGCCCTGCGAGAGAGACTCATTCAGGAGGGTCATAGCGGGACTCTGTAGGGCGGAAAGTGTGTCTTTTAAGATATAGGGTGGGCAGCAATCCATGGGGGAGCCGGATTTTACTCTGGACAACAAGTCCAGAAAGGTTTCAGTGTTGATGGCCGGGAAGTGATCCAAGGTAGAGGGGTTCCTCGTCGTGACAAGGGGTGTCTCATTGGGGATGGGTATTGGGATGGTGGCTTTAATGTTAGAGATTTTTTCCAAAAAGTAGTTGTTTAAAGAATCGCAGAGTGCTTGGGTAGGTGTGGGTTTAGGTAGAACTCTATCTGCGTTAGATAGTTCGTTTACAATAGAGAAGATTTCCTTTGACCTATTGTCAAAATTTAAAATTCTTGAGGAGAAATAGGCGGCCTTAGCTGTAGTAATAGCTTTTTTATATTCTTTCCGTGCTTCCGAATAGTGACATTTTCCTTCTAGGGAGTAGTTCAGTCTCCATTTCCTTTCTTTTTGACGAAGGGCAAGTTTTTGTTCTTTCAATTCATCAGAGAACCATCTCTGTGCATCAGAGCGGCGAGCTTGTTTTAGTTTTTTAAGCGGGGCATGCATATCACTAGCCACTAATAGCCAGGCTAAGATATTTGCTTCCAGGAGATCAACATCAGAGTCCGAAGTTGGAGTTGAACTGGCCAAAGAGTCCTGAAATTCCTGTTTATTAAGGGCACTCCATTTCCTAATCATACCCCCCTCGGCCGTGGGGGTCTTGCTACTGATAGGCAGTGTTACCGTGAATTTTATTAGGTGGTGGTCAGACCATATACAAGGTAGGATCATGGGTGCGGACACAGTGAGATTAGTGGTCCAGACTTGGTCCAATATGTGTCCTTTGGTGTGTGTGTCTGACGTTAGATGCTGGGTAAAGTTTAGATTGGTTAAGAGGTCAGTCAATTCAGTAGAGTGGGGCCCGCCAAGTGTATCCCTAGACCAGTAATTTAGGTCACCTATCAATAATACTTTAGCATAATTTGTTACAAGGTTGGCTATTTGTTTACTCAGCGAAAGAGGGAACAGGGGCATGTACTGCGGGGGCCTGTAGACCAGGACACAGATAAGCGGGGCAGAGTTGGACTCTAATTTGATGACTATGTTATCCACTGCAGGGAGGCTCAAGGAGCTGATGGCAGTGAATTTATAGTCTTGATTGATGATCGCTGCTACTCCACCACCCATCTTTCCTGGTGGGCGAATAGAATTCAACTAGGCCTAAAAATGAGCGAAACTCCTCCTTGTTTCAGGGTCCGGGGGCATTACATACGGCGTCCAGCAATTCCTTCTTGGGTCTGATGCCATCCCCAATGATTATGTGACCGAGATAGTTTACTTCTGTACATGCAAATTTTCATTTGCTGTGTTCAGCAGTTAAAACCTTAGCATTGAGGATGCTGATAATCTGCATAAATTTAGTGTCATGCTCTTCTGTGGTTTTCCCCATGACTAAGATGTTGTCTTGGAACATAAGTATATCCTTCACCCCCTTTAATATTTCCTGCATAAGCCTTTGAAACAAAAGGCACTCTTTTGAATCTGTAGCAACTGAAAGGAGTGATAAATGTAGTAAGACTCTTGCTATCAGAGTGAAGGGGGACCTGGTGGTAGGCTGATTTAAGGTCTATGGTCGAAAACCATTTCACACCCTTAGTGTGTGCCAGCATTTCGTTGATACGGGGCGGGGGGGAAACTGATCAACAATGATGTTGTCATTGAGGTCACGTAGGTCAACGCATAGCCTCAAATTTCCGTTAGCCCTCTTGGCCACGACTAAGGGAGCCACCCAATCCGAAGACTCTACCTGTTCAATGACTCCATCTTCAAGCAATTTCTCGAGTTGTACCTTTACTTCGTATTTTACTGCAAAGGGAATATTCCTGAATTTATGAATTACTGGGTTCGCAAATTCTGTGTTTAAATCCATTCAAAACCCCAATCTTCCCTGAAAATATGTTAGAGAATTTGAGTAATAAACCCTTGCTGAATTCCTCCTTATTCTGAACGACTAGAACAGGATCACAGCTATTGGGTTCCAATACAACACCAAGACTACCGTGGTCCATCCACCCCAAAACAGAAGGTCCAAGCATAGATACGTGCAATTTGCCCAATGATGTTTCTCCTTTGAACGAGAAGATCAGTTTCCTGTAGCCACAAACCTCAATAGGATCACCTGTAAACGTTTTGTTGGTGATGTCAGATTTCTCCAATTGTTCTCCCAGGGTTGGTACGAACCTTTGCTCCCACACACGTTTGTTTACAATGGTATAGGGTGACCCTGAATCTGCCACAATGGATTTGTTTACCCCCCCCAATAGACATATCACAAACTGGTTTCTTTAACTGGGTAACCCCTGTGTCATTGACTTGCATCACCAACTTGTCTTCAAAGTTGAGCACACACGTTTGCATCCTCCTCACAAGATGAATTGTTTACTGATTCATTATCAAGCTCTAATAATTTGATTGAGCCGTTTGTTATTTTCTGGCACACTTTTTGGAAATGCCCTACCACCCCACATAATGAACATTTAAGTTTTCTTGCAGGGCATTTCTTGTTGTTTGCCAGATGGTTAGTACTACCACATCTGTAACAATGCTTTCTGTTGCTGACAAACACTCTACCTGAAACAGGTTTGTCACTACTAGATTTCTTTCCCTGTTTCACGTAAGGTCTAGAATCTACCACCCTGGACACTGTATTTTCTTCTTTTTTTTCTTTGTTTTCAGAAAGGACTGCCTTGGCACACCTCCCAGTAAGCTCCGTCCTTCTAGCAATGTCCATGATGGTTTGTAATGGTTTGTAATGGTTTGTAATGGACTTTCACCTTTAGCCCACAAATTATCTTGAACATTTGTATTCGAACCCTGCATAACAACCTGATCCCTTATGAATTAGTCGTTTAAATCACCAAAACAACAAGTAATGGCTAAGTTTTTTAAGGCAGAGACATAGTCATCTATTGACTTCTCCTTTCCCTGTTTCCTGTGGAAAAATTTGTATCTGTCTACAGCCACACAAATCGTGGGCTTATAGTAACAGTTCAAGTCATCAATATCATTGTTGTACACATCACCTTCGCCTTTTTGCTCTAGTTTTCTTATTTATGCCGTTGTACACTTTTATTCCACCCGCACCCAAGCAATATAAGAGTATTTTTAAAAAAAATTCCGCCGTTAAGTCTTCATCCTTCAATGTTGAGATGTAGTTCATGAAGTGCTCCCTCCAGTCTTCCCACTTGAGTACAGGTTCACCCAGTGCTGGTAGGAAGGCTTGTGGGGGGAGAGGAATTCCATAAATATCCTGAAGCCATGCTTATAATTTAAAGTTGATGAGCAACTTTATTTAAAGGTGAAAGGGATTAAAGACCAGCTAAATTGCTGAAGTTACGGTATATTTCGTACTTTGTATGCTACTTTTCATTAACGATACAAGAATAGCTTCCCAAAGTTGCTCACAGGGTAGGAGAACAGGAGCAGACTGGCTGGCGAATGAGTTACATTTGAATTTTTCTTTCTTTTCATTTTTTATTTGCCATCCGGATTAGTAAATAATAAATTTAAGAAAATAGCACCTGCGTCATTCTGCTAGCACGATCATGCTTTTTAATAAACGCATGTGGTGCCAATCAATCAATCAATCAATCAGGGGTTTGTATAGCTCAGCTACTCACCCGTTAGGGTCTCAAGGCACTGAGTAGAGGGGGGGCTGTTGATCCGTCTGGGCGCAGGGGTTCAGTCGAAGAGCCAGGTCTTGAGATCCTTCCTGAACTGGTTGAGCGACGGGGATTGCCTGAGGTGTTCCAGGTCTTGGCGGCAAGGTGGGAGAAGGATCTTTCTCCGGTTTTGGTCTTGTGGATCTGTGGGACGGTGGCCAGGGCCAGTTGGGCGGAGCGAAGGTGTCTGGCGGGTATGTGGGATGAGAGGCGGTGGTTCAGTGGAGAGATTTGTAGGCATGTGTGAGGAGCTTGAAGGTGATTCTTTTGTTGACTGGAAGCCAGTGGAGTTCTCGAAGGTGTTCAGTGATGTGGCTGTGGTGGGGGATGTTGAGGACCAGTCTGGCTGTTTTGAATGTTCTGTAGTTTCCTGAAGCGTTTCTGGGTGCCACCGGCGTAGAGCGCATTGCCTTATTCGGGTCTGCTGGTGATGAGTGCGTGGGTGACCATCTTTCTGGATTCTGTGGGGATCCATCTGAATGTCTTTTGAAGCAGGTGGAGCGTGTGAAAGCAAAATGAGAATACGGTGTTGATCTGGTGGTTCATTTTGAGTGAGGAGTCCAGTATGATGCTGAGGTAACATGCGTGGTCCGTGCCGGTGGGGGGTTCCCACTGTGGTAGGCCACCTGGAGTTGTCCCAGGCTGAGGGAGTGGGTCACAGGAGGAATACTTCGGTCTTGTCCGAGTTGAGCTTGAGGCAGCTATCTTTCATCCAGGTGACAACGGCCTTCATCCCGCTGTGGAAGTTGATTCTGATGGCTGCGGGTTTGTTGGTGAGGGAGAGGATCAGCTGGGTGTCGTTGGCGTAGGAGATGATGTTGAGTACATGGTTCCTGACGATGGCAGCGATGGGGGCCATGTAGACATTGAGGAGGGTGGGGCTCAGGGAGGAGTCCTGGGGCACTCCGCAGCTGATTTCTGTAGGTTCTGAGAGGAACGGTGGTAGTCTGACTTGCTGTGTTCGGCTGGTAAGGAAGGAGTGGATCCAGTCCAGGGCATTGTCGTGGATGCCGACGTCATGTAGTCTTGTGATTAGGGTGCGGTGGGAGACTGTATCGAAGGTGGCCCAGAGGTCCAGTAGGATGAGGGTTGCAGTTTCGCCTTGGTCCAGGAGGGAGCAGATGTTGTCGGTGGCGAAGAGGAGTGTGGTCTCGATACTGTGGTTGCTTCGGAATCCGGATTGGGAGATGTCCAGGACATGCTTCCCTTCGATGAACTCGGAAAGTTGGGTGTTGATGGCCTTCTCGATGACCTTGGCTGGGAAGGGGAGCAGGGAGATGGGTCTGAAGTTCTTGTGGTCTGTCAGGTTGGTGAATGGCTTCTTCAGCAGGGGGTTGATCTCAACGTGTTTCCAGTCATCTGGGAAGGTGTCGGTCTTGATTGAGCAGTTGATGGTGCAGCAAAGCTCGGGCAATGGAGGTGGCTGCTCTATGGAAGATGTGATACCGGCAAGGGTTTGAGAGGGCTCCAGTGTGGATGCTCTTCATGGTCTTGAATGTGTCAACTATGGTGAGTGTAGTCCAGTTGAGCAGGATCTGTTGGGGTGCGGCATGTAAATCCAGTAAATCCAGTACTTGTATAGCGCACGAATCACCCCCGAAGGGGTATCTCGGCGCTGGGGGCCGTTGGGAAGATTAAGCGAGCTATTGCCCAGAGTCGCATGGTGCTGGGCAGACCCCTGCCACCGGAGCCAGGGATCGAACCGTGATCCCCAGCGTCCAGCGTCAGTCGCCCTGGCCGCGGCGCCACACCTCTCCCCGCATGGTTGCGTGCGGTGGTGTCAGGCGTGGTGGGATGGTCTTGGGTGTTGAAGCTGTCGTAGAACTGCCTGATTTTGTGGTGGAAGAAGGTGCCAAGTTTGTTGCAGCAGTCTTGGGAGGGCAGGACGTCTGTGGTCTTGCTGTTGGGCCTGGCGAACTCCCTGGCGATGGCAAAGAATTCTTTGCTGTAGTGTGGACTGGCATTGATTCTGTCTTGGAGGGCCGTTTTCTTTGTGGTTTTGAGGAGGAGGTGGTGTGTGTTGACGGTGGTTTTGAAGGTTGCATGGGTTTCCGGGGTTTTGTTGTTCCTCTGTTGTGCCAATGGAATGACGCCACCAGCAGCGGTGGTGGCGTCATCACACCTTTTGTTTTAGTATGATGCTGCACAGTGTCTGATGCTGTACAGCATTGCCAAAAAGCATTTGCAAAGCCAATAGGTCCCAAAGATGAGGCCTATTGGCTTTGTCAATTCTTGTTTATAACTGTTTTCAACTTTGATTGAACATTATGTCTGTGATTTAACCCTCTAGATGCACCTCTTTTTATCCAGAAACAGCATTTCAGAAGAGTAATTACATTATAACTTTAAGTAATTTCACTGTCTTGTTGAGAGGCACTATAAGATTAAAGACATCAGACCTGAAAAGACAAGTAAAATGTTAGGAATTTGTCTGAACTCCAAGTGCCCTGTTGAAATAATTGTTGTTTGAGAACAGTGTCTGTGGTGCAACACGAGTTTGCACGAGTAATGAAGCAAAAATATTTGTTATGACTAAGAAGGAATAATTGTTCTCACCTTGCTTGAATTACATTTAATTATGACAAAATTGTGATGCTGCAAACAAAAGCCTATTGCCAGTTCTTCAAATATGGATATTATTAATGCCTGGGCAAACGTTTCACTCCATAAGTATTAGTTTAATATCTGAATACAACTATTAACAACTGAATGGTGGCCAGGTGACCTTTGCAAAGTGTATACCATTATATTTCAAAACGTTTAGCACTTTTTAAAGTAACAGTTTATACACTGGAGCTAGAAACAAAGGGTGTTTTTGTGGAAATCTGCATATTGTGTAGCAATGTGTAGAATGTGTGACATACGGTAAATCCATATGCGGTTGGGAAGGAGAGAGCGTTTACAGGAGAATGAGGTGGCTTTTGAAATTAAAGCATCATACATAAGAACAGAAGTAAATTGAAAGGCCAATTATGCCATTATGGGGTGGAAAAGAAACAGAGAGGCTTTGCAGCAGAGTCTGAGGACAGACGTATGCAGGGGCATAGCTCCATTGGTCCTTATGCGGTGAAAATTGGGTCCTTGTCTCCTGGTTGGCTATTAAAAGAGAGCCATAACTGAAGGGGAGCTGTACACAAACTGCATAACATAACATAATGATACTGGTGTGCGAACTGCCTCCGGAGATCTGTGACAGATGGAGGGAAAGGACTCCAGGGAGATGACTTAAAGCAAGGGGCACATTGGGAGGAGATTTCCAGTTGCCGATATGTGAGGCGTGCAATGTCACGGGGACAATACATACAGCCGGCCGAAATCCATGCCCACAATCATCCTGCTTAAAAGATGAAAGCCACTATAACATGAATTCTGTGTTGCTCTATTTATTTGGTCTGTGAAGGGTCCCGTTTTCTCTGCCTCGGTGATTATATGAGCATAATAAGGAAAGAGTTATCTTCTTTGCGTGGTAACTTTACCCAGCGCCTCAATGACCTTTGGTCCATTGGCAGCCTGGCCTGTTTTCCTCACTTGGGAACAAACAACAAAGTAGTCACATTTCATGATTCATGATTCATGGTTCATGACGCAGAATGACGTCATAAATCCTGGGCAGCAAGGACGCTCTGAACAGGCCTGCATGCAAGGGTAGTGTTATCAGAACGCAAGGCTCCTTCCTACATGGAAATCTCTTTTCACAGAGGCAACAATGTATCTTGATTGTCGCCTTTCCGAGACTTCACCTTTTTCGTCGTGGGAAAGTTTCGTATAGTTTATTTCCAAAGACAGGCTGGATAGTTTGCAGGCAGTGTCAAACTTTTCTTACTGTTCGTTTATCAGGAATAAGTAGCAGTCCCCGTTTTGAATAGACGAATCCATCATTTTTGGGACATTTCCCCCCCCCCCCCCCTAAACTCAAGTTGCACGAGATAATTAAAGAGAGTGAAACGTAGCCCTTTCAGGCGGTAAAATGTCTGTTTCACACATTTTTTAACTGTGGGAGTTATCGAGCGCAGTCCTCACACTGCACACCAGTGATGATGTACTTGAGACTACCTTGCCCACTGGTGCATATATGGCTTCTCACACTGGATATAGGAAGGGCCCTTCCCGGATGGTGTATGCGTACC
The DNA here is from genome assembly GCA_963921515.1 of Calotriton arnoldi. Lineage (NCBI taxonomy): Eukaryota > Metazoa > Chordata > Amphibia > Caudata > Salamandridae > Calotriton > Calotriton arnoldi. Next base: position 2,174,506 of record CAWUFW010001086.1, read on the forward strand.
TTTTTTCCTCGAACCAAGAAAATCATTGTGCACACCCAGGAGCTGTTTCAATACGCCAAGAAAAATAATTTTCTCTTGATTTAAAACACTTCACATATTATAAATGATGCGATGTTGAATTATGTGGAAAGAAAAGTGTATAAACAAGTATTAACACCAACACGTATGTTGGAAGTGACAACCTCACAGCAACCAAATTAGGCCATCCTTGAGAAAGTCCGACGGGATATAGACCATTAGAATCAAGTTTTTTTTTTAAGCAACTTTATTGAGTTTTCTGCTTTTCACGAAATAAAAAGCGATACAAAAAGGTCATCATGTGATTGTCAGTACGTCGGTGAGTACATAGAAGGTGTAACAACAAAGTACAACTGTACAAAAAAATAACAGAATAATAGCAAGACTGAGCACATGTAATGTATTATTAGAGTAGGACGTGTTGATGTTGGAGTCTCACCAGCAGGTCATTCGCCTCTATTCAAGGAGTCCTTTTGGGGAAACTGGGGGTTGTGTGATGAGGGCCACCAGTTGGGGGGTGGGGGGGGCGAAGGCGCATAGCCAGCTGGTGTCATCTTTAGTGCCACTTTTGAATGTGAGGTTTAAGTTGTCCCACTCAGCCACAATGGGGCGCTTGCAAAAGTACCAATGTCCTCTATCAGCGTAGGCATACGGACTCCGTCTCTGAGGAGGTCTCTATGAAGAGGGTGCAGGCGACGTCGAGGAGTCCAGGAGAGGTCAGCTCACGGTGGACTCGTGCTCTGGAGCACTGGGGAACCTTGCTGGAACCGGTGAGCCACTTGGACTCAGGCTGGAGGCATCGGGTGCAGAGGTGGACCCTGGGGCAGGCTTTGCGGTTCTTCAGGTCACAGAGTCCTTCCTTTAAAGATGGTTGCTTAATGAACAGGTCCGCTGTTCTCGGTAGTCTTGATCTTTGTCGAAGGCAGGCTGTTCTCCCAAGGCTTTGGAGTTCCGTGTCTTGCCACTGAGTAATCCTGGGCGGTGAGGAAGCCTTCCATTTTGTCATAATTGTATGCCTAGCAAATAACAAGGCCAAGTCAAGGAATCAGTTTACCAATCCAATAGTTTTCCTGCGCCTATAGAGCCCTAGTATGTAGCTAAGGAGGTCATGCACTGTCTGCACGGTCTACCAGCGCCAGACACTACACTTATGTCCCACCCCACACGCTTGCCTTTCGATATCTTGGCGTAGCTGTGGGTCGCCACTCCTGTGCGCGGTGAACTCTCACTATTAGACGCATTAGTGTACACCCTACTGTGACCGAGATTGAGGTGTGAATTGCACTTTCATTTATGTTATGTCCTCAGCTCTTTGGGGCATTATTGGGGGGGGGCATTATAGATGCAGTACTCATTGGGTTGAAAATGCTGCGGGGTTCCCTCGAGGCACAGTGTCAAACAAAGGTGGTGGTAGCCTGACTGGCCATCAACAAGCCTTGGCAGTGGCAAGCTCAGCCTTCGGTCACTTTGATGTCCTTGAGTCCGGCGAAAAATGGTAGCTGCCTGAAAGTTGCTGGAGGTCAGGACTACGTTTCCCACAATGCACCAGACCATTTACTTTTGGGTGATTCCCTCGGCAGCCTGATGGCTAGTGATTCTTTGATCGGGGAGTGTGGGTCTTTCTGCAGGCTGTAGGGTCTAGTACCTCTAGTCCAAGGGAGTTCTGGAGTTGTCTTTGTCTTGCAGAGGTGTTCCTTTTTCCTTTAGAACTTGTCTCTGGTCCAAGAAAAGGCATAGCCATGCAGTTGCAGGGTGGTTGCCACAGGTGAAGTCTTTGGCTCCTTTTCTTTGTACAGGTCCTGAAGTCTGGTCTCTTCTTTGTCCTTTGTTTGCAAGTCAATCAGATCTGAGGTTCTGATGCTAGGGGAGCCCCTTAAATCTTAGATTTAGGGACATTAGGGGTGTGGGAGCTAGTAGCCAATGGGCTACTAGCCCCAGCGGCTAATCCACCCCTGAGGTGACCACTTCCAGGGCAGTGTGGCACCTTTTCCTATCAAAAGCCTCCATTCTGCCACTTTTAAAAATGGCAGAACCCTTCTTCGGCTGTACAGACCAGGTAACCCACCTTAGGGGTGTGGCTAGCCTTCCAAGGGTATATGCCTCCTGTAGATCTAATTTAACCATCTGCACAGATTGCAAATGTGCCTGGGGCGGGGGTTGGCTTTTTCTCCCTCTGATGTAAGCCTAGTTGCATATCCGAGGCTGTAGGAGCTTTGAAGCTCACCACCTTGATATGTCACTTGTAGGAAGACAACTCTCTATGTACTATACCAAAATGAGGTATAGTTTGCAGAGCGTCCAGTGTATCCCCTGAGGCTTTACAGAGGCTAAAGTAGATAATACTAATGCTCTCTTTTGTGGTAGTGTGGGCGAGCAATTAAGCTTAGCAGAAGGAAGTTTTAAGCATTTGTTGTACACACAGTGGCAATAAATGAGACACACTCTCAATGAATAAATCCCAGACCAATTTATAAAAATAATACTTGGTTATATTTATTTTGTAGCACCACAGAACTTCGTCATAGGTAAATACATTTTTCAAAAGAATTACTTTTCAGTTAAAAAAATGGACACAGTGCAACTTTCAGACTTTGCAATGTTAGCCAACGGGAGGAAGAAAACATTCAGCATGCATAGGGATATTATCAACTTACAAGACCAATCTTCGGAAATTAAGGTCAGTATTGGGCAAGGTTCAGTTCAGCACCAACAGTGCACCACCAGCGGCACAGGGGCGGCCGGGTGCAAGTTCGAGGTCGGGCGCCCAATAGAAATTAATAGGGATTGTGGGCAATTAATTAGGGGCTGCTTACAGGTGAGTAGCAGTGGCTTGGGGGGTGGCAGTCTCCAGGGGTTGAAGCAAGCACTGGACGGGGCCCAAGGCAGCACCAACTACACCAGCGGCACAGGGGTGGCTGGGTGCAGGTTGCCAAGACAGCGTCGGGGGCCCAATGCAAAGCAATGGAGACAGCCAAAATCGGAAACAGGCTGCAGGCTGCAGGCTCAGGCGTGGAGTCCGGTCGCAGGAAACCAACAGCTGCAGAGGTAAGTTGCAATTCTCTGGGATGTAGTGACACCTTTTCTCCTCTTCACCAAGGCCCAGGATGGACAGGTGTAGGGGTGCCTTTTGGTGGCGGAAATGGCTCACCGGAGCAGGTCGCGGTTGAGGAGGTCTCTATGAAGAGGGTGTAGGCGACGTCGAGGAGTCCAGGAGAGGTCAGCTCACGGTGGACTCGTGCTCTGGAGCACTGGGGAACCTTGCTGGAACCGGTGAGCCACTTGGACTCAGGCTGGAGGCATTGGGTGCAGAGGTGGACCCTGGGGCAGGCTTTGCGGTTCTTCAGGTCACAGAGTCCTTCCTTTAAAGATGGTTGCTTAATGAACAGGTCCGCTGTTCTCGGTAGTCTTGATCTTTGTCGAAGGCAGGCTGTTCTCCCAAGGCTTTAGAGTTCGCTAGGCTGCAGGACGGGTCGTCTTTTGGTGCAGTATCGTCGAGGGCTGCAGACAGGCCAGTAGGGCTGGGGCCAAGTCAGTTGGTGTCTGCAGTCTTCTCTGCTGTTGCAGCTCTGTAGTGTCCGGCTCTTCTTTGGTCATCAGGAACTGAAGTTCAGGGCTCGGGGGGGCACCTAAATACTACATTTAGGGGTGGTTAAGGAGAGTGCCAGGTAGTAGCCAATGGGCTACTTACCTTAAGGGTGACTAGACCCTTCAAAAGCTCACCCCACATGGGGGGGTGGGCATATCCCTGATCCTGATTGGAGGAGTCCCATCATCTTCAAGATAGTGGGCACTGAAAAGTGTACTTCACCTCGCCTCCAGCACCTGAGGGGTAGAGTTGGCAGAGAGGGGCACACCCCCTGTCCTTTCTATATTTTCCCGCCAGTCTTCCCGCCAAAAAGGGGGTGAGGACAGGAAGGCGGCCTGCTCCCTCTAACAGGAGAGTCTGGGGCCACATTACAAAAGTGGCAAGGCCTTTGAAGCTCTCGCCACGGATGGCTCTTCCTGACCCGCAGGGCCGGCTCTAGGGCGGTGCAATCGGTGCCACCGCACCGGGCGCTGACTTGGGGTGGGGGCGTCATTTTTACAAGTAAATTATCATTTTAAAAGCACCTGCTGCCGCGTTCCTAGCCTCCAGCAATTTTCAGGCATCAATTAAAATGTCAAGATAACTCTGGTGATTAATCGTCTCTGTGGAAAGAGACCGGAGGTTAGTCTAGGGGAAGTTTTGATTCGTCCTAACGTAGCGCAGAGGGATAAAATGCATGCTGCTAAGAACGTGTACTATGCAGATAACAAAGTGCATATAATGTAAATAGGTCAGTAGGTTACTGCTTCTGTAAGAGAGCTCTTTTTGTAACTTATCGTTTATAAGTCAAAATCCTAATATAGAACATTGAGCTATTGACTGTCATCAAAGAGCTGCATGCAACTGCAAGGTATATGTTAGAGCTATATGTTTTTTCCCAGTCTTTCATCATCCTAATCTTGCGAAAAGGGTTCATTTGGGTAGAAAACAATTCTTATTATTAAAGAGAACCCCTAACAATGATGTTACGTTTTAAATTCTGAATTTGTGCTTTTCCAGAATAAGGACTCTTAAACTATACTGCCTACCAGTATCAATGACATGTCACTCCTACACCTTGTAGTCCTGTCTGATGTAACATTTCCTATACACTGATTTACATACATATGTGTGTGTGATGTAAAGCGCTCTGACACCTTACACTGGTATGAGCGGTGCTATAAAAATAAATTAATCTGAGACAGTAGTTATGGAGACTTGAGGGGCACTGTTAAAGGGTGCTAGTGAGGGAATCCGTGGCAGAGGTGGTCATTGGGGGGGCGCCAACAGACATTGTCGCACAGGGCGCCATGAATGTTAAAGCCCGCCCTGCTGAACCGAGGGGGGGTGTGAACACCTCCACCCAGGAAAGGCATTGTTCTTGGCCTCAGAGTGCACAGGCACTCTCCCCATGAGGTCAGAACACTGTCTGGTGGTAGCAGGGTGGCTCAGGCCAGTGGGTGACCACACTAAGGATTGGTAGGTTTCAGGGGACCCCTCTTAGGGGTCCTCTGTATGGAATTTTTAATTAATCTGACACTGGAATCAGTGCAGGTTTATTATGCTGAGATGTTTGGTACCAAACATCCCATATGTCAGTGAAGCCATCATGAAGCTAGGGAACTCGTAATGACGAGTGTCCAGCCCATGTACTTACTCTGGCTTCCCTGGTCACTTACAATATCCAGGAATCGACAAGGATATTGCAGGGGCATATCTGCTTATGCAGATATGCCCTCACAGGAGATATAGTGTACCCTGCCTTAGAGCTCTGGCCTGCCAGAGGGGTGTCTTACCTATATCTCATGCAGTGTCCATGGGCATGGCACACAGGGATGTGCGCTATGTCGACTCTTCAGTTTTCTCTGCATCAAGACATGCAGTGTGCAATGGCAAAGAGCATAGCCTCGGTGAGGGGTCCTGGGGTGGCACAACCAGTGCTGCAGCCCCAGAGGACCCTCTTCAGTACCCATGCCCTTGGTACCAGGGGTACCACTTAGTAGGGACTTAATGGGGTAACTGAAGTGGTGCCAATTGAAGTTGTAGGGAAAGAACATTGGTACTGGGGACCTGGTTAGCAGGGACTCAATACTCTATAGTCAAAGTTGCAACAAAAGCCAGGCAAAAAGTGTGGGAGGAGGGTAATGCAACAGAAACCCACTTTCCTACATCAGCCCACCCCAGCCCACAGGCCAGGAGACTCAGCCAAACCTGGGAGAGTCTTCTTAGTCTGTCAGGTGAGGAAAAGTAGAGGAAGTGGTTTGAATGTTGCAGGGCCTACTCTGCCTTACATCCTTCTGTCCAGGTCAGTCCCTTTGGGGAGCTGTCCTACCTCAACAGTTTCAGGACCTAACGTACAGTGCCCCTTTTCTAGCTCTTTAGTGTCTTTAACGACTCTTTTTAATTTGGGATCAGAGGTGTCCACCTCTGCAAATTCTAACTTAGCCAGGGCAACACCCATCTTACCCAAAGAGGTTACCCACAGATTGAGTTACCCCACCATGACGAACAGGGTCAGGGGGCCTAACTTACTATTTGGCATGGGGTCAGACCACCAGGCCAAGGACAGTGCAGCCATAAGTCTAACACCCAGTAGAGGCCACTGAAAACTGTCAGTGCCCAGAACCACACCTTTAGCTCTTCTCTGACAGGTGAAGGTGCTAACTTACAGGTTTCTTTTGGTTCAGGTTGCCTTTCTGCTGTTTTAGAGTGGGGGTCATCACTTCTGGTAGTGAGCACCCTACTTCCACTCTCTTTTATGTCAGCTGAGGAGCCACCAGCTCAGGGTGGACAGTTGCCTGACTAGTCAGGACTTTTTGTGGGGCAACTTTGGACTTCTTCCCTACTGGTGTAGAATCTCCTTGGCCCACTGGAATGGGGGCTAACAGTTGCCCACCGTTCCTACACTTTCTCTACTTCTGTTTGGTTTGGGGCTTACTTGCACTAGCTGCAGGTTCAGCCCCCCAGAATCCTTGGGTGAGGCCAGGCACTGGACCAGTACCCCACTTTGCTCAGACCAACCTCTGGGTGGTCATACTCAAGGAGACAGTCAAGGGGGAGGTCTTTACTGACTACCACCCTCCCTTCTCCAACTAAAGGACCCAGCTATTTCTAGGGGCACTATAGCCATGGGCCTGACAGTGACCTCCCCTGGGATAGCCCTTACTAATTTTTCTCGCCTGGGACATACTGGTTAGAGAGTACCAGCCTGTCATGCACAGCAGTGTGACTGGCACAAGTATCTCTCAGGAAAGTGGCTGGGATTCCCTTTACCAGTAGGTGGCGGAAGTGTCTACTCCCCTCTGGAATCTCCATCTCACCTTTTGGGCCCACTTTCCAGTTGAATGCTAGGAGGACTTCCTCATCTGAGGAACCACCCTCAACGGTTACACTGGCAACCCCTGGAGTTACACTAGGGGTTTGGTTTCTAGGACAGCAAGGGTCCTTGGCTAGGTGCCCTGTCTTTTTTTTATTAATCTTTTTATTATGTTTTATGAAACAGTGCATATAACAAGCAGTGCAGCATAGACATTTGTCCCCAAGGGGCTGTATGGCAATAATTCGGTCATGCATCTCATAGAAAATCAAAAAGAGTGACACAGTAACAATACACAGACATAATCTTACAGCTTGTAATTCAAAGGATGCCCCTGTTATGGGCTCTAGGACTCCCAAAGGCCTCCTCTGCCATTCCTCGGTATGATCGCCACTAGGTGCCCTGTCTTGTTACAATTAAGGCACCAAGCCTTCTTGGGGTCCCAGTTCTTACCCTGATACCCATTTTTAGATTGCGAAGTGTCTCTGGGCCCACCCACCTGGACAGGTTTTTAGGGGCTTACAGGGGACTCCTTACTTTTATCTTTTTCAGAGTAACCCACTTTTTCTTCTGGAGCGGTCTTTTTGGCCTCATTATTTCGGCCATCCCCATCATATCTGGTTTTGGACACTCTGGTTCTTACCCAATGATCAGCCTTCTTCGCCAACTCTTGGGCAAAGACTGGCCCCAGGTCTGCTAGGTACTTATGCAACTTTTACTGCACACAATTACTTAACAGATGTTCTTTCATTATTATATTATAAAGCCCATCATAATCATGCACATTGTTACCTTCTAACCAACCTCCTAGCGATTTCACTGAGTAGTCTACAAAATCTACCCAGGTCTGGCTCTGGGTTTTTCAAGCCTCCCTTAACTTGATCCTATACTCCTCAGTGGCGAATCCAAAGCCCTCAATTAGGGTACCCATCATGAGGTCCTAGGTTTCAGCCTCTTCCTCAGAGAGAGTCAAGAGTAAATCCCTGCACGTTCCTGCGAACATTTCCCACAGGATAGCACTCCACAGCTTTCTGTGGACCTGTCTGCCAAGACAGGCCCTCTCAAAAGCAATGAACCACTTGGTGATATCATCACCCTCAAAGTATTTTGGGACAATCCCTTAGGGGATTTTAGGGTCAAAAGAATCTACTCTCTTCCTATTTATGACTGCCACCAGAGATGGGTCCTAGGCCCATCTCTTTCCTCTCTCTTTCTATAGATATGAATTGGGCTTCTAGAGCTGCCCTCCTGGCTAGCCTTTCCAGAGCAAGCTCCTCATCTGAGGGTGCTTCTCTGTTTTGGGGTGTCACACTGTCACTCCCATTGTCAGTGTTTTGCTCTTCTGTAATATCAGAGTCATCCTCTGGATTGTTGGACTGAAAATGCGTCAGGTTGACTCCTTCTAGCATTGTGCGGTTTAAGTTAGCATTTGCGGCACCATTTTATATTAGCCGCCATTTTGGGTAATGATCGAAACTAACGTCTGTCTCATGCTCTGTTTGACCATCGAAAAGCAGCTACCAATGTGCCCTCTGTACGTTAATTTCTTCAAGGCTGAGTTTGCTGTGCTAATGAATAAACTGTCTATCTCATGCATACCTTTCCATCTGGATAGGCCTGCTCCCACAGCTCAGAGTGGTGTGGGCAGGCAGAGTAACCTTGAGTTTCAGATAATGTGTGCCTGGTCTCAGGATCGTAGCTCATCCTTCTGTACCTCCTTTGTTCATCAGCTCCCAGACTGGAAAATTCCTGTCTGGGCGTGTCTTCAGGGGTATTGGAAATGTACTTTATGCTCTCCCATGCTGTCTAAGGTCAGTCCCTCTGCAGCAATCTAAGGAGGCTGGTCAGACCGGACTCCGCTCGAGCGCATACTAATAAATAACTTTGGTTGTATTCTCTACTGTCTGACCGACTCTTCGTTTGTTTGGAAGGCTGAGAGGTGGTCACGAGTGACTCGGGTGGCCCTAATCGGGTCACTTCCTTCAGTTGGCGCCAGAACAGGGACCCCATCGGGCGAGTGACCCTTCCTTGCCCGTGGACGGGTGAGGAGGTCGGGGACACGTCGGGTCGGACGGGCGGACCGGGGATCCCTGCACGAGAGAGTCTGGTACTCGCAGCTGCCCCGTCTGTCTGACCGGGTGGTGCCTCGGCCAGTGGTCATCCCTACTGGGGTCCTGAATGGCGAAACCCTTGGATCTGACTTTGGTCCGAAGAGTCGGCAGTGGAGAATAAATTGGTTCGACCTGTGTGCACCAGATGAGTTTGCTTCGGTTTGTGGTGGCTACGGCGCCATTTTGGTTTGTGTTTGGTGCGGTCTGAGGACCGTTTTTGGACAAGTGCTTGAATTTGTTTAAGTTTTTTGTGAACATGATACCATTTTGGTTTGTATCTGGTGAGGTTTGAGGACCAACTGTGGTAAGATATTTGCAAATATCTGCTTGGCATATATGGTGAACTAACTTCCTTGTAGAAAATGCCCTGCTTTTAGCAAGCTGTGTTGTGTGGGTTGTCGTTGTTGTTCCACTGATGCTCGTCTGGAAGAAAGTCAGCCTGCGCCTCCAGAAGGCACTCCCAACTTTGAGATGTATGTCAAGCATGGCCTTGGCCCTATTATGTTTAGTACATTATGGCACAAATATACGAGGGACAATGCCGAGTTGCAGTGGCCGTTGACGGGCACTTTCGATGAACAAAAACATAATTTTCTGCAGGATAAATTGTTTGCAAAAAGAAGTAGGCAGTCGATGTTTGATTCCCTTAGAACATGGCAGAAGGAGGCTAAACAGAGACGAATGAAGGCAGAGAAGGAGGCCCGGAAGGGAAGGATGCAGACAGTGACTCAGAAAGCTGTAGCGTATGATAGGGAGAAAATAGAGAAAGGAATAGAATGTGCCGATAGAAAATTCTGATTGCAATGTGAAATGTCTTATGTTGCTCGAGATGATAATGATCAATTTATGGAGGAATTGTTGGACGCTCTACCCCCTCCGTATGCCCCGCAGAGGGTATACCATGTACTTCCGCCACCGCCTCAGTCACCCGATTCTTCTGTTTCTGCTGCCTCTGCCTCTGCTACTGCTGCTTCATCTGCTTTGGCCACAGCACCTCCTGTCCATTCTTTGCCTTCGCCGTCTGTGGCAACTACTCATGTGGGCGTTCCGGCAACACCTATTGCTTCGGCATCCCTCTCGCCAGCTCTTACGCCTACAACACAACCAGTAGAGACATTATTGCCTGGCAACTCTGTCTTCACCCCTATTGTTTTTCCCTATTCCCCGGTGTCGCAAAATATTGACACACCAGTACGTGGCCCTGAGGACAAGGACTGGACGAATCTCAAGGACCAGTTAGGGCAGACATTGATACGATCCGATGTGGGGGAAGCTGAGAAAAAGGTGGTGGCTAATCAGGCAGCTCAGTGGGCTTGTAACCCCATTTACAGTGTGGAGGAATATGTAAATATTAAAAAAATGTAAATCCGTATTTGTAAAGCGCGAACTACTCACCCTTACGGGTCTCAAGGCGCTGGGGGCTGTCGTGGAAATTAAGTGAGCTATTGCCCAGAGTCACATGGTGCTGAGCTGAGCTGCCGCCGGAGCTGGGGATTGAACCGGGAGCCCTGTGCTCTGAAGTCAGCTGCCCTGGCCGCTGCACCACACCTCTCCACTTGTGTGGGAGGTGATGAAAAACTATGAGCCTTTTGTCCAGCAGCATGCCCTTAAGCACATGTCGGCTACTTTGATTGGGCTTTGGGAGCAGTGTTTTAATGAGGCAGCGCCACAGATTATCTATGATATTAGGAATCAGGTCTATGTAGATGACATGGTGCCTGGTCAGGTGTTTGTAATGTTGCGACTATGGTTGCCTACCGGAGTAGATTGCTTGATAAGAGTCCAAAGATGATGTCTCAGTTTCCGATGAGGGAGGTGCACCCCATGTATCACCCAGAAATACCAGAACAGCGAGACCAGCATGATGTCGTTATCCGACCAAAGGTAGAGGCTTGGTTCCTAGAGCAATGGGTTTATACCCCATGGAAGAGGAGTTAAGACTCAGTTACCCGACCCTAGGAAAAATCCTTCTGCGTACTATAAGGAATTGACGGAGGCCGCTTCATCAACAGTGATGACGCTTGCGGATATTGAAATGTTCTTTGGTCTACTGGTACCCGTTGATATTTGGAGACAGGTACACACACAGGACCACGGTGCAGAATTGGGTGGTACCTGGGATCAGAATAAAGCATGGGATCAGGAGAGGAAGCCTGGTGAGAAGCCTAGGGCTGAGATACTAGCTTTGCCTGGCCAAATTATCTCTTATATGCATTCTCTTATTCCACCAAGAAGAGTAGATTGGGACAAGTTAACAGCATGTCGTCAGAAGTAGGATGAAAGTGTGTCTGACTTTTTCACTCCGTTTGAGGGTGTGCTTTTGGACTTTAGTGGACAGGACTTGTCAGTGGAAGGGGGTGTCCGATTGTTCGTGAACAGATTTGTTACAAATCTGCTCCTGGAAATTGCGGCTCGCTTACAGGCTTCGGAGAGCACTTGGACGACATACTCCCCTTCTGTCATATTGAGTATGCCACAGTATTATGAGCACAGGGAAAATGAGGAGAAGGAGAAGGTGGAGAAAAAGCACAAGGAATTGAAGACGAAAGTGTTGTTGCAGCAGGCTTCTCGGGGAAATGGTAGAGGACAAGGTGGTACTGCCCGCCAGCTGCCACGGACCAGCCGGAATACCACGCCCGTAGGGCCGAATCAGTGTGCGTATTGTAAAGAGGAGGGACACTGGCGTAGCGAGTGTCCCATGTTGTTGCAGAAGGTCGCGGCCCCTAGAGGACGAGGTTCTGGTGGAAGGGGTCGTGGAGCTGGTGGACAGGACAGAGCCCAGCAGGCTGCAACATCGCCGGATCGTTCAGATAGTAATTATTTCGATGAAAAGAGGGGTGGCTAGTATTACCACGATGACTATGAGTTTGATGAAGTGACAGGAATGTCTCACAGCTAGGACAGCCAGGGACAGAGTGAGGGACCAGTCCAGATACCTGTAGATCAGCACGGACCTTATGTTATTGCAGATTTGCATGGCTCAGCTAAGGAATTTTTGGTGGATACAGGTGCTGTGAATAGCTCTATCTCCGTTCACTGGTCCCCGGGGCAGCTCTGTCTGGCCATAATAATGTTTTGGTAGGATTATCTGGTGTACCGGTTGTAAGCCCCATTTCCAAGCCTCTTACATTGATAATAGGTCCTTTTACTGTGGATTCGCCGTTCTTGTTGACATCAAACTGTGGAGAAAATTTAATGGGCCTAGATTTATTGAAAAAGTTGCATGCAACCATTTATTGTTCTCCGGAAGGTGTTTACATGACAATGGGTCCGAATGTGGTCAGCTCTAGGCAGTGTCTGTCCAAAGATGCGCCCCTTCCTGCTGAGTTTAAGGATGTGCCGCCCACTTTGTGGGCAACAGGTGACACGGATGTAGGACTATTGCAATTTCCCCGGGTTTCCATTAAAGTTCAAGATAATGCCATTTTGCCTCATATTCCCCAGTACAAAATTCCACAAGCGGGGGAACGAGCTTTGTTGCGGATTATACAGGACTTGATTGAGACGGGTGTAGTTGAAGAGACAACGGCCAATGTGTGTAATAGCCCTATTCTTCCCATTCTGAAAAAGGCATCTTCAGACTCCTCAGATGGTCACCCAGATATCTATCGTTTTGTGATTGATCTGCGCGCAGTTAATAAAATAGTGGTCACTCAGTTCCCAGTGGTCCCTGACATTACTGCCCTTCTGACAATGATTCCTTCCTCTGCTAAATTCTTCTATGTCATTGACTTGAAAAATGCATTCTTTAGTATTCCGATCCATCCTGACAGCCGACATTTGTTTGGTATTACCCTAGCTGGCAGAAGCTTTAGATTCTGTCGAGCTCCTCAGGGCTATACTGAGAGCCCTAGTATATATAGCCAAGCCTTGAAAGCCCAATTGGACTCCCTCATGCTTCTGGCAGGTAATGTATTGCTTCAATATGTGGATGATATATTAATTGCTTCTGATACTGAACAGGGATGCAAAGACAGTACGGTTAAGTTGTTGCTACATTTGGCTCACCATGGACATACAGAGTCCCTTTCCAAATTTCAATATTGTCGACAGGAGGTCACCTATTTAGGTCACCTACTGTCGAAGGAGGGTGGGAGATTGACCCCTGAGTGCATTAGCACCATTGTGAAAATGCCTATCCCTAAAACTCAGAGGGATGTGGGCGCTTTTTTTGGCATCACTTCCTACTGTCGCCATTGGATCTCTAATTATTCATTACTAACAAAGCCTTGGCTCGCCCTAACCACCAAAGATGTGCATGAACCTTTGCCTTGGACGCCTGAATGTCAGCAGTCTTTTGAGCAATTAAAAGTTGCACTTTGCTCTGCACCTGCGCTTGGTACGCCTGATTACCTGAAGCCGTTCGTACTGTACGTACACGAGACGGCTGGTTGTGCGCCCTCTGTCTTAACACAGGGCTTTGGAGGTAAGCAAAGGCCGTGTGCTTATTTTTCTGCTCTTCTTGACCCTGTCGCAAGAGCCCTCCCGAGCTGTCTAAGAGCGGTCGGTGCAGTGGCCATCTCTATAAGGCAATCGGTTGGGCTCGTACTTGATACTGATCTCACAGTCATAGTACCCCATGCTGTGGATACACTTTTGAATAAAACCAAGACATAGCACCTTACCAGTGCACGTCTGACCGGTTACGAATTGACCCTTTTTGCACCACACGGTACGATCAAAAGGTGTGCCACTCTAAACCCAGCCATGTTGCTACCCCTCCCTTCCGAGAGTGAGGAAATTGATATACATGATTGCATTTTTCGAACGGAGGAGGAGACGAAGGGACGGGTAGACTTGACTGATGTTCCCTTATCTGACCCCCAAGGGGAACTATATGTCGATGGTTCTTGTTTCAAGTTACTGGTTGGCACCACCACTGCAGCGTATGCACTTACTACACTGCATACGGTAGTTGAGACATCACAAGATCCTTATCAGTCCGCTCAGGCAGCTGAACTAGTCGCCCTTATTCGAGCTTGTGAATTGAGCAAGGGACTGGTTGTTAATATTTATACTGACAGCCAGTACGCCTTCGGGGTTGCCCATAATTTTGGGCGGCTCTGGGCAGAGAGAGGGTTCCTTACCTCCCATGGGACACGCATCCAGCATGGCCCTCTTATACACAGGCTTCTGTCCGCTTTGACACTTCCTAAGAAATTGGCCATAATAAAGTGCAGTGCCCAAAAGGCAATTACTGACAACGTGGGTAAGGAAAAGCATTTGCAGATCAGACAGCTAAGGAGACAGCTCGAACAAAGATAAGAAAGATGTTTGTAGCAGGTCCCGCTAGGTGGGTGCCTGAGGTTACTATGTTTGAGGATACGCTGGACAATGTGAAAGAAATTCAGAGTGAAGCAATGATTGAAGAGTTAGCAGTATGGCAGGAAAGCACAGCATGTTTAGATGAGGATGGATGTTGGACGGATAAGTCAGGGAAAAAGAGATGGATGTTACCAGACGCGTATGTACTCCCTGTAGTCACTATGGCGCATGGGTCAGCCCATATCAGTGCAAAAGGCATTTGTAAATTGTTAGACCCTGTATGGCAGATCGACAATATCCCAAAGACGGCCGCCCACTTAGTTAAATATTGTATGGTATGCATGATGCATAATCCTGGGAAAGGTACCCCTATACCCTCTGGTAATTGTGCACCCCCCACTTTTCCTTTTGAGGTCCTCCAGATGGACTTCATTGAGCTAGAGCGAGTCAACAATTTGAAATATGTGTTAGAGGTTGTTTGTGCCTTCAGTAAATGGGTTGAGGCTTACCCCCACTAAAGAGAACACAGCTGAGACGACTGCGAAGGCACTCCTAAAGGAGTTCTTCCCTCGTTTTGGTTTGTCCCGTGTGATTTGGAGTGATAACAGCAGCCATTTTAACTCAAAGGTCATTCAGTTAGTGTGCGATAGGCTACATATCAAGCAGAAATTTCATGCCGCACACCACCCCCAGTCAGCAGGCTTAGTTGAGAAGTACACCGGTACTCTCAAACTAAAATTGGCAAAGATTCAGGAGAGCACAGGGTTGCAGTGGCCAGATGATTTACCATTAGCCTTTTTGTCTACAAGGGCCACAGCACACTCTAGGACAGGATTATCGCTTTATGAGGTCGTGTTCGGACGCCCCGCAAATGTGTGGGATGTGCTGCGGCCTTGTAGGATTTCAGAAATTGAATACCCTCTGTTGGTGGATCACTTAAATGAGTTAAGTAAAAGTCTGCGTTCTATTCACCAACAGATCCAAGACTCCCTTCCGCCAGCACCTGAGGGGCGAGGACACGATATTCGGCCCGGAGATTTTATCCTGGTGAGGCATTTCCAGAGGAAAGGAAGTTTGGAGCCGCAGTGGAAGGGGCCACTACAGGTGCTCCTTGCCACCTGCACTGCTGTGAAGGTCACCGGCCGAAAGAACTGGATTCATACAAATCATTGCCGTCTAGTGCCTTTGCCCCTGCCTTACGATAAATTGGTTCTTGATGGCATCGAGGACTCGGAGGGGGAACAGGTACCCCGTTTTGTCCCCTTCTCGGATGCCCAGCTAACGTGGACCCAAACGGAGGATGAGAATGATGCAGTGTTAAATGCAGCAGTGCCCCCTGAAATTCGAGCCATTCAGGAGCCCCGTTCTGCTGGCCCATCTGTGCTTGAGTCCCAGCCCACTGGCCCCTCTGTGTCCGAACCCCTTTTTCCTGACCCTTCTGTGCCTGGAGTAGCTAGGTACAATCTGCGCCCCCAACGGAGGAACAGTGAACCAAAGGAAAAGTCAGATTAGCTGGGACGGACTCGATAAGTTAGGCTGCAGTAGAATAGGGAGAGGTGAAATCGGTGAATTGTTCAGGCATTGGACAGGATAAATAGAGCGTGCTCCCCTGGAGGGGGGTGCCTTATCCTGAGCGATGTGGGATTTCCTCAGAAGAGCTGGGATCGCCCGGCTCCACCGCCGGTGCACAACAGCGCCAACGTTGATGAACAATAGGAGTCTACCAGTGAGGCTCAGAAGGACACTGGGAACATTTGCCCCTTCTTGTTTTCTTGTCACTGGCTCCATTGAATTTCCTTTCCTATGGTTATAATGTATCCGTTTGGTCGCCCCATTATTGAGGAGGAACAGCCATTTGCAGCACCATGTTTTGGGCGGGATGAATCTGGTTGGTCCAGTTGGTCCACAAAGAGTAAAATAGTTTTCATGCTGATTGTTCTGAGTTCCCTAATAACAGTACTTGGAATAGTATGGTTCCTCGAGGAGAAATATCCTGTGCACTCTCTGACTGGTACAACGCCTGTTCCTCCTGAACACATGTTTGTCACTTTGGCCCCTCATAAAGGTGAACACAGAAAGACATATGTAGATAATGTGTTTTTACAAACGCTCCACCAAGCCCATGATATGTCTAATGTCACTAATTGTTGGATATGTGGGCTGCTCCCTTCAGTTACACATAAGAGTGATAGCCTGTTATCGTTGCCCTTGTCATATCTGGGGAGCTGTGAGGGTTGGTTTGAATTGTTCTCTATGGTATGCATTCATTATCATTCCTATACTATGAATATGACCTCTGCTGATTATTACACAGTGTTAGAATATATATGTGTCCACCAAGGGTTTACCCCGGGAGCTCAAGGGACCCTGATACATTGTCACCGACAGCTTGCATGAATGTATATGAGAGAGTGAAAAATATAACATGGCTTCAAAATGAAATGTTGGATTTTCAGGGGTTCAACGTCACTGAATACTTCCGCTCCTTTTAAATGCGCAATATTACTCAGGATGAGGCAATACCAGTGCCAGTAGTCAACATAACAGCTGGTTTTTGTGTTCGAGGGCTTGGGAAGGTAAAAGTGGGTGAGAGTAATTGCAACTATAGATATACGTTGAGCACGAGTAGTAGCTCGCCTTTGCTCCCACCGCATAATATCTACTTTGTTTGTGGATCTCAAGCTTATGTTTGGATTCCTAGGGGATGGTCAGGTGTATGTTACCTCTCTTTTCTCCTTCCCCCAGTGTACATAGCACTGCCCAATTATCATAAGGATCATTGATCCGGATTAGAAGGGTCATTAATACAGAAGACATGGATCAGACAGACACAACTCTGCAGCAGTTCACAGATGCTATGAAGGGTATCATACCCTTTTGGGGCCCTATGTCCAATAGCCTTAATATTCGTCTGCTCACCAGAGTTGTAGAAGGGGTCATTAATAACACAGCAGGAATTTTTACCAATATTACAGCTGATCTCCAGGCTACGAGGCTTGTTGCTCTACAGAACCGGATGGTGTTAGACGTCATCCTTGCTGATCGGGGAGGGGCCTGTCGCATCATTAGCAGCAGTTGTTGCATGTACATACCGGACCATGCCCCTAATGTATATGCTACCATACAGAAGTTGCATTGGCTCGTATTTGACATCCACCAAGAGAAAGGTACTTGGACTCTTTCTGGTTGTTTCTGGGGTCTAATAACATCCTGGGGGTGGAAGATCCTTATCTTTCTGGTAGCTATTGCGGGTATAATTTTCACATGTTGCCTGTGTGTACATTGCCTTCCTGCTTGCTGTGCTTACTGTGTTGGAAAATTAACACCCACACCGAAGACCCCAGTACATGATACTAAGCCTACTGCTATGATGATGGAGGCTGTCCAAGACCTAATGTCAATAGATGAAGGTATTTTTGAATATTGATAATGTGTGTATTAACATGTAATAGTAGTCTTCCTACTTTGCAGACAGTTATTCATTTCCTAACACTAGACAAAATTGTTAGCAAATGCTAAAAGGAGGGTCTGTTGGACTGAAAATGCGTCTGGTCGACTCCTTCTAGCATTGTGCGGTTTAAGTTAGCATTTGCGTCACCATTTTGTATTAGCTGCCATTTTGGATAATGATCGAAACTAACATCTGTCTCATGCTCTGTTTGACCATCGAAAAGCAGCTACCAATGTGCCCTCTGTAAGTGAACTTCTTCAAGGCTGAGTTTGCTGTGCTAATGAATAAACTGTCTAGCTCATGCATACCTTTCCATCTAGATAGGCCTGCTCCCACAGCTCAGAGCGGTGTGGGCAGGCAGAGTAACCTTGAGTTTCAGATAATGTGTGCCAGGTCTCAGGATCGTAGCTCATCCTTCTGTACCTCCTTTGTTCATCAGCTCCCAGACTGGAAAATTCCTGTCTGGGCGTGTCTTCAGGGGTATTGGAAATGTACTTTATGCTCTCCCATGCTGTCTAAGGTCAGTCCCTCTGCAGCAATCTAAGGAGGCTGGTCAGACCGGACTCCGCTCTGACCGACTCTTCATTTGTTTGGAAAGCTGAGAGGTGGTCGCGAGTGACCCGGGTGGCCCTAATCGGATCACTTCTGTCGTGTAGTTCCTATAAGACCTATATAGGATCTGCGCGTTTAGACAACATACACTGCGGGACTGGTGTCCAGACTGATTCCAGACACCCCCACCGGGTATGTTGGCCTGTGTACCAGCTAGCTTGCGATGCCACTATAACCTCCCCTTACCAAGGAGAGAATAGTTCTTGGCAACTATCGAACATGACAACCCTGATCCCTCAGGACCATGGAAACAGTAACTTACTTTTCGCTCAGTCACTCGTGCTCACTTGTTCTCAGAGAGATATACAGAATAAACGGTTGGGACGTTTTCAATAAGTATTTATTGAACAGTCGTTATTCCAGCGTAAAATAAGTGCACTGAAATCACCAGTAGACAGTAGCATATATAAATAAGTAGCAGCACTAAGAAAGTAAACAGATGGTAGGTTTCTACCATTTTGCTAAAATCATAAATATAGGCGAATATATAAAATACATGGCAATAAAATGCGTACTCCTACGATGCACCCTAACTAGATGTACCTAAGTGTACCTAGCATGTGAGTAGGTGTAAAGCCAAGAATCCCTCTAGGATAAAGCCAACCCCATTACCTGATGTGAGACTGCAGGACCCCGTTCTGGTCTCGAGCTGAACACCCCGCAAGGGATGTCAGACCACTGCGAGCTGGAGTATCTGCATGCAGGAACCTCAGCGTCTCGCGTCAGTGTGTCGGCATGGAAGTCGTGATCTCCTCTCCCTATCTCAGCAAGATGTGGTGTTTATATACCCTAAGGTATCCCCAGGGGTTCTACCTTGCTGTGCCAGTGTCGGACTTAGGATGAATCGGGAATGAACTTTATACACAGTTATTATGCAGGAGATGATGGTCCTGCTGTGATTCCAAGAAACTAAGAATCCTCATGCATAATTTATGAGGCCAGTGTCCAGGAAAAACCCTATGTACTTATGTGTAGTATTGTAACTGGGTAAAAGGTCAGTCCTCCAAATCCGTTATGTATGTAGTATAGGAGAGAATGTAGGTGAAGGGTTATGATGATACCTAGACCTGTATCGGGGTACCTATATGAAATATAACACCCACTCCTCATCCGACTGGATGACATTACTAAATTCTAGCGTACTACCACGGCGTCTAGAGGTTTGTACGCAACAATTAATAAAAACATTGTTAAGAGAAGTTAAAAAGCCTTAAAAAACCCTTTAAAAAGTGTTCTACAAAAATCATTCAAGTAGTGGCTCTAAAGTGTCCGTTTATATAGTCCGAACAGCTATAAGCATTTGAAAGCCATGCAGGTCAAAATGTTTCAATTTGGAAATTCAAAAAAGTTAAACGCCAAATCTTCCCAGTGTGCTACATGCCAAATGTTTATGTGTCCTTGCTGGTAGACGCAACATTGCTGCTGTTTGCAGACGCAGCTGACGATCCCTGTAACACCTCACAAAGAATGTCAATTTAGCACAGATGATCTTCCATACTGCCTGCAGCAGGTGCCGGGGCAGCCTGTGCCACATCCAAGGCCTGAGTGTTGGAGGAGCCGGAGTCCATACCAACAGGAGCAGAAACTACCTGTGGTGGCTCTAAGAATGCTGCCAACAACATGGGAATGCGCTGAGGACACTGCAGAACATGGGCCGTTTTCGGGTCCAGTAAAGCATCAACGTCCGGTGACGCAGCAGATGGAAGTGTCAGACAGAGGTCCAACACGCATTCTTCTCCGCAGAACAGGCATCGGAGAACAGGTAGGACACAGTCCATCCAGACTGGTTTAAATGACAAGAACCAAGAGGCGCTCAGTTCCCGTAGGCGAGGTGTGCCCAGATGTTGTACCATGCCATCACGGTATCTGCGCTCCAGGAGAGCTGTTGCTACTTCCTTGGTGGCTGGAACATCCATGGCGTAGCAGAAAGGTAACAATCAGGATTCCTGCTATTAGAAACAGAATCAGCGGAAGCCCTCCAAAAATGCTTCCAAAGACAGAGTGTATAATGTTTGGTATAACTCCGAGGACCGTCTGAAAGGTGCTTAGCAGTCCGGAACGTATGGTCTTAAATAGGTGTACAATACCCATCGTATCGGACATGTAAAAGATACGACTTACCATTTCTGTGAAATGGAAAGGGCAGTTTGTACGTATAAGTGCTTGTATCTTAGCCGAGGACCTTGCGATCTGGAGATCAAAAGTCTCCCGGGCGGAGGTTAAGGGCACGGTTCGTTGTAAAAGCATGGCTTTCATTCTGCTCAGACTATCAAACAGTATAAAGGAAACATTTAGCGAAGGCCATAACGGCGCCTCCCTGACTGTATGTGTTGGTGGAAACAATACTTGCATACAGCAAGTAACCCTGGAGCTCACGGTGACTAGATATGCGATGCCCGGAAGCATCCCACAACAACCTTGATCATTCAGCATCAAGTAACTCCCATTCGAGAGAAGCCTGAATACCGGATTAATCACAACTGCCGGGGTACCCCTCAAGTCACAGGACAAGTTCACCACAGACCCATTACAAGCCCTGTGTAGCATAATATCCTGGCATATGAGAGATCCACTGAAAGAGTTCTCACAGTTAGTTCCGCTTAGAAATACTTCCAGATCCCCACTCCTGCATCGAAATCTGTATGGTAAATCCCAGGATTCCGTGATGAATTCCTTACCCATCTTTTCATATCTGCCTGCCTGTTGTTGTTCTAGGCAATATTGAAACTGGGAAGTTGCGACCGGTAATGTTATATGGCCGTGGACTAACCATTATGTGGACGGTGACTCTGCCACAGTAGAGGGTAACCTATCCAGTTTCTCAATACGCAGCATTGTATATTTTGCTCCTCTCTGTGCCGTTTTCATCTGCTTTTCTGTTAGATTGTATGCAGAAAATAAGGACGTAATGTTGATAAAGCGCATAACGGACGCGCAATGACTGCAGCGTCCATCTTAACAAAATAATAGAACGTAACTTCGACTGTCCGTGTTACAATATGGACAAATCCTGTTCTATTACATCGATAGCAGAAGATACAATGTTGCCCAGTGAATATATCCTGGATGTTAATGTAGTCATACCATTGTCAACTACGGCTAACGCCTTTTCTAGGTTAACTCTATCTATTTCTCTTAATCTCTCTGCAGCTTCTTGTTGGGAGATTTTCCAGATTTCGTTATAGACAGCATACAAAAAGCGCTTCTGACGTGCTTTTCTGGGACCTAATAAAAAATCCAGTAGGTCCACATCATCTGCGAGTAAGGACAAGTGTTGTTTCACCTGGGGTAGTGTTGAGGTCTTTAGCCAATCAAGGCACAACTTCCCAACACTGTATGATGTCCCTACCCCCGGATGTTCTCATTGTACATAACGTGGGTCTGGCCTATGGATACTAAACCCTTCGGTGGTACCCCTGAATCTTTCCTGACATCTGTTTGTGTCAGTGGGCCAAACCAACCATCCCTTCCAATTGGGGTCTGATCTATTGTATTGCAATATGTTATCCAACTTAGCCCCTCTTTCTATTGTAAAATTCCCCTCGGTATTTAAAGGTGTTGGAATTTGAGGCGTGTTCAAATCTTTATTCTTGGCTATTCCAAGACAGGAAGTCTGTTGCACAGTGCCATTCAGAAAAATCATCTGCTGTGGAATGAGGCATGCTCTAAACAGTGCTTCTGTCTCCTGGACTTGCCAGTCCCTAGAACCCCAGATTGATTTCAAGTCTACAGTGTCCATCCATAAGTCAAAACCCTGTTCAGACAGCTGGGTGATAAAGGAAGCAGAGTAAATCTGTTTGGTGTTTGTTAACATATTTTTCTGTGCAGATATTTGTGCAACCTTATAGTAATACAAGGTTGGGTCAGAAGTGTTAAACCCTGAAAAATATGAGAATTTCTGTGCAAATGCTTTTGAACTACTTTTCGGTGGTGTAGGGCAATGTTCCCACTGGTGGTATGTGAAAACATTTCTCGGTTTGCTAGATTTATGCAAGAAATGATGACCATAATGTTGGTAACAATACATTTTGTCAAAATCTGATCTATCCTCTAACATTTCAGTGCCAAAAAATGCTGTCGATTGTTCTAAATCAGACAATAAGTTATTAACAGTTTCAAAATCCCAATCATCAGAAAATGTACTGGAGGTAATGATATCGTTCAATAAAATTTTAAACAAATGTGGAATTTTTAAAAGCTCGGTCGGTCCAAATATATCAAAATTTACTTTGTCCCACACTATACCATCCGGTATACAAACTGCTGAAATGTTCACGAAGGACAAGTCTCTTTGTTCACGATGAGATGAAACATGAGGTTTTAAAATTAAGTTCACTTTTGACGTTGCAGAGCTCTGTTGAAGATAAGTTCCATTGATGAGCAAGTGGAAAGTTATTACTAATCCTAACCAGAAAAGAAGAAATAAAATACCGGTGATTATCCAAAGTTCTAGCCAAGGTGATACTAAATAAGTTTTTCTAAGAAAGTTAAAAAAGTCTTTGATCCGTTGTTTGCGAGAAATTTGGGCTGGCGTGGTTTCAGGTTCAGTTGGATCCAATGAAAATGTATCGAAGTCGATGAAATAGCCAGATGCAGTTCGATCTATCTTTGGTAGCTCAGTAGGTTTTGTTGAACTTGTGGATTGCTCTTGTTGAGGCATGTTGACGTAGACATCTTTATTAGCTTGAATTGAAATTTGTCTTTCACTTTGGTTTTGAGAGTTTGTGTCAAGGGGAACTAGTTCCATTGCATTGTTATTGATTCCATTGCTTTGTAAAGGTGACTCTTCAAATGTTATGAGTCTTTCTGTTTGAACTTCCTGTATTGTAGCGAGAGGAGGACGTTGGCTACTCAGGAGCCCACAAGGCCAACTATTTAGTATCGGCCACATAGTGTTGTTTGATCAGATCGATTGAGACGAATCTCTTTTCTTTTCCGACAAGAGGCGGTAGAAGTACAGTTCTTGATCCTTCAACGGCCAGGACAGGTACAGGCTTTCAATAGGATGGCCCAAATTCTTTCTTGTCCACAATCTTTTCTCTGACCAGATCCCCAACTTTAGGGATCCAGGCAGGTCTTGCCGTGGCTGACTTGACTTCCCCAGTGGCGCTTTTCTTTGTCTCGACGTTACTTAAGGAGGCTCTGGATTCATTCAGATCCTGTAAAACAGCCAAACGTTTATTGATGTCAAACGGTTTTTCATCCTCCACTGTGCCTTCACAATCGAGATCAGGTACCCACATTCTTGTCCCAAACAGGACCTCGTAAGGAGTTGCACCTCCCAGAGAGCTTCTTGGCTGGTTATTAAGGGCTCGCTGGACCCCAAATAGGTGATTGACCCAACTACCACCCGAGCCTAATACCCTAGCTGTTAAAGATTGCTTTAAGTCCCGGTTTTTCCTCTCCACTACCGAATTTCCCTCAGGATGGTACGGAGAGGAGTACCGCAATGCTACACCCAAACTTCCCATGGCTTCCTTGAACACCTAGAGCTGAACGGGGGGCCACAGTCAGAATGTAATGTGCCAACTGCGTATGTCCCTATGAAGACTCACAAATCTTTTATAACAGTTCGGGCATCAGCCGAGTGCTGAGGTCATACCCATAAGAATCTTGAACAGGAATCCACTGCAACCATGATATACTTGTAAGCCCCGTCAGATTGTAAGGGGCCGCAGTGGTCCAAGTAAATGCACTTGAGCGGTCTGTCTGATATTAACAATGGTGTCTGCGCTGGGCGAGCTATGGTGGACCCTTTTATCTGTTGACAGATATTGCACTTTAAGACGAAGCCTTTGGTCTGCTTTGTTAACCCTGGCCACCAATAGCATTGTTTCAGTAAAGAAACTGTCGCCGTAACTCCTGCGTGCGCAGAACCAAGACCTTCGTGTGCAGTCAAGATTAAACCTAACCTGCGATCCATGTTTGGTATTACTCTATCCCCCACTCCAGGAATCTGAGCAAATGGAACATTGTTTGCATCTAACTTGTAGGGCTACTTGAGTGGAAAACCTTTAGGTAGTACTCTGCTGTTGTTGCAGGAAGCAATCACAGCTACCATTGTGCTACCGACTACCCTCATTTTTGAATGGGTGATTGCAGGTACGAATGCAGTGCGTACTGCCCCCTTCACGGCTTCATCAGCCAATGACTTCCCTTCAACGTGAACACCATCACGTTGATGACTCAGCGTGTGTATCACGTGAGCTCTTGGTAGTTCGTTCTTCAACTCTGCTACCTGTTCCCATAGTTTCCTATGTTTGATTGTGCCACCTTTTGAATCTCTGAATCCATTTTGTCCCCAATAGTGGAGGTATTCATTTTATGACAGGACACAGTAAAAGTAATCACACACTATCAGTGTGGGGAATTCTGGATCCGTATTTATCAGTGCCAGTAGTAGTGCTTTTAATTCTGCCAACTGAGCCGTGCAGTCTCCGAGAGACTGCGTTTTTGTACAGCTTGGATGGAACTTGTCATCCTGCATCCTACCTTTTACAATAGCGCATGCTGCACTGTATTGTTGCTTACTCCCTATGGCCGGTTGAGCAGATCCGTCAGTATAAATAATGTATTCATATCGATCTAGAGGCATTATTTCATTTGGTAGAGGATATTCTTGTTCATATTGCAGGAATGTTTGTGTTTTTAGACTAGGGTCATATCTGTATTCTACATCTGTTGCAGTGAGAGAATTAGCCCATTGTATCCATCTTGGATGTAACGCTTTGGTATTTGGGACGCTTGCCTTCGTGGCAGCCTCCAAGGCCGGTACCGGGGTCACGACAATTATTAGTTTCCCCTGAGCCAGTGCTCTTTCTCTCACTACAGCAGTCTGTACTGCTGTCGGAATTTTTTCTGTGGGTGCAAAACGCATTTCAGCGTTAGTGTACAAATGCGATTTATATGCAATTGGTACTGTTTCACCTTCATTAAAGGTTAAGTAAGTGTACCCGATTGACCTGCGACTACGCGGATCACCAGGTTGCGTACGTTTACGCGTGTCTGTAAGTGTTTTGATGATATCATATCAGCTTGTAGGGAACGAAGGATATTTGTGTGTTCCTGTGTCCATTATCTAACTGAAAAGTCAGGTCTTATTAGGTCGTAGAAAAGTTTTACTCTCTCTGCGTAATCCAAAATGTATGTTCTGCCAAAATTAAAAAATCCCAGTATGGACTGTAACTTTTTAATGATTTTGGAGGTTGTAGCAGTGCGCACTTTTCTAAAAGTGGGCTGCCAGGCTTTTGCCTTCACTTGAAAGCTCATCATGTCCCAAAAATAGGACATTGAGGTGGGCTATTTTCAATTTTTTTAAATTAAATTTGTAGCCCTCAGAGGCGAAACCCAAAATTATTGTGCTCACCCTGGTCAAGTGTTCCTCTAAGTCATCATCCGTTAGATAAATATCATCTACATAGGATAATGCTTCTTCATCCAAATTCTGTAGTAACTCTGTTACCCTCCTTGAGAATAACCCCGGGCTATTCTTATACCCTTGGGGGAGTCGATAAAATTGACGCTGTGACCCTAGCGCTGAGAAGGCTGTCAAATATCTGCTTTCAGGTGCTATGTTTTGGCAGAGAAATCCATTTGAGATATCTAATGTTGTTTTGTATTTTTTCCGCACAATGTTATTCATTAATGCAGCACTGTGCGCATTCTGAACCGCAAATGTCTTTGTACATGAGTTCAGGTGTCTATAGTCTAAAACTAGACGATATGAATTGTCGGGTTTCATTACGGGAAACAAAGGATTATTCATTGATGAGGTGATTGGCTCAATTACACCTTGGTATTCAAGTTGATCTAAGATCTCTCTGACCTGTTTTTTAGCTTCCTGTTTTATGAGATACTGTCTTTGTGGAGTTGGGTTTTTTTTTATTGGAATAATGTGTTGGCGAGATTTCTCATCCCACCCAACATGGTTGCGGTATAACGCTGGAGCAAGGGCTACCGCCCACTCCTGCCCATATGTATGTCTTAGGTGTGCGGGTACTAGGTCGGAGAAAGCTAGAAAAATTACAGTTTCCCCCTTTGGGCATTCCATAACAATAGTAGGCGGCCAATCTTTTTCCGCTAATAAGATGTCATAGCCCGAAGTCAGGTTCTCCCAAAAGAGACCCTTAACTTGTCTCGGCTTGTCCCCCTCCATTTGGAGTGTTATTTCATGTAACTTGTGTGGGACACTCACCCTAGTATCAGGTGTTTCCACCATGATATACTCACTCAACTCCGCTGTCACCAGAAATTCCATCAGGTTCCGGCGAGCTATTGCTACTTCTGCCGCACTGTCTAGCATCGTCAGAGCCCATTCCCCGTTCAGTAGCTGAGTCCTCAGAATTCTGGGCATGTCTAACTTTGAGACCTGCTACCTTCTTCTTTTTAAATTGAGGTTTTGCTTTAGGTTTCTCTTCTTTCTTTGAAGCGTAGTCTGAAGTGCGTTGCTTGTCTCTGGACTTTGTACGCTCTTCTTGTCTTTGCTCTCCCCGTCCTTCCCTCTCGGAGTTTTTTGATGAACCCTGAAAGGAACGAGAGGAACGAATATCAGTATCCTGATACCTGTCAGGTTTTTTAATGTTATCTCTATTCCTAAGATTATATCTTCTTTCTGGGGGCTCCTGTTGAGGAGACCTTCCCCTGGAGTGAGATCTGTTCTTTTGTTGTTTATTATTGTCCCATTTCTTCTTTGAAGAAACTGGTGTTTGCTTTACCTGTTCTTTATCTGAACTCCCCATTAGTTGGGGTTTTACAGGTCTAGCTCCCATACTCTCTCTACCTAACTCTGCATAAGCAGTTTCAATTATTTTAGGTAGTTCTGTCTTCTGTTGTAATGGAGTGAACTCTCTCAGGCATTGGCGTATTGCCACTGATGCTGCTTCCCCTTTAATATTCGCCAATATTATCGCAGATACCTGGGCAAAGTTATTTAACAACTTCATCCCCAAGTTTAGAGAAGGCTCTGCTCCATACTCGTTCTGTATTTGTCTTAATACATCCGGTATTACCGCTAAAGAAGGGATACCATGAGTCCTGGTATATATTGCAGCGAAGACTGTGCCCCAAGAGGTACTATCCTCTATAGAGGGAGCTATCCCCATTGGCAAGCAAATAGTAAGTATTCTATGCTTTTCCTTAGGACCAGTGTGTGGAAACACTGCCTCCAGCTGTGTAATTTTTTGTGCTATCCATAAGGGCATTTGTTCACGTTTTGTGGGCATTTTACCCATTACTGCGTGCAGTGTCTGTGGTGTAATTTTTGTTGTAGGAGCTTGGATTGGTCCTGATTGTGTAGCCGGTGTGGGCTGAAGTGTGATTGTTCTGAACACAAACTGTGTCATGTTTCTGTAAAATCTTATTAATTCTTTATGCTGTACAAGTAAGTCTCCTCCTGGCATTGTGTCAATGTCAGGATGTGGTGTGTATGCCGCTAAAACTGGCCATGTTGCTCCGTCTCTTCCAAGCGGACCGAGTCTTACTCTATTTCTTGTATGGGGGAGGGCGCCTTTAAACCAGTAGAGGTGTTCTTCGTAAGTGAGTGGAATTTCAATGGACTATACTCATTTGGTATATCATCTTCTACATAGTAGTGAAATGTTTTGGTTTGTGCATTTGCCTGCGGGAATTTAATCCATGAATAGAATACCTCGGTCCTATATGATTCGTGTGCCTCAATCACGAAAGTCACTTGCCCACCCCTAATTGTAACACCATATGCTACTAGTTTTAGGGTGACAGCATTTCTAACATTATCTGCAATGTATATTGCATCTGCATCGTCTTCTTCGGCTGAGAAGTTCAGTGCATTTCCTTCATCTACGTCCCTCTGTTCAGTCATTATTTTTAGGAAGGAGAGCATTTCAAGGGAACTGAGATAAGGTGTTATGCACAAATAGGAACACTGTATCCTTCAAGCATGATTAAACCAACAGCCAATACATAGGAATTTTCCTACTCAGCTGCGGCGGATTTTGTTCCCTCCCACTCCAGACGTCTCTGGGGAAATTGTGAGTAGGGGTCTTTGAGAATAGCACAATTGAACTACTCAGATTTGACTGTTAAATAAGTGCCAATACCAACGTTGGCGGCGCCATGTCGTGTAGTTCCTATAGGACCTATATAGGATCTGCACGTTTAGACAACATACACTGCGGGACTGGTGGCCAGACTGATTCCAGACACCCCCACTGAGTATGTTGGCCTGTGTACCAGCTAGCTCGCGATGCCACTATAACCTCCCCTTACCAAGGAGAGAATAGTTCTTGGCAACTATCGGACATGACAACCCTGATCCCTCATGACCGTGGAAACAGTAACTTACTTTTCGCTCAGTCACTCGTGCTCACTTGTTCTCAGAGAGATATACAGAATAAACGGTTGGGACGTTTTCAATAAGTATTTATTGAACAGTCATTATTCTAGCGTAAAATAAGTGCACTGAAATCACCAGTAGACAGTAGCATATATAAATGAGTAGCAGCACTAAGAAAGTAAACAGATGGTAGGTTTCTACAATTTTGCTAAAATCATAAATATAGGTAGTATATAAAATACATGGCAATAAAATGCGTACTCCTACGATGCACCCTAACTAGATGTACCTAAGTGTACCTAGCATGTGAGTATGTGTAAAGCCAAGAATCCCTCTAGGATAAAACCAACCCCTTTACCTGATGTTAGACTGCGGGACCCCGTTCTGGTCTCGAGCTGAACACCCCGCAAGGGATGTCAGACCACTGCGAGCTGGAGTATCTGCATGCAGGAACCTCAGCGTCTCGCGTCAGTGTGTTGGCATGGAAGTCGTGATCTCCTCTCCCTATCTCAGCAAGATGTGGTGTTTATATACCCTACGGTATCCCCAGGGGTTCTACCTTGCTGTGCCAGTGTCGGACTTAGGATGACCTCAGGAATGAACTTTATACACAGTTATTATGCAGGAGATGATGGTCCTGCTGTGATTCCAAGAAACTAAGAATCCTCATGCATAATTTATGAGGCCAGTGTCCAGGAAAAACCCTACGTACTTATGTGTAGTATTGTAACTGCGTAAAAGGTCAGTCCTCCAAATCAGTTATGTATGTAGTATAGGTGAGAATGTAGGTGAAGGGTTATGATGATACCTAGACCTATATCGGGTTACCTATATGAAATATAACACTTCCTTCAGGATACTCTTTGCCAAACTCTTCCAAAAGCTCCTAGAGCTGTGCTTTGGTAGGGTTTGACCCTCTCTTGAGGCCATAAGTTTTACACACGCCTCTAAGCTGTTTCATTGACCAGGACAGGTACGGTGTGAGGTCAAGTTGGGAACCTTTCTGGAGAGGAAAACAAAATCTATCATCACTGGTTTCCTAACTACAGTAAGGTTTGGATTTTTAAAACAGTTGTACTAAAAGGGACCTAACCAGGGCCCTGCCAATTATTTTAAAATTTGGAAAAATAGTAAATTTTCAAAAATACAATTTATCTACAGGCTATTTGGGGATTTATTCCTGTGGTTACTTATTGTCAGAGTGGTCCAGCAAATGAAAAGTCGTGTACCCCATCACTGGGTCACCAAAGTAGAAAGCTGGCTCTCTATATACTATACCAAAATGAGGTATAGTGTGCAGAGAGTCCAGTGGATCCCCAGAGGCTTTACAGAGGCTAAAGTAGATAATGCTAATGCTGTTTTCTGTGGTAGTGTGGGCTAACAGTTAGGCTTATCAGAGGGGAGTGTTAAGCATTTGTTGTACACAAAGTGGCAATAAATGAGACACACACTCAATGAATGAATCACAGACAAATTTATAAAAATATTATTTGGTTATATTTATCTTGTAGAACCACAGAACTTCATCATAGGTAAATAAGTTTTTCAAAAGAAATATTTTCACTTTCGAAAATGGGCACAGTGCAATTTTCAGACTTTGCAATGGTAACCTATAAGAGGAAGAAAACATTCTGCATACATAGGGATAACATCAACTTAGAAGACTAGTGTTCGGAAGTTAAGGTCAGTATTGGACAAGGTTCAGTTCAGCACCAACAGTCCACCACCAGCAGCACAGGGGCAGCCGGGTGCAGGGTGCAAGTTAGAGGTCGGGAGCCCAATACAAATCAATGGAGATTGGGGGCAATCGGTCAGGGGCTGCTTACAGGTGAGTAGCAGCGGTTTGGGGGGCGGGGCAGACTCCAGGGTTTGAAGCAAGCACTGGATGGGCCCAAGGCAGCACAAACACTACACCACCAGCAGTACAGGGCGGTCGGGTGCAGGGTACCAACATAGCGTCAAGGGTCCAATGCAAAGCAATTGGCAGAGCCAAAATCGGAAACATGATATGATCTTGAAATTTCGCATAGTAATACTTGAGCTTTTATAGTTTATAAAAAATGCAAAACAAATTTTGTGATGTGAACGTAGAAAATTATACACTTACATGAATGTTTTTGTTTTTTTTTTAAACCTCTTTTTATTTCAATAAAACAAAAAAGAAAAACGCTCAGCATTACAGCAAGTGATATGGCATATCTCACAGTTCAGCAATGGTGTTCATTACATTGGGTATCTCCAGTCCTAGGTTGCCCCGTTTCATTTTGTGCCCTCCCCTTCATCCTCGAGGCCCAGTCGTCCCCTCCCTCTTCTATGCAATTCAACTGTGGGAGACATGCAGATCTCGCCCCTACATGTATTCCATGTTGCCCACTTACAATGCCATTTGTTGGGCCAACCTCTATTTTTGAAAACGTCTTTTTCTGCTATCATGGATACTTGAGCTTTTATAGTTTATAAAAAATGCAAAACAAATTTTGTGATGTGAACGTAGAAAATTATACACTTACATGAATGTTTTTGTTTTTTTTTTAAACCTCTTTTTATTTCAATAAAACAAAAAAGAAAAACGCTCAGCATTACAGCAAGTGATATGGCATATCTCACAGTTCAGCAATGGTGTTCATTACATTGGGTATCTCCAGTCCTAGGTTGCCCCGTTTCATTTTGTGCCCTCCCCTTCATCCTCGAGGCCCAGTCGTCCCCTCCCTCTTCTATGCAATTCAACTGTGGGAGACATGCAGATCTCGCCCCTACATGTATTCCATGTTGCCCACTTACAATGCCATTTGTTGGGCCAACCTCTATTTTTGAAAACGTCTTTTTCTGCTATCATGGATCTGTCCATGTCGGTTTACCACCTCCGTATTGTTGGTATTACTCCTACCCCCCATTTTTGCGCAATGTTGCGTTTGGCTAGAGTCAACCCCAAGGAGACCCAGGATTGTTCAGTGTGGGTTAGGTCAGTAGCCTCCCATATATTAAGTATACAAAGTTGCGGGGTGTTGGTGAGCTTTTTCCCTCCCACCTCCTCCAGTCTGGATA
This sequence comes from Calotriton arnoldi, assembly GCA_963921515.1. NCBI lineage: Eukaryota > Metazoa > Chordata > Amphibia > Caudata > Salamandridae > Calotriton > Calotriton arnoldi. The sequence continues at coordinate 2,206,201 of CAWUFW010001086.1, forward strand.
CGACTCCCATCCAGAACGGCTTATTGGCAGGACAATCCCAGAGCTTGTGGAAGAAACTTACATGAATGTTGAGAAAATATGTGGTAGTAGGGTATTTCTAATGTTAGCTATTTTCATGTAATAATGATTTGTGAAAGTTCTATATATTCTTCATTTGAATTGATTTAAACCTATGAGGCTAACTTAAAGGCTTTTTCGAAATGCTTTTTTCTAGTGCTGGCCTTTCCCCTGACTTAATACAATGGATCCTTTTCCATACATTTGTGAAATGTTGCTTTATTTGTCCAGTACATGCGTACACCCTGACATTCCTGAATGTTTCTTCAGTGTTCACAGTGAAATATTCTTGTGGGAACAGAATTTCAGCTATCGCTATAGATGATTACTTTGTATCTCTTTTGACTGACACTAGGCCTATGTGGACTCTTAATCTTTCGTTTCTCATGATTAGCATGGGAAACTATCTCACGCAAGCGTTCTAGGTGACATTATGTGAATTTGATCATACGACAGTCTTCCGATGGTGGTGTGATGCCACATCACTGGAAATTGCTAGAGACTTTATAAAAGAAGAAACCCCTAAGGGGGTGCAACGCCATACGTTTCCTTTTCCCCATGCGAGAGGATGCTATGCTGACCGATTTTTGATGAACTTTTCTCTTATCTTTGGACTGCCTTGCTGAAGTTACAGTCGGTAGCTGATGGACTAAAACCCTCTTTGCCGAACCACTTCAACTTTTTATTTCCTTTTAGTTCCTTGGTTATGCTGATGGTCTGGCCCTCAATGGACTTTAAATTTGAACCCTTTTCCCATTTTGTAGGACTTGAGCTGTTAGACAACGAACTATCCTTCTGCCTTAATAGTGGTAAGACTTTGTAACTCTGTATGCTAATTCTGATTATAATCATCCGAGAAAGCTTGCTTAAATGTTTGGCATTGTTATACAAGCTTTGATATTTTTAACTGAACTTCTCAAGAAATTGCTTGTGGCAATGAACTTTGAATCTTTAATACAATAACCAAATTAATCAAAATATCTGTCTGAGTCTACTATTGAGTACTATTGGTTCTTCCATTCAAATTGTACTGTTAACTAATAACTTAATGTGTTGTAGGGAGAATCAGCGAGCTCTGACAGAACATCAGGTGTTACTTCTTTTTTTTTTAGTTGCTGTTGCAGAGCTTTAGGTCTTTATAATCCTCACTTGACATAACTTTTTCAGGAGGTTGGGTCTTCCTGTTGCTATTCTTTATTTCTACACCATGGTTTCAAGAGTGGTGTACCTAAATCTGATCGGGGTGTTTATTTACCCTGATTTCCACCCTTCCTATCGGTGGAGAAAGATTCGTCAGAGGATCATTGCCTCTGTGGTAAATGGAAGTGCTGCACATTGTCTAATCGTAAAGGGCCCAGTAGGGTTAGAGCAATAAAGGAGACTAATCGCATAATAAATATTTTTCCATGCTCACGCTGCAACAACATCAATCAGTTTGCTTCAGTTTGGACCCTTTTCAGCCTGTTAGGTGCCATCTTGGGGTCATAGTCAGGTAATGGGAGGCCTCTGGCTCTCGCTGCTCTTCAAATTAGAATTCTGTCATGAAGCTGCTGTAACCCACGTCCATAAATGGCCTGCTGTTTCCTTTTACAGGGCAAGCAGATAAGATCCCGATTGGCTCATTTTGTAATTATAAAGGTTGGAGTAATGTGTCCAGTAGCGGGAGCTTGGCAAGGATGCAGTTACATGCGTCCTCGTCTCAGCCTCACCCCTTCCCTCAACAAAATGCACTGCTAAACTTACTACAGTCCCAGAGGTGTCAAAAAAGTGCAAAAGTACTCCAGCACAGCCTTGGTTTAAGCCAAACACCACACATGGCCAACCACTGGTGCTGTAACACATTCCCATAGAAAACAATTAAGGCAGGGAATTAAATTAACACAGAAAGAAATTAATGTTAAATTAACCTGACATTTAAATTATGTACATATGTGTATATTGACTGTAAACTCAATTCCTTCTTCCCTTGTGGAAAAGAAAAAGTCAGCACTCCGAGATTCTTCTGCAAGTTGCGCATTTTTATTTAGCCTAAATAGAATTAAGCTACTTGCAGAAGAATGTCAGAGTGCCGACTTTTTCTTATCCACAAAAGAAGGAATCCGGTTTATAGTTCATGACGTACAAGACTTGCACCTGTAGTCGTGCACCGGCAGGTGGAAGGGACAGGCGCGGTTTCAAAAAAATGAACTGACATCTGTATAGATATGCATATGTGATAAAATGATATACAGTTTTTTTTATTTAGCAATAAACATAAAAAAATAAAATAAACGTACATTTTTGTAAAAAGTATTAAAGTTAGCTAAATTCGTAAATTATGCAGCAGGAGATGGCCAAATTACAGGGCAGGGTTGAGTAAATTATGCAGCAAGAAAAGGCATATTGTGCAGCATAATGCGGCACATTTTGTAATAGTATTACTTCATTATTTTGGCATTTTTAAACTTGTTAACACTGTCTGAGCATTGATTGCACCTGGTTAGTACCAGTCTAACACCCAAATATAGCATTAAGCAACAGAAAGCTGACCAGTTAAGTTTTGAAAAGGGCCTTCCACTGCGCTGGAACATTTGTTGCTGTATTTTTAGTAACTTTTGAACCGTTTGAGAAAGAAACAACGGGGCATATTAGCAAGACCCACGTTAAAATTATCGCCGTTTTAGCGGCAGGAAACTGCCGCTAAAGCGGCGATAATGGGCTTGCTAATATGCGTTATGGAATTCAATAGAAGCCCAGGTTAGATGTCCTGCACATCTAACCTGGGCTTCTATTGAATTCTATAACGCATATTAGCAAGCCCATTATCGCCGTTTTAGCGGCAGTTTCCTGCCGCTAAAACGGCGATAATTTTAACGTGGGTCTTGCTAATATGCCCCAACATTTTTTGTTAAAATCTGCAGATTATGCAGCAAATGATGGAATGTGTGGCAAATGTGGCAAATCTATAATTATGCGAAAATCGCAGCACAATCGCATAAGTCCAGTGGCCCTGTTTTTAACCTTGTTTACTAAAAACTACATACAAATAAAAATGTTAGTGAGGGCAGCAACTTTTTAATACTTAAAAAATATTGTTTAAAAATTAATATTTATAAATTAAATTAAATAAATATATTTTTAAAAAGTTATCATTCAAGACACATTTAATGTGATAAATAAATATGCCATTGCTAATTTATTTGATTAATTGCAGAATAGTATTACATATTTTTAATTATGTTACATTTATATTGTATACTGAAATTTTCTAATTTGTTTTAAAGTAATGAACATTTTTCAATTTGCCTTTGCTTTCCTGTAGGGAGCTCTCCATTCCGGTGGTAGAGATCACCAGCAGGTGAAACGTTACTTTAAGCAACTTTACATTTGTAAATTGTGTTGTAGGATGCTCCACCACCTTATTTGAGGGGGTGGAGACATTTAAGTCAACGTCTAGGTGTACATTTCTACACAGAAATGGTGAATCGCAATAAAGGCGTCAGTTACAGCTACGTGAAGGAGTAGAGCTCTACATGAGTAAATAGACACATATATATTTATGTTTGGGAATCTGCATCAGTGTGAGGAACAAATTGTAGGTAAAATGAAGCTGACTTGACTAAGCACACAGTGTGATGCATAAGTCATGGGCAAAATTAAGTTAATTTCAATATGCACCCAATGTGAGGCTCAGGTTGGTGATGAAATAAGTTGATTGAAGTATGCATGAAGTGTGAGGGCTCTTGATAGTCTGCTCAAAAGGTACCCTTTGGCATCTAGTGAACAGAGGTTACAAATATGTGGCTCCTAACGTGGAGATTTTTCCCCTTTCGAGCACAGTTCACTTTTAAAGGGGATGTGATTACACACCTACCCAGTGCATGGCTTCTAGTAAATGTCAATATTTTTGGGTGTTTTCCATAGGAAAACTTTGTCCACATGCTTTCCAGCATTTTGTAAATAAAGTCAGGGAAATCTGAAAGGAATACCCTGCAAATTTTTTATTTTAGTGAATGTGAAAAATCACATGATGCTTGCTAACATTTCAGAACTAAAGTCAGAGAACTCCGCTAGGAATACCCTGTGATTTATTTTATCTTAGTGAATGTGAAAAATGACATGATGTTGGTGAAAAATAAACAGGTAAAAAATATAGGAGGGAGATTCCTTTAGAAAATGAGGAAAACTGGCATGCATTTAAGTATATTTTTTTCTTTTTAAGTGACCAGGGTAGTGAAGGCAATGTGGAAGCAAAACACAAGATTCAACGTCAGTGCAAAGCAGCGAGGTGAAGCGCTATAAGAATGATTGTGTCATGGGGCTAGAACTTGGATTTACCATCACACAACCTCAGGGACCCCAGTCTCTCCCACACTCTCATTTCATTGAACTGTGTAGGAATGGAGTTGGCAAGCAGCGCTCTGATTGGCTGCCATCAACATGAGAAAAATGTTGCTGGCAGCCATTACAGGACTCTGGGACTGAGTCCCGTGTCCTGAAGTTTTAAAATAAAAATAATATAAAGGGGCAGGGTGTGAATAACCTGCCCCCCTAGGTCCTGTGGTGAGGCGGCCCAGAAATACCCCCCCATGGGGCTAAAATAAAAAAATACAGCCATTTTGTTTCGGGATCTCAGAATAATAGAAAAATGGGTGCCCACCATTTCTTTTTAATATTTGGGGTGGGGGGCATGAGTGGGCCCATCTCCCAGGGCCATGCACCTTTAGTAAGGTGAAGGGGCGCGCAGCCCCCACCCGAGCTGATGGCGGCACTAGGGACCCCATACCCCGGTGCCGAAATGTGGATAAAAAGAGGAGGAGGGCATATGCCCCCCTCCCAAGTATTTGTAGGCCCCGTTGACCCCATGCACCAGGGCTGTAATCAAGTTTAAAGGGAAGGGGCAAGGCAGCTCCCCTCTCTGAGCCGTAAAAGGCCCCAGGGACCCCATCCCCGTGGCCAGCTGAACTACTCTGGGCCAGGGAGCCCACCCAGGGACAAAAAGTAGTTTGATTGCCCGCACTATCATGGGCAGGGAATTGTGTTTGTTCTCGCCTGGCGGGAGCATTTTTAAATGCCTCGCCAGGTGGGAGCAAACATGGATTCTCTGCCTGCAGTAGCGTGGGCAGGGAAGGTGTGTCTGCTCCCAGCCGGCGGGAGATTTAAACAAGCTCCCGCCGGGTAAAGCAGACTTCTGTTTTCCTGCCCACACTTCTGTGGGCAGGAGCAGATATTGTTCAATGCCAGAGGGAGCATGCATAAACAGCTGCTCCTTCCGGGTGGTGGATGGGGCTGTGGGGCCTGTTAAAGGTCGGGCAGGAGGGGCAGCGTATCCCCTCCCCTTGCAGCCAAAATTTAAACTGTACGCCACCCTAGCCTGCGGTGGTTGGCTGCCTGCAAAGGGGGGGGGGAGGGTTGGCCACAGGCCTGGCCTAACATCAGTGATGCTATCAATGTGATCAATTATGTCATTTGAGATGCCATCAGTGCCGTCATAAATTATGTCATGAGCGATGTAATATGTGAGGTCATAAGCAGTGCATGGCGGGGGTGCAAGTTATAGTTAGCTCTGAAAACTTTAACTGATGAATTTCTTTGTTTATTTAGTTCAAAAGGTTATGTTGGCACTGATGTTATGTTATGTTATTTAATCTTATAAGGCGCACAGCTACCCGAAGGTTTCCCGGCGCCGCCTGACAGGAACAGAAGGAGGAAAGAAGATCTATTGATTAAATAGCCAAGTTTTTAAACCCTTTTGAAAATTCCCATAAACTGTTTCATTTCGAAGTGACAGGGGGAGGGAATTCCACATTTTTTCAGTGAATATAGCTGTGTATATTTATATATATATATATACAGATATATTCACTGAAAAAACCAACACACACACACTCCGGGAAATAATTTAGGTCAGAGTTTTTCAGATATCCATAATATGGGCTGTGTACAGATAGTAGAAATATGCTTGAATGTACATTGTAGTAACAAAGCACAGGAGTCATGTTGCAGTGGTATGTTTCCACTGCTTGCCAATAAGTCCTTATAACAGTCAAGTTGATATATTTACAACTATGGACAAAGAGATATTCACATACAGCATAATATGGCTCAGCTTTTCTAACATCCAGATTTTGATGTGACATAATGGGACTGATCATACCAAGTGGAGATTTCTCCCCTTACTTCATTTATATAGTCATCAAGCATCACACATAACAAGGTAGAAAAATATCATTTCTGTTACTAAATTTAGTCATCATCATTTCCCAGGTATCACGTTGGTCTGTTTGTCCACTTCTACCTAAGTTGGGCAATACGACTGACAAATCTCCTGCTGCCCATTTCAGAACATCAGCTCTCCAACTATGTTTTGACAAAAACTGTGTCGCTTTCCAACTCATCGCTATTTTAAGTTTTGCAAGTAGCGAGTCAGCAAACGAGAGAAAGTTCTTTCTCTAGTGGGAACTAAATAACCGCGATAAACGTATGGCCTGGGTCCCGTTAAAAGGCCACATGCTAGCCGTTCAAGTTACATTTACTATTCTTTCCAATAAGAAGTCAGCATTGGACAGTCCAAACTGTGTGAAAAATGCAGTATCTGGGGCTTGAACCAGAAGTGGATTAGAACATGTTATGCATCTCTAGGGGGTTACTCAAGTTTGATGCAAATAATTAAATTGCACCAATTGAATAGAGCATTCCAGGACACTTCTGTCACATAGGCTGCGATTTTTGCCCAGGCCCATGTACCAATGTGTGTCACCCATTTGTGTCTAATTTTGATCAGAGATTTGCGAATAGCCAATACCATCAAAGTTTTAAGCAGCTCTGCCTTATTCCTAGTCATAGCAACGCCTTGCATATCTTATCTACTGCTGGATCTTGACACTTGTCTAAAATAATTTAGCATCGTTATTGCTGGAAGACACCTGCCAGAGTTCCATATATATGGTAGAGTGTAGTCTGCATACAAATATATCACGTGCAGTTTTTACGATACAGCTATCTTACTATCTATTCCCCGAGTTCTATGGCCAAGACAAATACCTGAGCTTTAATTATAGCAATGACAACTTTTTACCGCTGGTGCCCATGGGCTTTACTTTACTGCTGGACCCAACACTAAGCATCAGGTACACCCCTTAAGAACTTGGCCCTCAGGGTAGAATCTCAGAGCTCAATGAGACATTTAATTCTGATTAATAAATTATTGTCCAGCCAGGGCTTTTAAAAAAGAAAGCCAGTGCACTTTACTTCCGCTCACGTAACACACTATATATATATATATATACATATACATATATATATATCTATATCTATATATATATATATCCACTGGGGCAGACAGGTCAATCTCGGCCAGAAAAGAGAGCACTCACGGGAAATTATAGCAAAGTGCTTTTAATGTGCAAGCCTCCAAGCACTGACTGACGCGTTTCGGCACAGCACATTTATCGATCGATAAAGGCGTTGTGCCGAAACGGGTCTGTCAGTGATTTTTGTGAGCAGACAAGCACTCTGAGAGAGGAGGTGGGGCTGTGCACACACAGATGAGGAGAAAGCAGCGCTCTGCCACCACTGCTGGAAATCTAGAGCATCTTCTCTTTTGGGTTTTAACCTGGGCCCAAATGCAAACTCACCACTCAAAGTGAAAAAGCCGCCCTGGGTCAAAGTGGTGATACAGCGAAGGTAGAAGTAACCGCCAGCTATGGTATGTGATCTCGATATAGTACCAACTGTCTCCAGGCGCTTTGGCTTCTTCAGGTATGAAGGTGATTGTAATTCTCTAATTCTCTAGGCGCCCCTCATTCACAGGTGTTTCTTCTTGTTATGGAGAAAACCATGTTATAAGACTGCAGTGTCTGTGAGTGGCAAGCTATCCCAGGCACGTCTTCCTCTGAGCACACACCTCATGGCCTGGCTTTGCAGTGCCATCTCTGGGTTGAAGTGTGCTGTCATCCACTCCTCCTGCTTCAGCTCCTCACAGCTCTACTTTTTTAGGTGACATCTTGATCGTGCCAGTGTACTCTCTGCACTCAGTAATCCACTCCTTCCTTCAAAGGTGACCCAAGGCAGCGCTTGCTGGCAGGTTGCAGAACTTCCAGGTTATTGTTTGCAAAAGAGAAGTGGCAGTGGCAGGAATGTCAGATTCTGCTTCAGGGGAACTCTTGGCACAAGCGCTGGTGATTTTTGCCCTATACTTATGCCAAGTTTGCAGACAGAGTTTGTGTATTCCAGAGGTCAAGCTTTGGGACCGATTTCAGATAGTTAATACCTTTTACATATTCCTCCCAGAATGGTCCACCCATAGGTTAGTCTCACACTATTAATAGGAAAATGTTGTGGAGATGTAAGTCTCCTTTCAGGGGAGACCCAAAACAAGGGCTCAAAAGTTAAAAAGGTATGCACCCCACAAGGTTGCCATTAAGACACACATATGCCTCATACAATTTAAGATTCTCCACAGGATTTATTACGATCATAATAAAACTATACACAATGGGTAAGGCGCCTACACTCACCTGTCTACTCCGTGCTGAGGCAGTAGGGTCCTTTATGCACACGATATGGGAATGCCCTCATATACAGATCTACTGCTGTGGGATTATTCAGGAACTGTCCCGTGTACTCGAGGCCTCGATGCCACTTGACCCGAAATTCATCTTATTGGGAATTCCTAATGATATTGTTCTCCCTCGTTTCAAGCTCCCGTTTAGTGCACTGGGCCTAGAGGGACATTGCAAGACACTGGAGTGCACCGGAGGTCCCCTCCATACATGAATGGAGAAATTGAATAAACGTCTGTATGGCAGCTGAGAAAGTGGCCTGCTGCAGTAGGGGTTGTCTCCGTAAATTTTATAAGATCTAGGGCTGGTGGAGGACTTTTTATCGATTGGATTTGGTGGGAGCCTGTTTCGGTGAAACGATTGACCCCATTAATGGATAGGCTCTGTGGGAAGGAGGGATATCATGTTTTGCTGTTTCAGTGCTGTTCCAGGTTTATTCCTTGTACCTGCTCTCTGTACCAGGATGAGAGATTTATATACTACATTGAGGTTTCTGTGTATCTGTTCTATGCTTTCGCTGAAAATGTCACCTGTTACGCATGGTTCTCTTTTTCTTTATGTTAAGCATAACATGAAAATAACAAATACATTTTAAAAAATAGTGAGAAAGTCTTCCCACTTAACTACTACTCAGTCATCTGAGGAACACTTCCAGAGAACAATGGAAAAGGAAAGGGCGAATAGATTTTCCCTACACTTCAAACCTCTCCTCTGTCGATCTACTCTCCACGCCCTACAGTCTGGTCCCCTATTAAGGAACTCAGGATTCACTTTGGTGTCTCAGCGCTCTCCAACTGCCATCTTAGGTACCCTCCAATGCACAAAATCAAAATGGATTCGTCAGTGATTACACACACATACATGAACTACATACCTATGTGTTATACATGTTCTACAAGGATGAAGCAAAGTACCCCATTGCTGAGGAGTAGCAGACCACCTTAAAAACTAAGGGGCCGATTCCGATTCGGGCCGGAAATCTCTCCGACCGAGCCGGACCCGGAGAGATTTCCGACCGAATCGGACCCGTGCAGCCCGACCGAACGAGTACGATGCGCACGTATGCCATCGGACTCGATTCGGTCGGACTCCCATTGAAGTCAATGGGAGCCTGTCGTACAACGCGTACGCGGGCTCCCATTGACTCAATGGGTGCGAGAGCGGACAAGGGCGCCCTACAGCGTGTACGCGGCAAAGCGACTCGCGCCCGTACACGCACAGGTAGGGGGACCCATGGGTCCCCCTGTGTGCGACTCGCGCGGCTACGCGTACAGGGGGTCCGACACGGACCCCCAAAGTACGGCTCCGACTGCTCTTTCGAGCCGGAGTGCGCGGCTCGGTCGGACTGCTCGCGGCGCGCATCGTACTTACCCGGCCGGGAACGTCTCCATTGCGCGGTGCGAGTCGTGTCCGAGCGAGTCGGTCGGTGCGGTTAGACCCGGGAACGAGTCGGTCGGAGCGGTCGGGACGCCCGGACGAGTCGGTCGACGATTTCGCATCGTACTCGCTCGCCCGGACGCGCGTACGAATCGGTCGGGAAATAGGGCTCCGAATCGGATCCGGTTAAGCCGAATCCGATTCGGAGCCCTACCGGCCGAGATCGGAATCGGCCCCAAAGTATGTAACTCTCTCTATATGGGGACAGGTAAAAAACACACTCTGTTATTATCACCACTGTCAGTCCTCCACAGTCCAGTGAGCTGATGGATGTCACCATCAATAAAGGAGGGTGCATCTGGTGTGCTCTTAGGGACAAAAGGTTTAGTTCTTGGCCTCATTCTGTGTCATAAAAAGGCTTCAGCAAACATGGATGGTTGCCAAAATTCAAAACTAACAGAAACTTACTATGAGGAACTTGAGGCATGGTGGACACTTCCAAGAGCCAGGCAGCTCAATTAATTCATTAGACCCACTCTCCCCCACCCATCAATACATACATTCACTAATTTCATCTCAACAGGCTTTACACAGAGATCACCTATAGAACAACACTCCCCATGAAATGAGTGTCTAGAAGATGAAATGCAGGAAAAACAAACACAGACCAATCATCTGTGGCAGCTTTTAGAGCTCTTACAGTAGATACCCACCCAGCTTCTTCCACCCACCACTAACACATAATATAGCTATCCATGGAAGCAAGAATAAAAGAGACAACTCTTTATACTTAATAGACCGTGAGGTTTAACAAGCCTCCACGGTGCGTGGGAGCCCTGTTGTTCATGGGCCCCAACTGCAGAACTGGAAACACTTTCATTGGAAGCAGGACTCCTGTAGCCGGCTGAAACTGCCCTAAGATGGCAGGGGTGGATGGATGGGCCCCTTCACACATCTCTCAGGGGAAGGTGTACAGCATTCCTGCGAGCTGAAGAGAGCAGTAAAATTACGAGGCTGGCAGGATATCTCCCTCTCACTCCCTGGCGTATCCTGCTTTGGACAGTGTTACATTCGGAACGAAATGACAGGCACACCCTGCAGCTTTATGTTTGTTACGACCCTGGATGACTTTGTTGCAAGGTGCCTCCTGCTAGGAATAAGTTAATTAAAATTCATTTCAAAAACCTGCATTAAGGGCTAGGGTAAAGCGGGTGTTACAACTTTCTGGCGTCACCGGCGCTTCAGTGCTGTGTTTGTAAATGATCATTAAATGGCCCGTGTTCCCCGGATTGATGTTAAGCTTTCACGAGTACTTGTCGGGTCTGAGTAACCGGCCTCGACAAATGCACGTTCAAAATTAACATCCAAGTGCAAAGGTGTTTACTAGGCTTGGTGTTTGCTGAAGCTTAATTATCACATTGTAAGGCCCGTGTCTGGCACGCTTCACATGCACATAGCTGATAAGTGGCCATATGTGACCTCTGCTCCAGTCCTAGCCTCTTAGCCAATGTTACTTTGCATTCTGGTGCTTGTCATCTTTTTTGTCATTGCAAAAATCCAAGCTTGCAAAGTAGTTTGCCTCAAAAAATAAGAAGCAAGTCTGGCTGAAGGAGTCAAATATGGCACAGGCCACATGGCACCTGTGCACATCTCTCTCTTCATTTCTGTTTGTCAGCTGATTATGGTGTGCTTATTTTGTGCTGTACGATTGTTCTGCGTTTTGTACTGTACCTGTTTGTGTGAGAGAGGTTCTTTCCGTGTTTTTTTGTACACTCATGTTGTACCGGTTTTATGACAAAGATATGCACTGCTGCTTCTAATGTTGTACCTCCTTTGTGTGATGGCGCCTGCAGAGTTCCACTCTGTTGTTTCCTTGTTTTGTGGACAAGGTTTTTAGTGCCCCTTCCCTTTTGGTACCTGCAAGAGAGTCCTACACAGTCTTACAGCCACAATGTACCTGTTTCATGATGGAGATTTGCACTACCACTATGATGTCTCTTTTTATGATGCCGTCTGCTCAGCTGCCTTTCGTGTTCTACGTTGTATTGGAAGCAAACACTGCTGCTTCCCATGCTGTACCTGTTTCGAGTGAGTGAGTACCTGTTTTGAGAGAGGGAGGCCTTCATTGCTGCTTTTCGTGCTATGCCTGTTTTGTGATGGAATCTGTTGGTCACGCCCCGTTTGGGGACCACTGGGCAGATAGGGACTAGTGGGTGTGGAGGCCATATGCCACTGGTGTCCTGGAACCCATCCTTCTGTGGTTCTGCAAACTGGGCCAAGTACAACCTTTTTGGCACTTGGCTCTCAGATTAGCAAGGGTGAGCAGTGATCGACTTCTCAGTGAGTAAGTGTCCAGCCCAGTGTTTCTCTTTTATGAAAAAAGAAAGCACTTTACTTTCAAACCAATACTAAATACTGCGCAATCTGATGGGTACAACATACAGGGTTGCACTAAGCAGCTTTCTTACAGTGAAGCATTACATCCCTAATCTCTTCCCTGTAATCGTGCTTCTTCTTACTATTGTCGAGATTCCGCTTTTACTATTCTCCAGCCCTAAAGAAGGTTAGGGAAAGATTAGGCTCAAGTGCACGGCTCAAAATGTTTTCAATGGTTTAAGAGGCATTTGCCATTTCTTTTTCAAATAGTCTTAAGTGGGTGCATCAGGTTTGCACGCACACCTTATTTTTCTTGGTGTAGACTAAGCTCTGTGGTTTACCTGCTTTGTTTTCATGTAGTCCAGGCTGTCCAGTGGATGCAGGTTGCATCCAGCTTGACTCTTTCACAGGAGGTGAGGCTGTGCGCGGATATAGGCTGCACACCCACCATCTCAACTCTTCTTTCAAAGGGGAGTTGCGGTGGGACCTCATTTAGGGCAAGGTTCATGGGGAACTCTTGGGAGGCTTGTGCAGCTGTACCAGATTTCGGCAGCACAGACCTCTGGGTCGGCTGGAATCTGGCACTCAGCAGGCAGTGGCAGCTGCGGCATCTAAGCCTATAAGGATTCTTTGCTTTGGTGGCAAATTGGCCTTAATCTCCTCTTTGGCAGCTGCAACACCAGTCACTTGAGTGCACGGCTGGCTGCCAGACTAAATGGTCAGATGCACTCTGGCATAATCTTGGTAGGCTCACTCTTAACTGCCCAGAGATACCGGGGAACACCTTTACAGAATAGATCACTCTTGAATCTCTCTCATGGTTCATCAGTTTTCATTCTCTTTCCTTCTCTCAGCTGACAAACAGGCTTCTAGACTCTTAGGCTGACTCTCAGCTTCTCCAACAGAAAGTGTTGTCTTTAGATGATGTCCCTTCACCTCTCGGAGATTGGTTATCAGGCAGACACCAACTCTGGTTGCATAGCAGCTCTTTGAAAAATCTGCAGAGCACTCCCTTTCTTGGTCATTAAGAACTTGGAACTGGAACGATGTGAGGTGGTTTGTAAAGCACTTTTCAGCAATGTTGCCATACAGAGGATGTTTATCCACTGTCTACGGCTTCAGAACCAGTATGGGTTGGTTCTCTTTAAGATTGCATTTTCAGGTCATTTTCTAGACATAGCCTTTGTGCAGAGCGGTGCCTCACACAACAGGTGGCAATAGGGATGGCCCCAAGCAGGAGCATCCACAACATGGGCACAATTAAGTTTTAATTTTCCCTACCAGGCTATCTTCACTCTTCCTGAAGCAGTAATAAGAGACAAATAGAAGAGTAGGCCCTGTCCAGTATCTTCCTCAACTTGAACAACAGAAAATGTAGAGCCACCTCTTGCTCCTACTATTTACCAAATGGCAGTCCTCAGGAAGACCTAATCATGAGAACTTTGCTACCAAGGTCCTTATGGAATTTCTAAAGATAGCCTGATCTCCATCTTCCTCACTTCAGTGTCTGAGTCTACACCCTTCGCCACACCAAGGCAGGCAATACACTTCCACTGTCTGGGGGAGCTATCCTCACCCTCCATCTTGTACCATGCTAAACCAGTGGCATGAAGATGGATTCCACTGACCTCTGTACTCAGATTCCCCCTACAAAGAGTCCTACCAGGAGGACCTGCTGTTGATGATCAACCTTGTAAGAAATTGGATTGTTATTTAGGGTGAGTGACTGCCCACCTCAAGGAAGAATCACAACCCTTGTTATGGTGAACCCTCAAAGTCGCTAACCAGACGTCAACACCCTGGTAGCTATAGCACAGAGCAGACATGCTTAACTTAGGGGAATGTGTAAGGTTTCTATGCAGAACCAAAACAGTAATAAAGTCAAAATGCAAAACACTAAACATCCCAGACCGAATTTGAAAAATAGAGTCAAATTTAATAAACAAAATCACAAACAAAACACTAAGGGGAAACAAAGATATGAATTTTTAAAGTGTTAAGTAGAAATAGCTCAGAAAAGCATAAAGTGCCAATGATACTCAGTGGTCATGGTAGACCGGAACCTAAGTGCAATTTGATGCTAACCATGATGCAGCATAGGTCAGAAAAAACAATCTAGTTTGTCCTGGTCAAAGATTTTACCTTCTGATTTTAGTCCTTTCAGTCCCAATGCATCACAGGAGTGCACTTCTAAATCCCCCAGGACCTCAGGGGAGTCACTTAGAGACTCATAGAGTGTCAGACAGTGCCAAACAGCAGGGTCTAGTCTGGGTCAAGTTGCCACTGGTCAGCTGGGTAGTTTCAAGAAAAGGCCTCTTGTGCTTATTGTGTCCCTGTAGCTGCAACAGGAGGTCTGACTTATGACCCTTGAAGCCCACTTGTTTGTCCTGAGTGCTAGAGGGAGAAGGTCCAGTCCTTTAGGCCTTTTCTCAAGCCACAGACAGCAGGTCCAGTCATCTTTAGTTCTTTCTCACATCCAGGAGTGGGTACCTGTAGATGCAACATTTATGCCTGGCATGGGCTATTGAATGGGAATGATTCTTGGGCATGACCTAGCCTATGGGGTAAAAGTTCTTGGGGCCAACCCCACCAACTTTGGGCATTTCCAAGATGGAGGAAGTCCATACCACACTCAAGCAAACAAACAGTGGATACACAACAATTGCTTTGGAATCCTGTATCCCTTCCTTTCAAATGCACCCCCAATGTTATATGTAAAAGCCCAGAGACAGAAGTCTTGTGGGACAAAGCAGGTACTTTCGCAACTAGACAGTGGATACACAAGAATTGCTTTGTCATCCTGTATCACTTCCTTTCAAAAGTGCCCCCAGTGTTATATGTAAATCCAGCAGACCTGTCAAGGAGGATTTGACATTCAAGCAGGATTTGACACAGTAACGTCAAACAGGATGCTCACATATCAACCCTGCATATTCCTTCAGGTTCAGAGAAGTCATTTCTGCCCATTCAGGTCAGTCTATTGTTTGCTCCTGGGAAAGACGTCATACTTTTTTCTTGCCTATTCAATGGCTAATTACTGGCTGGCAGAAGTTGGAGAACAAATGCAAATTTTGCCCCCTGGAACTTCAGGTAGGGAAAAGTTATTTTTCCTTAATATTTATTAAAACTCTGACTTCACCATTGAATTTGATTTTTAATAAATATTAATATAGTTATTTAACTTTTTTTCTAGCTAGTCTCATTCTCGAGATACATTATTAGGATTTTAATCTGCATCTGCTTTTCTACATAGGACAGCTAGACCTGCCACAATGAAAAATTGCTTTTGGGTACTAGGCACTGTAAGGACTTATTAACATGCCATTTCTACATGTTCTCCTTTTAAACGGGAAATATTGTTTACAACGCATGCGATACATCGCATGCCCTTACAACGCAAGTCGTTACAACGACTAGATGTAGGGGGCAGAAGGTGTTGGATTTGTTGGATTTTCAATCCAACACCTTCCCTACTGTTGCACACATTGGAGTTGGAATAGTAAATTATACTATTCCAAACTCCAGCGCCCCCCCTACAGCAAGTCGTTGTAACGACTTGCGTTGTAATGGCATGCGATGTAACAACGCGTCGTTGTAACGACTTGCGTTGTAATGGCAGGTTTTTATCTGTGAAAAGGGGTTATTTAATAAGTCAAATTTCAGTGTTTAAACTGCCACAGTCAGGCTGCAATAGTAGGGCTGAAGCCATGTTTTACACTGTCACTGTAGTGGATGGCACAATAGGTTCTGCACTCCACTACTGACATTTAGCTTACAGGCGAAATGTACATTTTGTACCATACACTCGGAACTTATACGTAAGTTAACTACACCAATTAGGAATGTGCCAATTTGACCATGTTTGAAGTGGGAGCACAGGGACTTTATTACAGTACCCGGGTAAACTGCACAGAGGGCTAATGCCAGTGAAAATATAGGCTCCAGCAAAAGTGACCATGCAGAAAAGGCAGCTTTCCTACAAAACTGTTCTGTACGAGTGAATCTTGCAGTTTTGTCTGTGATGTATCTCTTTAGTGTGTGCATGACATTCTCTGTTTCACTACCTCTGACATACCTGCACTTTGGGTGAATGAACTTGCCCTGCAGCTGGCTGCCTGTAGTCTACCCATTCTATAGAGGAGAAAAGGTCTGTGCTGTTGCTTTTACTTTTGCATCCCAGTACAGTAATGTCTATGGCCTCCACTGGCATCCTTTCTATCCAGGACTGTCATGCAAACCATAGACACAAAATATATTGCAATATCTTCCACTAGCTCCAAAGACATTTGTTGTGTTATTTCTAAACATACTCCATAACTTTGCAGGTTGATCTTCAAATATAACATAAAAAACAGGTCTGCAGAGGCTCCCACCATGTACATGAGAGAATTTGACAGAGGAAGAAAAATAAGGAAAAAGTCCTATTAAAGAAGTGTGAGCTGTTTATGTTGTAGTTGGTTAAATCTCTATGTACCTGCTTTGTCTATATCAGTATGAGCCAATCTAGTATGTTCTTCTGGCATTACTTTAATCCACGTGATGTGCAGTGTGGAGGCCCACATGTCTATGTGTGATGTACTTGGATGATGTGCACACAAGTGATAAACCTTCTGCCGAGCTATATAAGGTTAATATGTAACAATTGCTAGTCATGACCTCCTAAACAGATTAGGGGAAAAAATCAGCCTCAGCATATTTCATCAGAGTTATTTGCTTTCTCATTTCTAAATTGGGAAGGACATTGACAGGCTGTTAGTCACATTAAGCCTTATGTTAGTACTCTTATGTCCTGTATAGAGGCCCTAATGTAGACCCGTTCATACATGCCCTAAAATGAACATATTCGTATTTGCCCTAATACGGTCATATTTGTACCTGCCCTATTATGGTCAAAGCCGCTCATGCCCTATTACGGTCATAACTGTACATGTCCTATTATAGTCATGATTCCTTATATAGGCATGATCTTTCACCTACATTGCTCCTCGCTAGTACACAACGAGCTCTGAGGGCTGAACGTTATCTAGTCTGTGGTTTTGAATACAGCAGGGTTTTTCCTAAACACAGACCCACACTGCACTCATCAATTATGCATGGCTCTGTAGGAATACACCACCTGCATAATATGTATGTACAAAGTTCACCCCTGACGTCTTCCTCAAGTCTAACAAGGGCCAATACAAACCATACGAAGCAACTAGAATCTTCAGGGTATAAATACACCACATCTTACCCCGGTAAGACAGAGGGAACCGAGACTTCCATGCTGACACACTGACCAGAGACGCTGAGGCTCCTGCATGCAGTCGCTCCAGCTGACAGCGGTCTAACACAGCCCTTGCGGGGTGTCCAACTCGAGACCAGGACGGGGTCCCACACTCTCTCTATTCAGGTATGGGGGTTCGACTAAATCCTAGAAGGATTCTTGGCTCTTAGGCTTTTAGACCTACACATATGCTAGGTACACTCAGGTACATCTAGTTAGGCATCGCAGGAGTACGCGCACTTTCATAATGCTTTTTATATTCATGTATGTATTCATGACTATTGCAATATGGTAGAACTGTTCTATCCCTTTGCTTTTATCGTACTGCTGATAATATATCTCTGCTATTGTCTGCTGGTTGCCGCAGCACATATATTTTACACTAGAATAACAACTGTTCAATAAATACTTATTGAAACGCCCAGACTGTTTATTCTGTGTAACTCTCTGAGACAAACCGAATAAGTAAGCATGAGTGACTGAGCGAAAAGTAGTATATTGTTTCCACGATTCTGAGGAATTAGGGTTGTCATGATCTAAGGTTGCCAGAAATTAATCTCTCCCCGATAAGAGGAGATTCTAGTGGCACTGTGAGCTAGCTAATGCAAATCAGGCTAACATACATGGTGGGGGTGCACAGAGTCAGTCTAACACCAAGCCCACAGTTTATGTTATCCAAACGCGCAGGTCCTGCATGGGTACTATAGGAACTACACGACATGGCGCCGCCAACGTTGGTTGGGTACTTATTTAACAGTAGAATATGAGTAGTTCAGTCGTGCTATTCTCAGAGAACCTACTCACAAAACACCAGAGACGTCTGGAGTGGGTGGGCACAAAATCCGCCACAGCTGAGTAGTACGAGAATACTATTTATTGGCTGTTGGTTAATCAAGCTTCAAGCTTGAAGGACATTTAGTTCCTAAATTGTGCATAACACCTCATCTTAGTTCCCTTTGAACACTTCTTCCTCTAAACATGCCTGGTTCAGGAGATGAGAGAGTTGACCTGAATTTCTTAACAGGGGGAGAACATCCTGAGGATGAAATACAGATTGCACCAAAATTCAGAAGGACAGTCACCCTAAGACTATTAGAGAATGGTGTACAAGCCAAGGGTGGCATTCTTGTTTTCGTGATTGAGGCACACGAATCAAATAAAACAGAGGTATTCTATTAATTGGTTACACTCCCAGCAGCAAATGCAACAACAAATACATTTCACTATTATATAGAAGGAGATGCACCACTGGAATATTGTCTGTTTGAGGACATAGAGATTCCACTCACTTACCAGGAACATCATTACTGGTTTAATGGCGCCCTACCCCACGTACGACAAAGAGTAAGATTAGGCCCGCTCAGAGGAGACGGGGCCACATGGCCGATACTAGCAGCTTACACACTGCATCCTGACATTAACACAATGCCACAGCCAGACTTACTAGTACAACACAAAGATTTAATTAAAATCTACAGAAACCTGACACAATTTGTCATGAGGACTTTAACAATCCAACCTGCACCAGGTGCAGCAAACAGTACTCCAGCTCAGGGTACAGGAAATAAAATTACTCCTCAAACATTACACGCGGTAATGCGCAAAATGCCCGCAAACGCGAACAAATACCATTCTGGATAGCTCAGAAAATAACTCAGCTTGAGGCAGTATTCCCGAATACTACCACCTATGAAAAACACAGAATTCTAACAATCTGCTTGCCCATGGGGATCACACCACAAGTAGAGGACTGCACCTCTTGGGGTTCAGTCTTTGCTGCCATATATACCAGAACACATGGTATCCCGTCCTTAGCAGTAGTACCTGACGTATTGAGACAGATACAAAATGAGTACGGAGCAGAACCTGCCCTTAACTTAGGGATGAAGTTACTAAATAACTTTGACCAGGTATCAACCATAATACTAGCTAACATTAAGGGGGAAGCTTCAGTGGCGATCCGCCAACGCCTAAGGGAGTTCAGTCCAGGAGATCAACAACACGAACTACCCAAAATAATTGAAACTGCATATGCAGAACTAGGCAGAGACAGTCTACGTGGGAAAGCATTGAAACCACAACTGGTGGGCAGTTCTGAAAAGGACACTACAAAGCAGACACCTACTTCTTCTAAAAAGAAGTGGGAAAATAAAAAACAACAAAAGTCTAAAGACAGCAGATCTCAATCCAGAGGTAGGTCTCCTCAACAGGAGCCCTCTGAAAGGAGGTATAACCTCAGGAATAGGGATAATATTAAAAAACCTGACAGGTATCAGGATACTGATACTCGTTCCTCTCGTTCCTTTCAGGGTTCATCAAAAAACTCAGAGAGGGAAGGACGGTCAGAGGAGCGTACAAAGTCCAGAGACACGCAACGCGCAGCGGACTACGCACCTAAAAAAGAAGATAAACAAAAATCAAAACAGCAGGTCTCAAGATCAGACATGCCCAGAATTCTGAGGACACAGCTTCTGAACGGGGAATGGGCTCTGACGATGCTAGACAGCGCAACAGAAGTAACGATAGCTCGCCAGAACCTGAAGGAATTTCTGGTGACAGCAGAGTTGAGTGAGTATATCACGGTGGAAACACCTGTTACTCGGGTAAGTGTCCCACATAAGTTACATGAGATAACACTCCGGCTGGAGGGGGACAAGCCCAGGAAAATTAAAGGTCTCTTTTGGAAAAATCTGTCATCTGATTATGACATTCTATTAGCAGAACAAGACTGGCCGCCAGCATTCGTCATGGAGTGCCCTAGGGGAGAAACTGTAATTTTTCCAGCCTTTTCCGACCTCGTTCCCATACATTTCAAACATGCATATGCGCAGGAGTGGGCGGTTGCCCTAGCTCCAGCATTGTACAAAATCAGGTTGGTTGGAATGAAGATTCAACCCACCACGTGATCCCGTTAAAAGTTTCCCCAAATGCTCAAAGGCAATACCCTATAAAGCAGGAAGCTAAAAAACAAGTCAGGGAGATCCTAGATCAACTAGAATACCAGGGGGTGATTAAAAATTGCACTTCACCTATGAACAATCCTTTGTTTCCCATAATGAAACCTGACAACACATATTGTTTAGTTTTGGATTACAGACATTTAAACACTTGCACAAAGACATTTGCAGTTCAAAATGCACACAGTGCCGCATTAATGAATAACATTGTGCGCAAAAAATACAAAACAACACTTGATATCTCAAATGGATTTTTCTGCCAAAATATAGCGCCTGAAAGCAGGTATCTGACCGCATTCAGTGCGTTAGGGTCCCAGCGACAATTTTGTTGACTAGCCCAAGGGTATAAAAATAGCCCCGGGGTATTTTCAGCACGAGTAACAGAGTTACTCCAAAATTTGGATGAAGAAGCATTGTCCTATGTAGATGATATTTATCTGACGGACGATGACTTACTGAGGCACTTGACCAGGGTGAGCACCATTATTATCGGATTCGCCTCTGAGGGCTATAAATTTAATTTAAAAAAATCAAACATTGCCCATCTCAATGTCCTGTTCTTAGGATATGAGCTGTCAAGTGAAGAGAAAAGCCTAGCAGCTAACTTTTTAGAAAAGTGTGCGCTGCTCCTACCTCCAAAATCATCAAAGAATTTACAATCAATTCTGGGATTCCTAAATTTTGGTCGAACATACATTTTGGATTACGCAGAAAGAGTAAAACCTTTCTACGACTTAATCAAACCTGATTTTTCAGTCATACAATGGACACAGGAACATACAAATATACTTCGTTCCCTACAGGAAGACATGATAGCTTCTAAACATTTACAGACACGCGTAAACGTACGCAACTTAGTGATCCGAGTAATAGCGGGTCAATGCAGGTACACTTATTTAACTTTCAATGACGGCGAAACGGTACCAATCCCATACAAATCACACCTGTACACAAACGCAGAGATGCATTTCACTTCAACAGAAAAAAAACCTGACAGCAGTGCAGACCGCTGTAGCAAGAGAAAGAGCTCTGGCTCAGGGTAAACGCATAATTGTCGTGACCCCAGTACCAGCCTTAGAGGCTGTTACAAAAGCTAGCATTCCAAATGTGAAAGCCTTACATCCCAGATGGATACAATGGGCTAATTCTCTTACTGCAACGGATGTTAAATACAGATTTGATCCAAGTTTAAAAACACAAGCATTTCTGCAATACGAACAAGAATATCCTCTTCCAAATGAGATTTTGCCTCTAGATCAGTATGAATACATTATTTACACTGACGGATCTGCTCAACCAGCCATAGGGAGTAAGCAAGCTTACAGCGCAGTGTGTGCGATTGTTAAAGGTCGCATGCACGATGGAGCCGCAAAGGGGGCTGTTCGTACGGCTTCCGTAGCTGCAATCACTCGTTCACAAACGAGAATAGACGGCGAGATTATGGTAGCTGTCAATGCTTCACGCACAGGCAGCACACAGCAGTACCCAAAAAATTTCCACTCAAGTACTCCTACAAGTTAGATGCACAGAACATTCCATATGCTCAGATTCCTGGAGTGGTGGATAGAGTAATACCAAATATGGATCGTAGGCAAGGCTTAATTCTAGCAGCACACGAGGGTTTGGGTTCTGCGCATACAGGTGTCACAGCGACTATTTCTTTACTGAAACAGCGCTACTGGTGGTCAGGGTTAACAAAGCAGACCAAAGACTATGTCTTAAAGTGCGACATCTGCCAGCAGATGAAAGGTTCCACCGTAACACGCCCAGCGCAGACACCATTGCTGAAAGCAGACAAACCTCTCGCATGTGTTTATTTGGACCACTGCGGACCCCTACAATCTGATGGGGCCAAGAAATATATCATGGTTGCAGTGGATTCCTGCTCTAGATTCCTATGGGTTTGGCCTCAGCGCCGTGCTGACGCTCGAACTGTTATAAAAGATTTGCGAGTCTTTATCGGCACATACGCAGTTGGCACGTTACATTCTGACCGTGGCCCGGCGTTTAGCTCTCGGGCTTACAAAGAGGCCATGGAAGGAATGGGCGTAGCATTGCGGTACTCCTCTCAGTATCATCCTGAGGGAAATTCCGTTGTGGAGAGGAAAAACCGTGACTTAAAGCAATCTTTAACAGCTAGGGTATTAGGCAAGGGCGGTAGATGGGTCGATCATTTATATGGGGTACAACAAGCAATAAATAATCAGCCAAGAAGCTCTCTAGGGGGTGTCACTCCTTACGAGGTCCTATTTGGGACAACAATGTGGGTACCTGATCTTGATTGTGAAGGCACAGTGGCGGATGAGAAACCATTTGATATCCATGATCGTTTGGCTGTTTTACAGGATCTAAATGAATCCAAGACACAACAAAGCAACGTCCACTTAAAACAGACCGCCACTGAGGAAGTCAAGGCAGTAACGGCAAGACCTGTCTGTATCCCAAAAGTCGGGGATCTGGTCAGAGAAAAGATTGCAGACAAGAAAGAATTTGGACCATCCTACAGAAAGCCTGTACCGGTCCTAGCAATCCACGGCACAAGAACTGTACTTCTGCCACCTCTTGCCGGGATAAAGGAGAAACGATTGGTCTCAATCGACTTAAGCAAACCACACTATGTGGCCGATACTAAACAGTAGGCCTCGTGGACTCCACAGTAGCAGACGCCCTCATCTCGCTACAATCCAAGAAGTTCAAACAGAAAGACTCATCACGTTTGAAGAGTCACCTGTACGGAATGAAGGACTAAGCCACAATGCTATGGAACTCGTTCCACTTCAACAAGAAGAAAATCAACTTAACAACCAAGTTGCAATCAGACCGACTACAGACGTCTACGTCAACATGCCTCGTCCAGAGCAAAATCCGATTTCAACAAATCCCGGTGCAATTCCAACAATTGATCGAACTGCTTCTGGCTATTTCATGAACTTTGATACGTTTTCACTGGATCCAAGCGAGCCGGAAACGACGCCAGCCAAAAAATCACACAAACAGAAACTCATTGAATTTTTGAACTTTTTTAGAAAGACTTACCTGGTGTCACCTTGGATAGAACTATGGTATATCACTGGGATTTTCTTTTTTCTTTTCTGGCTAGGTTTAATTATAACTTTTAGTATGCTTATTAATGGACGATACCTCCAGCAGAGCTCTACAGCCCAAAGAGTCAATTTGATTTTAAAACCACACCAGTCTTCACATCGTGAACCAAGAGACTTGTCTTCAGTGAACATCACAGCAGTTCCTATACCGGACGGTATAGTATGGGACAAGATTGATTTTGATATATTCGATCCGACTGAACTTTTAAAGCTTAAACATGTATTTAAAATTTCTTTAAGTGATATCATTACCTCCAGTACATTATCTGATGATTGGGACACTGAAACTGTAAATGCTATGATGTCTGATTTAGAAAAAACTGCTGCATTTCCGAACAATGAAATGTTGGAAGGTACTTCAGACTATGATACATTGTACTGTTACCAACATTATGGTCATCATTTCTTACACAAATCTATAACACCTAGAAGTGTGTTTGGATGCCACCAGTGGGAACACTGCCCAGCGCCTCTAGAAGGTGGTTCGTAAACTTTTGCACAGAAATTCACATACTTTTCAGGGTTTAATACATCTGACCCAAAGTCATTTTATTACAAAGTGGCAAAAACATCAACACAGAAAGTTATGTTGACTGGCACCAAGCAGATTTTCTCTGCTTCATTTATGGCCCAGTTGTCTACACATGGTTTCGACCTATGGAAGGACACTATAGATTTAAAGTCAATCTGGGGTTCTAGGGACTGGCAAGTCCAGGGAACAGAAGCGCTTTTTAGAGCATGCCTCATTCCACAGCAGATGATATTTCTAAATGCACTGTGCAACAGACATCCTGTCTTGGACTAGCCAAAAACAAGGAAATGAACTCACCCGGGTTTCCTACACCATCACAGATGGGTGGGGGGCAGAATTCAACTACACAAGGGGTAGGATTAGATGACATTCTCCAGTACAACAGATCAGATCCTGATTGGACGAAATGGCTGATTTGGCCCATTGACACAAACACCTGTCAACAGAGATTTATGAATACAACCGAACGGTTTAGTATCCATAGGCCAGATACACGCTATGTACAGAGACAACACCCAGGGGTAGTGACATAGGGCCATATGTAGGTAATCTGGAAATACCGATTCCTAATTACCGAATTTTACCGAATCGGTATTTATGAATCGGTATTCCCGATGTACGTAAATATTCGGTAAATAATACCGAATCGGTAAAAATCGGTAAATATTTACCGAATCCACAATACCGATCGGTTTTTCCGAATCGGTAAATACCGAATCGGTAAATACCGAATCGGTAAATACAGATTCGGCAATTCAAAAAACAGCAATTGAGGAATCAGCCAATCCTGTGCAACCACCACCCCTCCCAACCAGGAAGTGGCCACACCCAGGCAGGTGCACACAATCAGAACCTTCTGGAGAGGCTGGGAGTGCAGAGGAGAGCAACAGAGCCACTGCC
Source organism: Calotriton arnoldi (assembly GCA_963921515.1). Lineage (NCBI taxonomy): Eukaryota > Metazoa > Chordata > Amphibia > Caudata > Salamandridae > Calotriton > Calotriton arnoldi. The sequence goes on from CAWUFW010001086.1 coordinate 2,231,313, forward strand.
TGAACCTCGCCTGCAAATCTTGCACAATGGACACCCAGGACACAGGAAGAGAAGGAGGGGAAAGGAAGAGGAAACTGAAATTCAGTCAGAGGGAACTGCAGGTCCTTGTGGAGGAGGTAGTGAAGCAAAATGCAAAGCTGTTTGGAAAGCAGTCCCTGCAAGTTGCAGAGTCAGTGAAAAGGAGAATCTGGCTTGAAATCCAGTCACAGGTGAATGCCATTGGAGTGACCCCCGGGACATTGATGTGCTCAAGAAGCGGTGGTATGACATCAGGAGCATCACCAAGAAGAAGATGGCAGATCTCAAGAAACAAGCCAGGCTGACAGGAGGAGGAAGGAACAGGGCACCTGCCCTGACTGAACTTGAGCGGCTCGTGGAGTCCACGATAGAGCCAGAAAGTGTCTGTGGGATCGGGGATGCAGACAGCTCTGCCAGGGCTGCTTCCAAACAAGGTAAGAAGCATGCACAGCATTGTGCCCCCCCTTCCCCTATCCCAAATCCCCCATTGGGCTCTGTGAATCCCACTCCAGAACCGATTTCAGTGCAAACCAGCAATGCATTATGGGAGATGTAGTCAGTGAAAACCCTATCATGACAGGAATCGCACTGAACAACAAGGCATGTGACACACATCAGCGATAAGCAGGCAGAAGACAATGAGATAGTGTGGCAGAAATTTATATTTATTCTTGCTATGCAGGGCTGCAGGTACACTGAGCTAATGTACAATTTCTGTCCACAGGCGAGACATCGCGCAGGACTCCTCAGGACAAGGGAGAGAGGGCACCCCGGAAGGACATCACTGAGAAGGCCAGTACGAGTGCAGGGCACACACCACCACCACAGTCAGCCTCACCACCACAGCTAGCCTCGCCACTTCTGCTAGCCTCACCACCACAGCTAGCCTCGCCACTACTGCTAGCCTCACCAGCATCAACACCACCTGCAGTGCTGAGACCTAGGAGGCGTGCTGTTGCCAGACTGATGGAGTTTGAGTCCTCCTCAGAAGACTCGAGGGGGGAAACATCCACTGTGCCAGTGGATGGTAGCAATGCTGGAGTGCTGTCCACCACTGAGGGAGCACACACAGGTGCCAGACGCCGCCGCAGGGCTCGTGTGAGCAGTCCACCTCCACAGGGTGAGAGCCATGGTGTCTTCGGAGGGCTGGAGGCAAGCATGGTGAAGGTGCAGCGCCTACAAGGAAAGGCAATACAGTCAGTCCAGCGACAAATGAGGCGCCTCAATGACAACATGACCAACATTGACAAGGGCATAGGCACAATGGCTGAGGGCATGAAGGAGATGGCTGCAGGCATGCGGGACATGTCCCAGTCTGTGATGCTGCTGTGCAGCAAAATGGATGTGGACAGAGTTACACGGCGCAGGGAGAGGCAGAAAATGGAGCAACATACAAGGGCAGTGAACCGCCTAGCAACTGCCACTTCTCTGCTCTGCAGGTGCTCCGTGGCCATGCAGGAGGGCCTGGCGCACTGCAGCACTGATGTCACTAGGGGGCTGGTAAAGGTGACCACTGCTCTTGAGGTGCTGCTGACAAGTCAGTCTGCCACTACTGGTGCTGTGGAAGTTGGGGACAGCGAGGACACGCCAGTCGGAGCAGCATTACCCCCCCTGTAACAGACACCCGGAGGAGCAGCAGACGGCATGGGGCTGCCACTGGTTCCACAGCCAGTGAGGACAGTCACTTAATGGCATCCAGTACTGTTGTGCGTGGCCGCAGACGCTGATGCAGCCCACACTAACAGGACAGAATTGGGTGAAGTAACCCATGACTCCCTACTATGGATGTCAGAAATTGGAATGCCAAGTTTGGCCGTTTGTGTTGTGGCGTAGTGCCCAGAAATTAAAACTACGTCATTACATACAACAACTGGCTGTGTCTCCTTACTTACTTAAAAATAGTTGCATGTGATCTCTGCCCGTCTCTGTCTCCCATCTGTTGCTGGTGGCACTCCTGCTGCGTTGGGCTCTGGCTGTGCTAATTCATCATCATTGTCCTCAAAATCAGTTAATTCCACTTCTGTACCTTTCTTTGTGGCAGGTTGTGCAGCATTGCACAAGTTGCAATGATTTTGCAGCAGATGATGGGTGTGTACTGACGTGCGCCTCCGCTTTTGTGGAGGCAGCGGAACCTGCTTTTCAATAGTCCAAACGTGCGCTCCACAACGTTGCGTGTTGATTTGTGTGCCACATTGTATCGTCTCTCACTCAGGGTTGATGGGTTTAGGTAGGGAGTGAGGATAAATGACCGGACGGCATATGCACTATCGCCTAGGTGAGGAAGAGAGTGCCATTAGTCACATACACCAATACACATTGATCGGCAGTAAGTATGGGTGAGTGTCACAGTGATTTACCTAGCAGGTATCCTTCTGCAAATTCTCCCGCAGCCAGGCGTGTGTAGATCCCACTGTTCTGGAAGATGTATGAGTCGTGGGTGCTCCCAGGAAATTTGGCCACGATGTCAGTGATAATGTTGGCAGCATCGCAGATTACCTGCACATTTATGGAGTGGGTGGACTTTCTGGTCCTGTAGATATGCTCAGTGGCTGCTGGTGGGCAGATTGGAATGTGTGTGCCATCAATACAGCCTATGACATGCGGGAACTGTGCCATCTGGTAAAAGTCTGTCTTGGTTTTGAGCAGTTCCGCATGTGTGTTTGGGAAGCTAATGTAGTGGTGCATTCTCTGCATCATGGCATCCAGGAACTTTCTGAAGAAGCGGGACAGGCAACTCTGAGACACCCCGCCTACCGCAGCTATCACCCCCTGGTAACTGCCAGATGCGAGTAGATGTAGGCTACAGAGCACCTGCACATGTGGTGGTATGGTGTGCGCCCTTGGTGTTGGGTGCTCCAGGAGTGGGTGCAAGTCCCTTATCAAGTCCAGGATGGTGTGGGGGTGTAGCCTGTACCTTTCATGGATCTCAGCCTCAGTTTGTTGGAAGATTGTGATGCGCTGTCTGTAAATGCGCTCCTCCCTTCTCCAGATCCTCACTCCTGCTGCCTGTAGACGTAGCCGCCTTGCAATCACATAGAATGCCGCCATAGTGATCACACTGTTGCATTTTGGGATTGCTTATATTCGCTGTAGATGATTACCACCTGCTTTCAGTCAGTGTTAATTACCGACTCTTAAATACCGAATTTCATGTAATTCGGTATTACCGAATTTACCTACATCTCTTTTTTCGTTTTTACCGATTCTTATTTACCGATTCGGTAAATAAGGATTCGGTGATTTCCGAATAGGTATTTTTAAATTCGGTAATGATGAATCGGTATTTACCGATTCATAATTACCGATTCCTTCTTTTTGGCCTCCTACATCTCAATAGCCTAAATACCGGTCGGTAACGGGAGATTTACCGAATTTCGGCCGTTACCGACCGGTATTTAGCTACCGACATATGGCTAAGGCTGGGCGTAGTTCGCGAAGTAGTGCTTCGCGAAGCTACGCAAAGTGCAGTTCGCACTACGCGAGCTTCGCGTAGCACTAGGCGAACTGCGTAGTGCGTGTTCGCAATGATTGCACAGTGCCAGATGCTTGTCCGCACTGTGCAATCATTGAAAACGGCAACTTGCACAGTGCGAGCTGTCTTTTACTGCCGCTCGAGTAGATTTTTACTCGAGCGGCAGCTTTCTCAACGCGGACTGGTAGTTTCTCATCGCGAGCGGTCGCGAGCATACGCGACCACTCGCAATGAGAAACCTGACCTCCCCGCGTTGAGAATCTCGCCGGGAGGTTTATTTTCCACGCTCGCGATTGGCAACTTGATGTTGCTGATCGCGAACGAGGAAAAAGTCTCGCCGGGATGTCATTTTGCTTGCTCACGGTCGCCAACTTGACGTTGAGGACCGCGAGCAAGCAAAAAATGACCGCGGCACTACGCTACGCTACGCGTGTTTGCACTGTGCTACGTGCAATTCGCGTTGTGCGAAGTAGCGCAAGCTTCGCAAACTACGCGAGCGTAGCGTAGCACTTCGCCCAGGGTTACATATGGCCCATAGTGACATCCTATAGTGTTGGGAAGTTGTGCCTTGATTGGCTAGAAACCTCAACACTCACAGAAGTAAAACATCACTTGACCTTACTCACACCTGATGTAGACCTTAGGGATTTTTTGCAAGGCCCAAGGAAAACACGTCAGAAACGTTTCATATATGCCGGCATTTATGCCTATTATAATGAAAACTGGAAAATATCCCAACAAGAGGCCGCAGAAAGAATACGGGAAATAGACCGTATTAACCTAGAGAAGGCATTAGCTGTAGTGGATAATGGGTTAACAACTTTGACCTCCAGGATTTACTCCTTAGGCAACATTGTGTCTTCGGCAATCGACATTTTAGAACAAGATCTGGCCTTGCTACAACACGGGCAATCTCAGCTACGTTCTATTATGATGCTGAGCTGGACGCTACAATCTTTGCTTGCAGGCTATGTGCCCTGGCGTTTTATAAACACTACGTCTCTGTTTTCAGAATACAATCTGACTGATAAACAGACAGAAATGGCACAAAGGGGAGCCAAATATACAATGCTGCGTATTGAGAAACTGGAAAGGTTACCATTCACTATAGCCGAATCACCATCAACTGAATGGCTAATTCATGGCCAAATCACTCTGCCAAAGAGGAACTCCCTTCCTCATCAAAAGACAGTATCTTCCATCTTTTGGGGGAAGAAATGTTCTCTCCGCTTAACATCAGACACCCGAGAAGCTCGGAATGGTGGCCACAGGAACATGTGGCCAAATTCATTAAGAAATGGCTGAGAAACCTTTTAGAAAGAGATACCAGAAACATGCTCAGAGCTGAATGCTCCAGACCTTCAATTCCGGACAAAACCTGCCAAACACCTAATTTAGACCCGGAATTAATCAAATTCCTTTTTAAACTCGGCAGAGACCCGAGAAAAGGCATGGAGAGATCCCTGAAAGGATGCCAAGATCGCCTCCTAGACATCCTGGGCCCTCTAGCCAGGATTATCGACTCTGCCGAGGAGAGCCATATTAACGCTACACCCCTTGACACTAACTTAATTAGGGGATGGAGCCAAAGGGCGATGATTCTACTGGGTAACGCCAACGCCAGCCTTAACGCAGACTCCAGAGATCTGGAAGGGGACAGAATTGATTTTTCTTTGTTTATGATGAATCCTAAACTTTCTAGGAGATCCATCACAGTCTTCAGGTCTTTGGCTAGTTGTGAAGGATCTTGAGACATTATAAGAATGTCGTCCAAGTAAATGATTAAACGAATGCCCCTTATTCTTAGAGATGAGGCAACAGCTCTCATGACCTTGGTGAAGCACCATGGGGCAGAGGAGAGTCCGAAGGGGAGAGCCTGAAATTGGTAAAGGTGATTTTTCCAGACAAATTGAAGAAAGGGTTGGTGGGATTCGGCCATAGAATGGTGAAGTAAGCATCCTTTAGGTCCAGTTTGACTAGCCAGTCTCCCTCTAGAAGTAAATCCCTCAAGAGATGGATTTACTTCTAGAGGGAGACTGGCTAGTCAAACTGGACCTAAAGGATGCTTACTTCACCATTCCTATGGCCGAATCCCACCAACCCTTTCTTCAATTTGTCTGGAAAATCACCTTTACCAATTTCAGGCTCTCCCCTTCGGATGGTGGTCTTGCAATGATTTAATGCTGTTTTTGTTACAGTTTATTACTGTACTTTTTATTAACAGTACTTGTTTCATCTCTTGTTCCTTTTAGCTTGATAAGCTTGACACTATTTTTTACATTCAAGAGATATTTACTTCTTTCTCTTTTCAGGTAACGCTCCTTAACTGTGTGTCGTCTGGCCTTTGGTTTTACCTTCGTTCTTCCTTCTCCTTCATCCTGCTCATCAGAAGATCGTTTTGATGTTTCAAGTTTCATGAACTTATTTTCCTCCACATTTAAAAGAGGCAGATTGTTGATGGCTCATGCCTTTCATGTGTTGCTATTGTTCTATCTGGAACCTTTTAATATTGTGATGTAAGCGGCTGCTTGGACTTCATTAAAGGAATAATGCATAATGTCTGCCTCCGTGTCTTTAATGAAATCCAGATTCTCTAGTCATGGTAATATGAGAATCGCAATTCATGGCCAAATCACTCTGCCGGTCACTACGTTTCAGTTTCAATATTGCCTTGAGCAAAGGCAGGCAGGCAAATATGAAAAGATGGGTAAGGGTTTCATTAAGGAAACTTGGGAGTTACCATATAGATACCGATGCCGGAATGGGGATCGAGAAGTATTTCTGAGCGGTGCAAACTGCAAGAACGCTTTAAGCGGTTCTCTCATGTGTCAGGATATTTCACTACACGGAGCCTGTAGCGGTTCAGTAGCAAACCTATCGTGTCACAAGGCAGGGACCCCAGCGGCCACGATCACACCGGTTTTCCAGCTGCTCTCGAATGGGAGCTACTTGATGCTAAATGATCAAGGTTGCTGTGGGATTCTTCCGGGCGTCGCCTATCTGGTCACTGTTAACTCCAGGGTTACTTGCTGTATGCAAGTATTGTTTCCGCCACTGAACACAGTCAGGGAGGTGCCGCTATGGCCTTCACTGAACATTTCTTTCATACAATTTGATACTCTGAGCAGACTGCAAGCCATGCTTTTACAGCAAACCGTGCCCTTAACTCTCCTCGAGAAACCTTTGAACTTCAAGTTGCAAGGACCTCGACTGAGATACAGGCGCTTATACGTACAAACTGCCCCTATCATTTCGTAGAAATGGTGGGACGTATCTTCAATATGTCTGATACGAGCGGCATTGTACACCTATTTAAGACCATAGGGTCAGGATTGTTAAGCACCTTTCAGACAGTCCTCGGAGTAATCCCAAATTTTATACACTCCGTATTGGGAAGCGTATTTGGAGGACTCCCGCTTATCCTATTGCTGATTGCAGTGGTCCTATTCATAATACTACTGCTACGCAATGGACGGCCCAATTCCCGAGGGAATGGCGAACATGCTCCTGGAGCGGAAATACCGTGAATGCATGGTACAACTTCTGGGCATTTCTTGCCTGCGAGAACTCAATGCCTCCTGGTTTCTATCCTTTCGACCAGTCTGGGTAGACTGCATCTTACCTGTTCTTCGATGCCTGTTTTGCGGAGAAGAATGCACGTTGGATCTTTGTCTAACATTTCCATCAGATGCGCCTCCGGACACGGATGCAATGCTGGACCCTATAAAGGCCTGTGCTCTGCGTTGTCCCCAGCGGCTTCCAATTCTGATTAACGCATTCCTGGAGAATCCACAGGTGCCGTTTGCTCCTGCTGGGTTAGGTGACTCCTCCACAGGCACAGTTAACTAAAATGGGTGAAGAGGGTCCTCAGGCGCTCATACAAATTCACAACAATAAATCTAGTAAGAAACAGTTACACATATCCTGCGGTGCATTCAAAGAGGGAGAACATCCACGCGAATTTCCCTATTTTTCAATCAAAGATTGAACAAAGCGTTTTACAATTTCTGAAGCACACGCAACTTATAATAACACAGCAGTACAGTAATATGCAGGAACAAATGATTCCGTTTCTTTGGGCTTGTTCGGTCCTTTATTACACAAGATCTTCCATTCCCTTACGCCAACGCGTTTCGTCGTCTTTGGGCATGAACCCTATGACTTCCTCAGGGCTGGAAGTAATACAGACAGTCTTGTTGTAATACACCAAAATTAAATATAAATAAATTTTACATGATGTAAGCCCACACATAACCTTTGTGCGTCAAGGGACTAGTCAAAACAGAGAAATTGTGCATATGTTCCATGCTAAAAAAAAATTCGTAAGCAAAATAAATATACATTACTAAAGTTCAGAATGTTCAACCAGTATTTTCATAAACATCCAATTCCACAATGTCACCTTTGTGTAAGTGAGTCGGCACAAAACCATAAAAATAGCCAATGTGCAATTAATTGTTGATGAACCACAAGTGCATTGCAAGCTCCATTGCAACACGAATACATTAAAAATTAAAAGGATGGTACCTTAATATATTACTCCATAATCATCTCTGCAAAGACTAAATTGACATAAAAAGCCTAAATTAGCTTAAAGTACACAAGGCATGATGTATCAGTTATTCATTACGTCATATTATAATCACAAATCGCCATACTCTCAAGGTAAGGCTTACCTCTATATTCAATCTTGATTCCAAGTAAAGATTCTCTTTATAAAGTAACTCGAAGTCTTTAGTAAAAATTGTGAAACCCCAATCGCGACCCTGTAAGGGAACGCAAGATATTCTTAAAAACTATTCCATGCAATCCTTTAATATCACAGTATCAATATTAATGCTTACCCGTCGGTATCATTAAATATCTAACATTCAAGCCGTCAATATTCCAATTTTCATAAATTAAATCTTCACATCGATAAAGTGATTTCAACATATGCAAATGGTCCCTGGAGTATGGGCCACAAAAACAATATCCATATCACTAATCGAACAAATAAATCGTTTCCCTTATATCAAATTAACAAGGTATTTTACACTTACCGCTTGTATAATAGACAAGCGAATCCAGGTCAAAGTGTCTTTGATGCTGAGAACAGGAACGGAAACTCTAATTCCGCTAATTACAACAGGTCCCTGCAGTACGGGGTATCCTGTAAAGAAATAAAGGAAAGCGCGGCCGAGTATCAGTACCGGCTTCTAAAAAACCACAAACTTCTAATATAAATAAGACCCGCAACGTTGCACATACCTGTAACAAAGTATCTTCGTGCCGCACCCTGATAAGGTGAAGACGGACTCCTCGTCCCGTTAGGGATTCAAAAAGCATTCCCAGAAAGCAAAAAGGTGACTACAATACCAATACCACCAGCGCCATATTGGAATGGGTAATAAATGGTGAATCAACTATTTCTATGTCGAAAAACAAGCGTATGACATTGCCCCCTATTTAAGTTATGTCGAATATGTTCATCGATCTATCTTTATGAAACAGAACTATAGGGAATTCGAAGGTTTAGAGTCCTTATAGTAGATTAATTATAAAGGAATTACATACCAAAAACAAAAAAAGGTAAAAGTAAGGAGTGGTCACAAATTACTCCTAGCTCACAAATTATATGAAAAAGTTATTATTTTTAACCCGCAACGTTGCACACCCCCATTACCAATTGTCCACATTTGCCACACAACGAATAAGGCGAAAGCACTATACAAATTTTTTAGAAGTTCAAATGTCATTCACCCAAATTAATTATATGACCACGATGCAAATATCATCAGCGCCATATTGGAAAAGTTCTAATTACCGTAAATCTAATAAACATTACGTATGAACATGCGAATATCACTGCCCTGTATTAAAAATTCTGTTATTGGATTACACATAAAGGTCCAATATTTTGACCCTAAACAAATGAGTACTGTAAATCAATGACTATTTTTAAACGATATCAAAATAGAAGAAACCTTGACCTATTAGTACGATTAAAGCTAATAAATCTTATTATGATACAAAGCAAAATTAAACATTCAAATACTCCATTAATCCCAAGACCGCCTTCTATTAAAATGCAATCTCTTCCTACTCATGCCTCATTTGCTGAGATATTCTCACAATACCTCACGCCTTTCTATTCAAGTGTACAGATGGCGAGCTATGTCTATACACTATAGACAATGTAAATAGATAAACCCACGCCGTTGAATGCTACAGCCATTAGTCACCAAGAAAATACTGCAATTCCTGATCATAATTGAGCCCCTCCTCCACGGCCCGCAAACGCATGATCCACCGCGCCTCATGCCTCCGTAATTTCAGCTCTCTATTTCCACCACGTGGATCTGGTTTGATATGTTCTATGCCATAGAACATAAATGTTTTATTAGGACCTTGTGCAGTACAATTATAAACATGTTCAGCAATAGGGTATCTTAAATCGTTGTGCTTTATCGCTCGCATATGTTCTCCAACCCGATCTTTTAGTGCCCTTATAGTGCTCCCCACGTAGATTTTAGCACACTTGCATGTAATAACATAAACTACATATTTTGTGCCACAATTGATATTAGTCAATATGGTGTAAACCTTTCCCGCACTGTCTTTGAATTGCTTGATCTTGTGTTCAGCAAACCTACACATCCCACAATGACCACATTTAAAAAAAACTTTGGAAAGCTCAGTTAACCATGGTTCCAACTCAGTTTTAATAGGATAACTGGGACTCAGTAAAGTACCCAAAGTCTTACCCCTTCTAAATGTAATCTGGGGTTTGTCTGTTAAAAATTCCCGCAAAGTTACGTCTGCCTGCAGGATGTGCCAGTGTTTATTCAAACTTCTGCGTAATGCAGTACTGATGTGATTGTAGTCTGTAATCAATCTAATCTGCACAGTGGACTGATTATCAGTGTGTCTAGGTCTCAAAGTAGTGATCCTTTTGATCTTCATGACCCTTTCCTTAGCCGCCTTGATATCACGGTTAGGGTAACCTCTCTGAAAAAAGCGCTTCTCCATATCCTTTATACAGGTAAAAAAATGTACATCTTCGCTACAATTGTGCCTGGCTCTAACCATCTCCCCGTAGGGGATGGCCTTAATCTGATGACGGGGGTGTGCACTTTTCGCATGTAGTAATGAATTACAGGCAGTAGGTTTCCGATACATCTTACTCTGAATTAATCCATCTTTAATATACAGTTCCACATCAAGAAATACCACACTCGTGGTGCTCGAATGGGTGGTGAATCTGATATTCATGTCATTAATATTTAAATATTCAATAAAATCTTTGAGTAATTGCTCTGTACCTGTCCAAATCATAAGACAGTCATCAATGAACCGCCCCCAGTAGAGGATGTGTTCATTCCAACGACTACCTGCTGTGCCCCAAATCATTATCTCTTCCAACCAGCCCATAAAAATGTTCGCATAGGCAGGTGAAAATTTAGAACCCATAGCGACGCCTTGGATTTGTCTAAACCATTGATCTTTGAACAGAAAAAAATTATTCGTAAGTATAAGTTCTGTCATAGCCAGTATCATTTGTGTGTATTCCCAATGGCATGCCGGTCTTTTAGACAAAAAGTGATACAATGCCTTAAGTCCCAGTTCATTCAGTATGCTAGTATATAATGACACAACGTCAAGAGTTACCAAGATCATATCAGGGTCCCATGTAATATCTCCCAGTAGATTCAGAATATGTGTAGTGTCCTTTATATACGAGGGTAGATTTACTACTATTGGTTGCAAAAATATATCTACAAATTGTGATATACGTTCTGTCGGTCCCCCAATTCCAGATACAATGGGCCTCCCTGGTGGAAATGGGAGGTCCTTATGAATTTTCGGCAATGTGTATAAACACGGATATCTTGGCCGGGTCACTTTTAATTACAAAAATTCATCATCGTCTAGCAGACAACTATCATGCCATTTTTTAAGATGTCCATTAATGGTAGCCATTAAGGAGAACATAGGATTATGAGCAACCTTCTCATAGCACTCAATATTGTTCAATTGTAAGTAGATTTCATTATCGTAATCAATACTATTCATTACCACTATATTCCCCCCTTTGTCTGCTTTTCTGATAGTCAAGTCTGAATTTGCCATTAGTAGCTTTAGAGCCTGTCTCTGCTGTGGGGTAAGATTATCTCTAAAGGGACTCATTAGAGGTCCCCTTTTCACCCTACTATTGTCCAAATCATTAATAACCAATTTATGGAAAATTTCCATATTGTTACCGCTAGTAAGGTTAGGAGACCAACGAGATTTAGTCTTAAGCCCACTTGATATTGATAGGTCTGGTCTAATATCCAAGTCTTCCAGTACCTTCCCAATTGTCACAGGGTCTTCTTCCAGCTCAGTAATAGAAAGTAAATTAACAGTATCTTGTATGTCTTCAATGGTTAAATCACTAGTCACCTTATCAAATAATGCTGGGTTTGTATCTTTATTATGAATAGGGTTCATAGAGAAATATTTTTTACGTTTCAGGCGTCTTATGAACTTAAACAAATCAATCTTTGCAGTACATAAATCACCAGTAGACTCTGGGCAAAATCCTAGTGCTTTCTTGAGTAATGATATCATTGCTTCAGTAAGTATACAATCTGACAAATTCACCACCTCAACCTCTTTATTTGTGTCTGAAACTATTGTTCCTTGTCCCAAGAACGTGTTTTCATCCCCAATCTGTCTCCTTCCGATCCCGCCCCTCTTCCCACGCCTGGTTTTCTTACGTTGACCGATGTTTTGGTCTGATTTCGATTCCCTCGTTTTATGCGATTTATCTCTTGCATGAAGGAAGAGTTGCCTAAAGGGTGTAGTTGTCTCACTAGTGTTCCGGACCCCCCTTCAGTTTCACTTTCACTAGTTGGTATTGTACTCAGAGAGGTACTACTGGAACTGGTGGATAATGGTTCAGACGGTTGTTTGTTCTTATCTGTCTGGATTAGAAAGTCATATTTGCTAGAGAAGTTATAGACCCTCCCACTATTGTAATCCACTTCGTCCCGTTTTAATTTACGAGCTTTTCTCTGTTTGATGTAATTCTGATGGTTTGATAGAACTGTCTTCAGAATATCATAGTTTTTGGCTGTAGGTTCTGGCATGTTAAGTGCCTCAATCTCAGACTCAAGTTGTGCTATTTCAGTTTGAAGTTTCCTTACTTTCCTCTCTGCATTCTCTATCAGAATGTCCATTAACTTCATAGAACTGGATGTCAATTCCTTTTCCCAAATGTTGAGTAGGTCTTCGTCCAGATTATCGTATATCGGTATGATCTGTGAACGAAGACCTCTTTGGATCCTATTCAGTTTAACATATTGTTTCAAAGTGGTCCCTTTGCACAGGTTATCAAATAACTCTGCTGCCATCCTATCCCGCTCCAAATTGTCACTCATTCTGAATATGATAACAGTAATGTGCTTATAGAGCTGGTAACAACTGCCGCACAAGCTGTCGCAGCATCGACTAATGGCAGTGCTACATTCCACTATGTGCGATTGACATTCTCTATGAGGCGTTGGATTTGTCGTCTGCATTAGCTCACACAGATAATGTTATGCTTCCCAGCCAGGACACTTAATCTCGAATTGGCTCATCGCGTCCTGGGAAAGAATTCGGCTTCTCCACTCATTTTCATAATAAGCGAGCAAATTTGGAACATTTCATAAATTGACACTTTCGCTTGAGAAAAGCATGGCCTTCTTCCGCTTTGAGTGAAGCAACTTATATAGAGAAACAAAATAGACATTTCTTTTTTTTTAGTGGCAATTAGAAATAGCTGAATTATAAAAAAATTTGAAATATTTTTAACAATTTTAAAACCATGTTTTTACTTGCTTTTAAAATGTTTTTAAATTGTCCAGATTTTAAGTATGGTCATTGTCATCCTGTTCGGAAGAGGAGTGGGTGTTATGTCCCGTTTAGAGGTCCTAATGTAGACCCTTTCATACATGCCCTAAAATGGACGTATTCGTATTTGCCCTAATACGGTCATATTCGTACTTGCCATATTATGGTCAAAGCCGCTTATGCCCTATTACGGTCATAACTGTACATATCCTATTATAGTCATGATTCCTTATATAGGCATGATCTTTCACCTACATTGCTCCTCGCTAGTACACAACGAGCTCTGAGGGCTGAACGTTATGTAGTCTGTGGTTTTGAATACAGCAGGGTTTTTCCCAAACACAGGCCCACACTGTACTCATCAATTATGCATGGCTCTCTAGGAATACACCACCTGCATAATATGTATGTACAAAGTTCACCCCTGACGTCTTCCTCAAGTCTAACAAGGGCCAATACAAACCATACGAAGCAACTAGAGTCTTCAGGGTATAAATACACCACATCTTACCCCGGTAAGACAGAGGGAACCGAGACTTCCATGCTGACACACTGACCAGAGACGCTGAGGCTCCTGCATGCAGTTGCTCCAGCTGACATCGGTCTAACACAGCCCTTGCGGGGTGTCCAACTCGAGACCAGGACGGGGTCCCACACTCTCTCTATTCAGGTATGGGGGTTCGACTAAATCCTAGAATGATTCTTGGCTCTTAGGCTTTTAGACCTACACATATGCTAGGTACACTCAGGTACATCTAGTTAGGCATCGTAGGAGTTCGCGCACTTTCATAATGCTTTTTATATTCATGTATGTATTCATGACTATTGCAATATGGTAGAACTGTTCTATCCCTTTGCGTTTATCGTACTGCTGATAATATATCTCTGCTATTGTCTGCTGGTTGCCGCAGCACATATATTTTACACTAGAATAACAACTGTTCAATAAATACTTATTGAAACGCCCAGACTGTTTATTCTGTGTAACTCTCTGAGACAAACCGAATAAGTAAGCACGAGTGACTGAGCGAAAAGTAGTATATTGTTTCCACGATTTTGAGGAATTAGGGTTGTCATGATCTAAGGTTGCCAGAAACTAATCTCTCCCCGATAAGAGGAGATTCTAGTGGCACTGTGAGCTAGCTAATGCAAATCAGGCTAACATACACGGTGGGGGTGCACAGAGTCAGTCTAACACCAAGCCCACAGTTTATGTTATCCAAACGCGCAGGTCCTGCATGGGTACCATAGGAACTACACGACAGTACCTAGACCCCCTGAATATTTGAGCAGAACTCTGTAATATTCAAGCACCACACACATATATTGGAAGTACTGTGCGGTATCATGGCAGCACCATTACATATCCCTCTAAATGACAGACAATACAATAAAGTCTGATTTGCTACTATTATACCATATTATCAACAAGTGGGCCTTATTTTATTTCTTTACATAATCATTACCTAGTTGGCACATAAATAATAATGGACAAACAGTATCAGACTCTGCTTCTATTGTGGCAGAGATATGCCTTTGGTTCATCCAGTGTTTCTGATTGGCACATCACAGCTGAATAAAAGTAATTGTTCTGGGTACTAACTCAAAATCTGAATTACTGTATTACCTGGGAGCTCCCTCTCAGGACATCTCAAAAACCTTTGGTTTGCTAATTGTTTTTGAAATTTTTGTTGGAAAAGCAAACATATCTCCTAATTTGAGTGATTTACAAATAATGAGACTGAGAGAAATCGCACATGTCACATATATTGAATTTGGTCAAACTTATGTGGTGCCCAGAGTCTGGAAGAACAGCCTCCTAATTTTCCTCACAGGTGTACTACTCCATAATACTATAGCTTAAGGATGATCAGCACACACAATTTGCCATTTATAAACATATAATGTATACCAATTGAATCACAGGATGCATTAACTTAATTCACGTATATTTCTTTTTTCAAATAAATTTCTTTATTCAAATCTTCTTAAAACTGACTTTCTCAATGTAGCCAACGTGTTTCGTCTCTTTACGAGAGACTTCTTCAGGGCTACAAAATACAAACAATACACACACATAATTAAAATCAATTATAAAAATGGTGAATTGGTAATAAAAACACAGTACCATACATGTTACCATTATATGTGATGCTTATTGCTTAATCAATTTTATAAACATTTTTCAAACCTTGATCAATCTCTTTCTCAATAAATTATCCACTATATACATCCCATTTATTAATTAATTCATTTTATGCAGGACATCCTATCATAGTCACCAAAGCTAGTTTTTCATTCTTTTTCCGTTTGTCTCTGATTAAATTTAAACAGACGGTATTAGATTCTATGGGGTTTTCTACATGATTTAGACATTAGATTTGAGCTAACAGTGTTTGATTCTCGGAGGGTTTCTACATGGTTTAAAGACTTAACAGTTTAATCAATATGAAGAGGATATACCCTGGAAAGCATTAATAATTCATAGTTGTGCTATCACCTGCATTCCTATCAATTTATTTTTAAGAACATTTCCTTATCGCACAGTCATTTTTTTATACATCACGGTAAATCTAGTTATTTCACAGTGTTTTCAAATTACAAATGATAGACTTTCGTGGTTTAAAGACATCCCACAATTTATGTACCTTAGTGTGTTGTTAACGTCTAAGTACCACAGATGACTTGTTTATTCGTGTCCAGAGGATCTGTGTCTAATCAGGAAGTCCTATCATCACTCCAGAGCATGCATGTATATTTGGCATACATCGTACACTTGCTGTCGCTTAATTCATTAGGTCTAAAAAATGATTATTAAATTGTTAATTATAATGTTGCTATATCGTCTAGAATGACATCAGTGATTCTTGAAATCAAATATTAAATAATGTACCTCACATAGCTATATTATAATCCCTCTCATCTGGGCAGAAATTAATTTCTCAAAGCGCATCTTTCCAAGCCTGTGTTGGCATTATGATCTGTTAGGGTTATGGAAAAAAATAATACAATTATATTACTAATCTGCCCCCCTCCAATACATGTCATAGTTCCAAAAGTTGCCATTATGCTTTAGAGATGTTGGTCCAGTTAATTTCTTCACATTAATTTTGACCTGAACAGTGTTCTGTCCTGGTCGTGATTATTATGGCATATGATACAATTTTCCTAAACCACGTCCTTATGGCTACTTGCTTAGAATCCTCATAGAAATCCCTTCTCCTCGAACTATCGTACTGCCCTTTATAACATATCCAGGCGTGTATTATAAATATAACACAGCACACCCACCTTGCTGTAATGCGGGTCCCTACATGGCTGCTGGTGGGTATGGTAAATCCACCAGCAAAATATAAAATCATCATATACGAGTTTGTGGCTGCCAACCAAAATAAGTATAAATTGGAGAAAAATGTAATTCCCGTTCCAACCGAAACACTCCCCACATAACTATTGAGTTATCTTCTGCCCCACTCACATGACGGTTTACAAATATGAGGTGCCCCGTAACCCCTTTGTTTCAACTAACACAAAGACCCGGCATGAATTGGTGCTGAAGAATTGATAATCATACACATGAAGGTATCAGCCTTATGAAGAGATAAGTTTATTCCAGGAAGAAAGAAGATCCCATCCTTCCAGCTGGCTGAGTCAGATGCAACTGAATCTCAAGACCAGTGACCAGCTACACCAGGTTCTATCACCACAGTGTTTCTTCAAATGAATACATACACAGGCAGGATAAAGCTAGATGAAAGAAGAAGTTAATGCACTTTATTACACACCTTCCCTCTTTATATTAGAACTAAAAAAACAAATACCTTATAGTACACTACATAATGGCTAATCCTACAAAGCATGAAACAAAATATAACATTACTATGTGGCTGGTCCTACAAGACATAGAACAAAATATAACATTACTATGTGGCTGGTCCTACAAGACATAGAACAAAATATAACATTAATATGCTTGTTTCATAACAAAATCTTTGAACTTGGAGGGTTGTTTTATCACTCTTTTCTCTCTCTGTTGTAAGAGACCTGAGGATGGAGGAGGTGACAAATTCATATGAGAGGATTGACCAGAATTAAGATTACAAAGTAAAGACTTGTTTTTGATTACAAAAACTCTGTTTAGATTCCAAATACGAGAGTTTTCAGTCTTTATGGCATTGGTTAACAGTTTGACCACCCTATGTGGTCTTTGGAACAAACCTGACGCCTTTCTGCCAAGAGGTGCCTTGGTCATGACCCAGTCACCAACATTTACCGGAGTAACTTTGACCGATTTTCTTGCATCATAAGTTAATTTCTGTGCATTTACCTTTTTCCTTTCTTTAAGTTTCCATTTATCATCTGAGACTGTTCTTCCTTTACTTGATTCAGCCTCATTGACCCAAAAGGGTGCAATCAAAGTGTTAGGATGTCTTCCCCTGAACAATTCAAAAGGAGTACATCCAGTAGTTGCATGAGGAGATATTCTATACATCTCCACCTTTTTATTGAGTTCTTCTTTCCAGTCCAAAGAGTTTTGTTTGGACATGGAAATAGTTTCTTTCAGAACACGGTTAAAGCGTTCCACCATACCATTCGTTTCTGGATGATATAGTGAACCCTTTACAAGCTTGTAAGAAATTCTCCATATCATTAGAAACAAATTGAACCCCATTATCAGTAAGTAAGAAACCAGGTAAACCTTCACGTGCAAAAACTTCTTTAAGAAAAGAAATAACATGATTAGTATCAATGCTCTTAGTGATCTTAATCTCCGGCCACCTGGAAAACATATCTATGAGGACAAACACAAAATTCTCAGAATCATTCCCTTGAATGGGACCCAAAATGTCCAAAGCTAATTCAACCCAGGGTCCTTTTGGGCGTTTTCTGATAATCATGGGTTGTACCCTAGGCTTAAGACATTTTTCACTTAAAGTGAAAGGTATGCATTCTCTCACAAGACGTTCAACCTGGCCACCAGTAGTTGAGTCTGAGTCTCTCTTTGGTTTTTGACATATCCTGATGTCTTTGATGAGCCAATTCAAGCAGTTCACTGCGAAGGACTACAGGCGAAACCAATCTAGTCCCTCTAAAAATCAAACCTTCACATTCTGATAATTCATCCTTGACATTCCAATATTTTTCAGACTCCCCTTTGGTTTTTCTATTCCACCCTTCTTTAAGTAGAGAAGACAACTCCAACAACTCTTTATCAGAAGCACATTCTTTACGCCACCTGCTTTCTTTCACTCCATCACTCTCAACATTACAAACCCATTCATTAGACTCTGGTTCTTCACAACTCAAATGTTCATCTTCACGTGGCACAAGTCTTGATAATGTATCAGCTATCCTGTTACGTGCTCCAGGTAGATACTCAACATTAAAATCATAACCTTGAAGGGCCACAACCCACTTGGATATTCTGCCAGAAATGGCATCAATACCCTTTTTTTTTTTAAACCTCACAGAGGGGTTTATGGTCCGTTCGTATAGTAAATGTTGTGCCCCACAGGAGATTTTTGAGTTTCTTGGTAGCCCAATGTACCGCAAGTGCCTCTCTTTCTATGACCGAGTAACGCAATTCCGCTCCCCTAAGACTCCTTGAGAGGAACAGAATCACATTCTCAGAATTACCACTCTCTTGTTGTAAAACAGCCCCCAAACCGTTCATGCTGGCATCAGTCATAAGGATAGATTTCATGGAGGGGTCAAAACTGCTTGACCTTGGAGTCCTTTTGAGTATGTCTTTTATCTGTAAAAATTCATCCTCACATTCCTTAGACCAGACAAAGTCAACACCTTTACACAGGAGTCTCCGCATATTGAGACACTTTTCAGCGAAGCCTTTCACAAATTTGCTCTAATATTCAGCCATTCCAAGAAATTTCATCAATTCTTCTTTACTTGTAGGAGACGTTAAATTTTGTATTGTCTCCACTAACTCAGCCTTGGGTCCACTCCTTGTCCAGATATGGTGTGACCTAGATAATCAATTGAGGACTTACTAAATTTACATTTATCTATCCTAACAGTGAGATTGTGTTGATGGAATTTCTCCAAAACTTGCTTGAGTCTGAGATCATGTTCTTCCTGATCTTTCGCGTATATTAAAACATCATCTTGGTAAATTTTTACACCTGCCTGTCCTCTTAACACCTTTTCTAAGGCCCTTTGAAATACTGAGGCTGCCGACACCAACCCAAAAGGTAGTCTTATAAACCTGAAAGTTCCAAACTGAGTTATAAATGCAGTGTAGTCTTTGGAATCCTCATCCAACTTAATTTGATGATATGCAGACTTAAGGTCTACAGTGGAGAAAACCTTCGCACCTTGTACCAGCATAAGCATATCTGAGATTTTAGGAAGTGGATACCTGTCCACCACAACTTGTTTATTGAGTTCCCTCAAATCTATGCATAAGCGGAGACTGCCATCAGATTTTCGTGCGGCAACTACCGGAGCCAATCACTGGGTCCCTTCAACTTCTTCAATTATTCCATCAGATTTAAGCTTCTCTAATTGAGATTTCATCTCATCTCTCACCGCAAGAGGGACACCACGAACTTTACCAACAACTGGTACAGCTCCAGATACAAGTCATATTTTATGAACATAGTCTCGCAGACAACCCAATTCGTTCCTAAATACACTGGGAAAGGTCCTCTTCAAATTTAAAGTGTATTCATCACTATAGTTTTGGGTGTTAATTTCTTCTACACAGAAATTTTCTTTCAAAATTATGGGAGGATCACTGTTGGGGTCTAACATCACTCCCAAATCTCTTTGATGAAACCAACTTAGGATGCTATCACCTTTGTGTGATACATAAACTTTGCCAGAAATGTACCGCCTCTTGTATTCAATCAGCCATGAAAATAACCTATGAGCTTGATAGGCTCTCCACCATAAGCACTGGGTTGAATGTCAGCTCTCAAGATCTTTACTTTATTTTCCAGATTGTGCATATAAAATTGTCTAGAGACAATAGTAATTTTAGCTCCTGAATCAAACAACCCTCTAGTACCTTGCCCATCAACTAATACTTCATCAAGGGGTCCCTTTTTACTATTGTCAGTTACTTGTGATACAATTTGACCACAGTCAGAATCGGAATCACTATCACAAGGTGGATCATGTGAAATGACGTTAACTTTCGCCTTATACTTTTTAGCTTTACAAACAGTAGTGAAATGCCCAACCTTTTTACAATTCAAACATGTAGCTTTTAAAGCTGGACACTTCTTGTCGTTGGCAAAGTGACCTAAATTACCACAACGATAACACTTAGGTTGAAAGTTGACCTTTTTGAAATCATGAGAAACTTTCACATCAGGCTTAACATTGTATCCTTTTTTTTACATGTTTCTGTTTGGAAAAGGACTTAACCTCACATACAGTTTCATTCTTTGTTTCATGTTTCGTTATGACCTCTACACACTTTAAAGAATGTTCTATCTGTTTGGCAATAGTTAACACCTCATCTAACGAGGGATCATCCTTTTGCCAAATGTCATCCCTGACTTTTTGGACATTGCATCCCAACATGAATTGATCTCTTATTCTCTCTTCAACCAAAACTCCAAACTTACAAGAGGATGCTAATTTCCTTAAAGAAGTTACATAATTTTCAACAGATTCTCCATCATTTTGGTCCTGCGACCAAAATGGTATTGTTCCAGAATTGTGCTTACTTTTGGTAGATAGTGCCTGTCTAATTTTAAAATGCAAATTTCATACTCATTTAAATCTGGTTCATTAACATCAGGTAAATGGTCAAAAACATCTTGCCCTTCAGAGCCAAGGCAGTGCAGAAGAAGAGCTGTTCTCCTTTCTGCGCTAAGGTTGGTGCCACATACTTTTGCGTACCTTTCAAATACTTTTTTCCACTTCTGCCACCTGATGGGTGGATCACCAGGAGAAGAAAGGAAAAAAGGAGGGGTAGAAACATTTTGCATGGTTAGAGCACAAATGAAGAGAAATGCTAAGTAGTAACATTCAAAACACAAACATAGTTGAGGAGAATTAGCATTTAAACCTCAAATGACACATTAGGAAACCAATAAACCTAAAAAAAAAAAATGTGGTTAGAATCCTGAAAAAGAATAGCATAAATGAAGACAGAGTGGACAACTCTAACTGATGTAGTCCATAAACGCTGAGGGAATTAATTATTGATGTGGAGAATGAAAGTCATATATAATTAAAGAAAAAAATAAAAGTATTATTATGCTAAAAAAAAAAACATTTTAGTCTTTCAGAAGCAAGTTATTTAATGAGAAAGTTAAATTGAGTACCAAAGTTTTCAGATGAGATGCAAATTGTTGTCTTGAAAATCGAGACGAATGAAAATGTTCTCAGTAAAAGAAATCCCTCGTCGATGTAAAGAAGCAAAAATGGCCGTCACATTGTATACGCAAGGTCAAACGTGATGTGAGGTTTGAAAGGGCAAGGTTCATGAAATGACGTTCTCACAACGCCGATTAGGTGCGTGCGCAGAATCGAAGATGAAACACGGAATGGAGCGGCAACGCTGAAGAAACAAAGCCAGGTAAGAACGTGCGTGCGTATTGTTGAAGTTGAGCGGGTTGGAAATAAGAATCTTGGAAAGCAACAAAACCGTTGTTACTGATGAGTCAAACCCAGAAATTTGGAAAATGCGATTCCGTTGTTGTTCAAAGCTAGATACAAAACAAGAGTCTGATGAACTCATAAAAAACACACACGCATAAAAATAAAATGTCAACTGTTGTTTTTGCATTTGTTTTTGCATTGAATCATCCAAGGCACAAATACTTAAATTTGAAACGAGGTAACAAGTTGAAAATGACCACTCCAATCGTTGAATGCACCACAATAAGGTCCATATGGAAGCGCACAAATTACAGAGGCAGTAATTCTAACATGTAGTAGAACAGCCTCAAGTGTAAAATCCGAAGAATTAAGCTCAACTATGCCCTTACGAATCACAGTTAAAAAAGTAAGGTTTCGTATAAAAGTGAGCCCAAAGTCACGTGCCAAAATCCTATGTCTTCGCCTCTAGGGAAAACGAAATATTTACTCTCCCAAACGTGCAAGTGAGCCCGCACCGGTCCTCCCAACCAAATAGTATAAACGGTGAGGAATGCGGCGAATGCTCCCAACCCACAGGGAGGTAATAAATTGGTTGAGCCCGCACTAAAGACTCCTAACCCAATATTGATTAGATGAAAGGGTGAGACATGCGTTAAAATGCTCTAACCCAATTTAAAAACAAAACTCACATGAATTCATCTTTTCTTCTTAGCGATGTTGGGATCAGTAGGTTTCTTCCAGATAATAATTAAATGTTGAGCTGTTCGTGGGATACGTTTCCTTCGCTCGTCGCCAGTGAAGAATTGATAATCATACACATGAAGGTATCAGCCTTATGAAGAGATAAGTTTATTCCAGGAAGAAAGAAGATCCCATCCATCCAGCTGGCTGAGTCAGATGCAACTGAATCTCACGCCAGTGACCAGCTACACCAGGTTCTATCACCATGGTGTTGCTTCAAATGAATACATACCCAGGCAGGATAAAGCTAGATGAAAGAAGAAGTTAATGCACTTTATTACAGTGCGAACCCTGTTTCTACAATGTATGTTAAGAAAACAAAATTGTTAATATTAAGCAGGAATTGTGACATTAAAAACACTAGTGATCATGTAGTTAGAGCCCACCAATAATTCCGCTGAGTAGCCAGTCAATTTCCCCGCATATAGTTATACATGTAAGGGTCTCCCTCTCCCAGACTCTTACCGTGCACTTAGTCAGCAGCAAGAAGTGTAATGCAACCGATTCAAAGAATTGCGCTCAGATTCTGTCGGCATTTAAAACCCATACTAAGTGCATAAAGCGCTGGAATTAAATGAATATAGAATCAATATTGACGTATATAGAACAGTCCAATAATTGGGATTACTCCACATTGCTCACCAGTATTTTTACAAATAGGGGTGCTGTAGTACAAGCATACTTCTTTTGGTGGGCAGCCACAAACGCGTATATCCATCCCACTTAGGGCAACAAAAGCAAAAAGCACAGATGATGGACGAATGATGTACAATGCAAACATTCACCCCCAGTCACAGATCTGGGCTTTATCCGTTGTTTCTTTGCTCACCACACCACCCCAGTTTGGACCATGCCATATGCAAATCAGTCTTGACCCTGTGCCTCATGGGAACAGTCCAGACTGAACTGCCAGGCCAGGCCCTCCTTGGACCGGAAAGAGATACCCAGGGACCAGTTTCAGGGTATCACACCTCAACAGCCAGGCTAGCTTGAATGCAATGACATTGTTCAGCATTCTGTTCATCAATTGTTCTCTCTTCATTTGTCCCCCGAGTGGGACGGGTATACCCAGACGTGGGTCCCATGCTCTCCATGCCACTATAGTCAATAGCCTGGCTGATGAGGGGTCATACCCCGGAACCAGTCACAGGATGCTTGTTTCTGGTCCAGGGAGGACCTGTCCTGGTAGTTAGGGCTGGACTGTCCCATGGCGAGCAGGGTCAAGACTGATTTACATATGGCTGGGTTTAAATTTGAATGGCATTGGGAGCAAATTAACGATGGATTTAGGCCCAGATTTCTGTACTGGGGTGAATGTTTGACATTTTCAGCATTCTGTCCATCAATTGTTCTTTTTGCACTTGTTACCCTGAATGGAACGGGTATGCCCAGACGTTTGTCCTATGTTCTCCATGCCACAGGACTTAAGCTAACCTAGCTGATGAGGGGTGATACCCTGGAACTGGTCCCAGGATGCTTGTTTCCTGTCCAGGGAGGACCTGGCCTGGCAGTTCGGGCTGGACTGTTCCAATGGGGAGCAAGGTCAAGACTGATTTGCATATGGCTGGGTTTAAACTGGAATGGCATGGAGAGCAAATAAATGATGGATTTTGGCCCAGATGTCTGTACTGAGGTGAATGTTTGACATTGTTCAGCATTCTGTCCGTCAATTGTTCTTTTTGCATTTGTCACCCCGAGTGGGACAGGTATGTTCGGACGTGGGTCCCATGCTCTCCATGCCACTGGCGTCAAGCTAGCCTGACTGATAAGGGGTGATACCCCAGAACCGGTCCCAGGATGCTTGTTGCCGGTCCATGGAGGACCTGCCCTGGCAGTTCGGACTGGACTGTTCCCATGGGGAGCAAGGTCAAGACTGATTTGCATATGGCTGGGTTTAAACTGGAATGGCATGGGGAGTAAACAAATGATGGATTTAGGCCCAGATCGCTGTACTGGGGTGAATGTTTGACATCGTTCAGCATTCGGTCCATCAATTGTTCTTTTTGCATTTGTCACCCCGAATGGGAAGGGTATGCCCAGACGTGGGTCCCGTGCTCTCCATGCCACTGGAGTCAAGCTAGCCTGGCTGAAGAGGGGTGATACCCCAGAACCGGCCCCAGGATGCTTGTTGCCGGTCCATGGAGGACCTGCCCTGGCAGTTCGGGCTGGACTGTTTGTGAGTTCCTGAGTAGAGCGAAAGGATCACGCAAGGAGGCAGGTTTACAGGAGAAATTCAGGTTTATTTCTTTGAAAGAAGAACCCATCCAAAGCTCCACATCCAGTCAAGGCTACAGTCCTGGTCATTTGAACTAATACATTCCATCACCTGGGAGACCAGGAGCAAGTACAGAACCCCTAGTCGCCATGACATATGACATCATCAGAAGAACCTGCTACATGCTGTGGCATGCAGGATACCACACACCTTCCCCCGTTCACATAAAAACACAAAAAACAAAATGAGTCAATGGGGAAAGGAGAAGTAACAGTAAACAAAACATTCAGGATACAAAGATCTTTTAACTATGAACTTTAAAATTTCTAGAAGAGATGCATCAAGAACCAGAAACTGTTCCAGTAACGGTAATGATAACACTCAAGATACAAAGTCTTTTAAATAGCATGGCCTTTTGGCAATCCTTGAAGAAAAGCGTGGAGAACCAGAAACAGTAAAGGCATCTTTACTAATTATAGATTTATCACAACATTCCTCCCCATTATACACACAGACTCTGTTCAAATTCCAAACCCTGTGGTCTTGAGTTCTGACAGCATTTTTTAACACTTTTATGACTCGTATGGGTTTAGAAGACTTGGCCTTGATACCAGGTTGCTTGATGACTACTAAGTCACCTACCGAGACCTTGGTTTCTTTAGTGGATTTCTTAGAGTCAAAGTATGATTTTCTGGATAAACACTTAGCTTCTTCTCTTTTGCGCCACTCTGGAATAACTATCTCTGATGAAGAGAGAGAAGCAGAACCTTCAAACCTGTCTTACCCAAGAGGGCTCAACCAACGTACAGGGAGACCTACCTCTAAACAGAGCAAAAGGCGTCTTTCCAGTCGTGCTATGTGGTGTCACCCTATAACTTTCAACCTTTTTTAGAACTTCTTCCTTCCAATTGAGACCAGCACCCTTGGCCCAAGAGATAGTTTCCTTCAACACCCTATTGAACCTCTCCACCATTCCATTTGTCTCTGGGTGATAAAGAGAACATTTCTTGTGCCTGATGCCACGACTTTTAAGAAATGTTTCCATTTCTCGTGAAACTAATTGGACACCATTATCAGTATGGATAGTTTCAGGATAACCCTCTTTGGCCATAAGAGATTCTAAGAATTTGATAACCTGCAAAGTCTCAATATTAGCAGTAAAGTGAACTTCAGGCCACCTGGAGAAAAGATCTATAAGCACCAAAATAAAACTTTGTTGACCATTAGAGTGAACTAGCCCAAGTAAATCCAAAGTGACATCTTTCCAGGGCCCAGAAGAAAGTTCTCTTACCACCATGGGCTGAACCCTTGTACATTTTGGCTTATCACTCATGGAACACACAATACACTCCCTAACAACTCTCTCCACATGTAGATCCATTCCTGGCCACCAGTAAGAAGAACGAAGTCTTTCCTTAGTTCTTGACATCCCAGAATGTGACTTGTGTGCTAACTCAATTAAAGTTTGACGGAGTTTAAGAGGAGGAACTAGTCTTGTACCACGTAGAAGAACACCATCACATACAGACATTTCATCTTTAAGACCCCAAAACTTGCAAGCCTATTCCGATGCTTGCTTCTTAGAGTGCCAACCATTTTGAATGAGGGACACAAGTTCAGAAAGAACAGAATCAGCAGATAAATCTATACGCCACTGATGTTCATCAATGATCCCATCCCCAACAACACAAACTTGAATATCATTATCATCGTAATCTTCGTCTTGTACATCATTTTCAACCTTTACCACAAGTCTAGAAAGTGTATCAGCTATACCATTCTCTATGCCAGGAATGTATCTTATGTCAAAGTCATACTCTTGAAGAGCTATGACCCATCTGGCTATTCTGCTAGACACCATATCTATCCCTTTCTTCTTGAAGATTTCACAGAGAGGCTTGTGATCAGTCCTTATCATACATTTGGTACCCCACAAAAACTTTTTAAGCTTCTTTACAGCCCAGAATACTGCCAAGGCCTCCTGTTCAATAACAGAATAGCGAGATTCAGCATCTTTGAGACAATGAGAGAGAAACATAATGGTTTGCATTCCCCCTTCACCTTCCTGCTGAAGAACAGCTCCCAAATCTTTGAGACTGGCATCAGTAGTGATAAAGGAGGTCTTTAAGGGATCAAAACTTTTGAGTTTAGGGGCACTACTGTGTTTTTCTTTTAAAGCCTCAAACTCAAAACTACACTCTTTAGACCACTTGAAATCTACCCCTTTCCTCAAGTGAGATCTCATGCAACAACTTTTCTCAGCAAAGTTCTCAATGAATTTATTATAATACTCAATCATTCCAAAGAACTTCATGAGTTCCTCCCTAGAGGTAGGAGCAGACATATGAGTGATGGTGTCTACGAGATTGGCCTTAGGAGCAATACCCTCACCTGAGACGGTATGTCCTAAATAGTGAATGGAGGACGTTCCAAACTGACACTTTTCAGCTTTAATTGTGAGGTTTGCTTCGCTCAATCTACCCAAAATGCTGAACAGACAATCCTCGTGTTCTCTGTGATCGTTCCCAAACACTAGGATATCGTCTTGGTAGATACACACACCCTTGCAGTCTTTAAGAAGCTTTTGCATTACACGCTGAAAGACGGACGCCGCCGACACAAGGCCAAACGGCATCCTTACAAACCTGAAAGTCCCAAAGGGTGTTATAAATGCTGTACAGTCCCTTGAGGCTTCAGCAAGTTCAATTTGGTGGTAAGCTGAAGCTAAGTCAATGGTGCTGAAAACCTTAGCTCCTCTTAACAATACTAACAGCTCTGAAATATTAGGCAGAGGATAACGATCTACCACCACACGTTTATTGAGTTGTCTCAAGTCTACACATAGACGGAGAGATCCATTGGCCTTACGGGCTGCAACCACCAGAGCCAACCAATCCGTCCCTTCAACTTCCTCAATTATTCCACCCTGCTTAAGTTTCTCCAATTCATTTCTCATTTCATCCCTCACCGACAAGGGAACATTTCTTACCTTGCAACTAGAGGATTGAGAGTTAGGACGGAGGTGTGTATTAAGCTTAAATCCCTTGAGGCACCCAAGTTCATCTCTAAAAACAGTAGGAAAACTTTGTTTGATCTTACTTACAATATCAAGATCAGGTTGTTCACAAATTGTGTTAACACATTCCTTCAGTTTGATGGGACAACTGCTACCTGGCTCGTACTCGAGGAAGCCGGCGTGAGGGGTGTTGGACGATTCATTAAAGAATTCAGACATTTCCGCAACCATATACTGGAGAGCGAGCGTCGCTATTTGGGACCCTACTAAAGTTGTTTACCCACGCCGGAGGATCGTGGGGGTTGGAAATATCACCACACGTTAATAATTACAAATTGAAGACGATTGAGCCTTGAAAAAGTCACGTGTATATGTAACAGAAGCGACGAAACACGTGTTGGCCCTCGACCTGTCACAGAACTCACACATGAGAAGAATCTACATAAAGAATAAAAGATTGAAGATTCTAATTTTGACTTGTACATATACTTGTGTTGACATACTAAGCTACTGCTGTCAATTTCTGTACTTCTTGAACTTTTACGTGTGCTAGGGACTGTGCAAAAAACTGCTACCTGGATCCAACATGACGCCTAAATCTCCTTGATGGAACCAGCTTATTATGTTGTCCCCTTTTTCTGACACATATATTTTGCCAGAGATGTACCTGTCTTTGTACTCAATGAGCCCATTGAAGTAACCACGCAGTGGAATGGGTTCCCAAGGGGCGTATATCAGGCTTCAGAAGAGAGCTCTTGTGAGCCTACTTGTCTTGATAGAAAACTCTTGAAACAATGGCGATCTTAGTACCAGAGTCGAACAAAACTCTGGTGGATTCGCCTTCTACCATGATGTCATCCACTGGGCAAGACTTATGTTGTAAACCAGAATCTACCTGAACAACTATCTGACCACAGACGAAGTCCTCCTCCAAGATCTCAGCCTCCACACTTTTAACCTTAGAAGAGGGAATCTTGGTTTTACAAACCACAGAAAGATGCCCCTTTTTCTTACATTTAGAGCAAATAACATTTAAAGCAGGGCATTTTCTGTCATTAGTTAAATGTCCTAATTTGTCACACCTAAAACATTTGTATAAAACAGGTTTCTTTTTAGTCTTGGAGACAACATCAGGTTTAGACATGGTTTTCACTTCATCTTTAACCACCTGAACAGTAGTTTGCTTATCTAGTTTATCTTTCTTTATGGTGTCAACACACTTAATGGAATGTTCCACCCTTTTTGCCACTTGGATTACTTCCTCTAATGAGGGTTCGTCTCTCAACCACAGCTCTTCACGAATCTTCTCAATATTGCACCCAAACATGAATTGGTCTCTGATCCTCTGGTCCAGCAATCCTGCAAACTTGCAAGATGAAGCGAGCTTTCTGAGTTGAGTGATGTATGCCTCAACACTTTCACCTTCGTTTTGTGACCTTTTGGAAAATTGATACCTCTCCAATATAGTGCTAACTTTAGGCAAATAGGGTTTGTCCAGTTTTTTCATGCATATCTCAAACTCATTCAAATCTCTCCCCTCTGCATCACTGAGTTCAGGGAGATGATCAAAAACATCTTGCCCTTCCGATCACAAACAGTGAAGAAGAAGAGAAGATCTGCGGTCAGCGCTGAGACTAACCCCACAAACCTTCGCATAGCGCTCAAATACTTTTTTCCATTTCTGCTACTTAATTGGTGGTTCCCCAGGCGACATGAGAAAAAAGGGGGGAGCTGTAACATTCTGCATGGTCAATGTTAAAGCTAAATGGTGAAATACTTGAAGTAATATAAATAGTAAAACACTTGTTGAAGAGACTCTGTGAATAATAACACTATAAGTCTGTGTGAATAATAGCACTTTAAAGCATGCGTCACTGTGACACACAGAACTGATGAGGATACCAAAACCAGAATAAAATGTGTGTGTGTGTCACAGAAGTGGCACACTATATAAAGTGACCTGTAAGAAAAACAGCATAGTTTCAACTGTGCGTTATACACTCTAATAATGCACAGATGCAAGAGGAGAGAGTATTTAAATTGTTAATCCAGAGCTGTGTGCGTGTCACAGAAGTGGCACGCTGATAAAAATAATAGACAACAATTAAAATAATTTCAATGTGTGCGTGTCACAGAGGTATCAAAAGGAATTGCAACATAGTATCAACACTTGTGCTGGTATCGAACACCTGAGACAAGATAAGATGTTCTCTCAAAGCTGTTGTGGCAGATTCTTTCAATACTGTGTGCGTGTCACAGAAATGGCACACAAAGTGAGAGAAAATCAAATACAACCAAATTAAATGTCTAGTGTGTGCGTGTCACAGACGTTGACACGCAGCGGTACCCACAGAGAGACTAGACCGAGTAAATGCTCTCAATCTAAGGTGTGTGCCTGTCACAGGAGTGGCAAGCAGCGCTCCGATTGAAGAAAAGACGAATCCAAGATGGATTCCATGCATGTCACGCAGGGTCAAATACGTGACAGCGCGTTTCCCTGACGCTCAGAAGCGTTTCTTGAGTGCGCAGACAATGGAGGCAGAGAGAGGCGATGAAGAGGATTCCAAACGTACTGAGAGGATTCCAAGTCCATGGCAGAGGAGAGGTGCTCGAGAGGACTGCACGAGGTAAGGCTGATTTTTTTTAAAAATAAGCAGGAGCAGCGAAGCTTGTAACGGTAACTCCGCTCACTCAACACAACACAAAGAGTCTCAAAAGTGGCACTAATTCTCCTGAAGTAGGCGCAGTAAAGCTCATAACAGTAACTCCGCTTAACATCAGACAGAGAGTCTCAGAAGTGACACCAAATCTTCACTAAAATAAAGTCAGCCAAGCAAACGTCACGCCTCCATCCCCAGCTTAAAACGGGTGCACTTTAAGAGTGAAGCAGTAAGCGTAGTATCATCCCGCATATCCAAGTAGGAATATTGACTTCTCCACCAGAGTCATAATAAGCGGTAGGCATCTTGCGATTGAAAGGCAGGTAATCCACACGATCAGATGTAAAGAGCCAGTGCCTCAATGCGACAATTTTGTTAAAATCTTAAATGCTTCATAGGTTGCTTACTTAAGTTGTAGACCAACAATGTAAGAACTAAGAGAACAGTACATGAGGTAGAAATACCTCCCTGGAAATCAATTATAATTAAAGATGTAGTTGAGGGGCTGTGGAGAAGTTTGTAGGAGCCGACTACGCCAGTGTGAGATCCTTAGTTGAGCGAAAGGATCACGCAAGGAGGCAGGTTTACAGGAGAAATTCAGGTTTATTTCCCTGAAAGAAGAACCCATCCAAAGCTCCACATCCAGTCAAGGCAACAGTCCTGGTCATTTGAACTAATACATTCCATCACCTGGGAGACCAGGAGCAAGTACAGAACCCCTAGTTGCCATGACATATGACATCATCAGAAGAACCTGCTACATGCTGTGGCATGCAGGATACCACACTGTTCCCATGGGGAGCAAGGTCAAGACTGATTTGCATATGGCTGGGTTTAAACTGGAATGGCATGGGGAGCAAACAAATGATGGATTTAGGCCCAGATCGCTCTACTGGGGTGAATGTTTGACATCGTTCAGCATTCTGTCCATCAATTGTTCTTTTTGCATTTGTCACCCCGAATGGGAAGGGTATGCCCAGACGTGGGGCCCGTGCTCTCCATGCCACTGGAGTCAAGCTAGCCTGGCTGATATGGGGTGATATCCTGGAACAGGTACCAGGATGCTTGTTTCCGGTCCAGGGAGGGCCTGGCCTGGCAGTTCGGGCTGGACTGTTCCTATGGGGAGCAGGGTCAGGACTGATTTTAATATGGCTGGGCTTAAACTGATATGGCATGGGGTGCAAAAGAACGATAGATTTAGCCCAGATATCTGTACTGGGGTGAATATTTGACATTGTTCAGCATTCTGTCCATCAATTGTTCTTTTTGCACCAGATATTTAGAGACTTACTATGGGATGTCAGGTCTCCCATTCTCCTCATCCAGCTTCCCAGTGTTTAGGATTATCTCAACAGGGAAGTGATTACAACCATTAGGATAACCATTTGATTTTGTTGCTCTTTTCTTTATATACCTTCATCATACCACACTTTCATTATTAACATAATGGGACATTTGTAGTCCCAAAAGACATAATGTACATGGATTTTTTGGTCCTGATATATTTTGCTATTTCCTAAAGAATTAAACATGTTGGTCTGATTTATAAGGTGTACCATCTCCACATTGAACCATGAGGAGGCCTTAATATAACTAGTGGCACTCCTTGTGGTAACGTTAACATTTGCATCCATCACTCTCCCTATATGTGTAGGGTCTATTTATTGCCTCTCTGCAAACTGCAAAGTACTCCCTTAAAGTGAGGTTGAGCCTCCACATGGTGGAAATACTGATGTGTGTGAGGAGAAGGCCCTATTAAGAAGCATGCTATTTCAGGGTGGGAGAGTGCTCACTTTCCCTTAAAGATAAATCACTGACATGTGCTCAGGCCTACAAGAAGAAATTGGATATTCTCAAATAAGTGTCACCATTTTGTCTTGACTTACCTATAAAGGCTTTATGTCTCTCACCTTTGCTCTCCGTGGAGTACCGTAGTTATTACTGTAAAAGCTGCATGTGAACAGATGTATGCTGGGCAAATATTCTCCTCTACTTATCTTAAGTATTTAACTAGCCGGAGCACCATCGGTTGTATGTCGAAATATTAACAAATAAACATTGTGCTACCAAAATATTGTGTTACAAATATCGAGGACCAAAATATCAAGAAGGTAGGTGTATATAGGTAAGAAGAGATTTACTACTCTTAACTCCACATCTACATACCTTGAAACTATATATATCATCAATATACATGTTATGTAATGTTACGGGAAATTTATAAAGCGCACGTACACCAGCAGGTCTCTTGGCTCTGAGTTTAAAGCCACCACTAATGTTGCACCTAGCTGTAGGCTTGAGTGAAGAGCCAGGTTTTCAATTTTTTCCTGAAGCACATATAGTCAGTTGTCTTTCTAATGGCGGTAGGCATGGAGTTCCAAAGTTGGTGTCCCAACATGGAGAAGCGTGAGCCGCCCCTTCTTTTGCGCTTGAATCTGGGGACTGTCAGTAAGTTAATTTGTGCAGATCCAAGGTTCCGTTTTGGGAGGTATGGGTGGATCCTTGGAGAGAGGAATTTGTGACAGTGCCTGGGTTGTTGGAAGGTGATTCTGGCTGCTTGATTTTGGATAAACTGAAGTTTATAGGTTTGATTAATGGGAAGACCAAGGTAAATGGCATTGGCATAATATACATATACATTTATTTGGAGTTAAGTAAGGTAAACCTGTACTTACCTACATAAACATACCATTATAATATTTTGGCCCTCAATGTTTTGTCCAAGATATTCTGACAGCACAATATTCTTTAGTCGATATTAAGGTGGAATACTCACTTCCTGACTTCTGAAGCTGCCTGCTCTGTCACTTGCAAATGCAGCTGACACCTGGGCCTGCCTGCCCTTTGTTACCTGAGACAGTTAGCAGCCAAACCAAGAGGAAGGGGAGGAACTGACCATAACCAGTTTAGTAGTAGACAAGGAGAGGGACTCCCACACATAGGCTGGCACTGGGTATAAAAGTGGCACCCTCAAAACATCTCATCAGAGCACTCCTGCATCTGTGGAAGATTTAGAAGGCCTGCCCGCTGTATAAGGAAGACTGGACCTGCTTGCATTGAGCCCAGGATCCCCAGACATGACTAGTGTTTGAGCTACATGGGCACAACAGGCTTGCAGTGTATGGTGTCCCAGTTAGGCCTAGAGGGAAACACAGTAATTTCTACATGAACACAGGTTTCTTCCTAAAGTTGCCTTCGATCTCACACAATGAATTTTGACACATATTTGCATTTGTAACAGCCTGAACTTGTTTCCTGGAATACTATACTCGCTTACAGAAACAACTTCGCAAGAGCACTAACATACTACCTTGACACCATGTACAAGGTTTATACATATGTTTCATACATATGGCGATACAGCTATCTATAACACACAAATTTTGGCAGCCTGATCGAGATCTCGACCCAGCCAAGAATAACTTTTGTTATAAATAAACATCAGTTTCTGGGTGTTGGCAGAGGAGCACTTCTGCTGTCATTGCGAGCTCTCTACGTGCTGATGCTTCGACCCAGCAGTTTGCTGATATCTCCGCGAGGAGTGTCCAGCTCATGACCAAGACAGGGTCCTACATTCATTCCCATCAGGTATTTGGGTTGGATCATCCAGTTTGGGGATTCTTGGCAGAACACACACATACACCCTAGACCCTTAGATCAGGGAACTCATCATAAGATTATGCCAGATTGTAATATTATTTATATGCCTGTATGTATACATTGTCTCAGCACAATGGCGGAACATTTTATTTTGTTCACTGTCCTGATACTTCCAATAACTTTCATCTGCTTCTGTTGATCATCGCAGCATATATATTTTATACAAGAATCACGTTGGTTCAATAAACATTGAAAACATCCCTCTGTGTATTCCTTGTATCTTTCTCTGAGCAAACAGGAGCATGAGTCACTCAACAAAAAGGGTTCTAGATCTGTTACCACGATTCCTGAGGGATCAGGGTTGTCATGTTCAGTGATTGCCAGAATCATTTGCTACCTGTCTAGGTTTCGGGGGGGCTTATGGTGGCACTGTGAGCTAGATGGTCTATAGGACAACATATCCTGAGGGGGTGCTCGGAATCAGTCTGGCACCATCCCAACTTATTTGCTGTCCACAAACACACAGTTCCTACTGTAGAGAGGAAATTACACAACACCTGAAGCCTTCAATGAAAAGACTAAACTACAGGTTAAAATCCAGAAGTTTGGGGCTTTTCGTGATTGCGAATGGACTCTTTGCGTCAGCAATGACTGTCCACATCTCCTGCCAAAGGGAAGCTCCGATGGCAACCTGCTCATTGCGCCAACAGTACCCGCCCACATCTCCAGCTAACGCGAAACTCTAGAGGCGACCTATTCTTCACACTGGCAATGTTCGCCTCACTGCTCCCGCCGATGTGAAGCTCTGGCTGAGGTTCTTTGCGTGGACTTGGACTGT
Organism: Calotriton arnoldi; assembly: GCA_963921515.1. Lineage (NCBI taxonomy): Eukaryota > Metazoa > Chordata > Amphibia > Caudata > Salamandridae > Calotriton > Calotriton arnoldi. The sequence continues at coordinate 2,266,305 of CAWUFW010001086.1, forward strand.
GTGAAAAGGTAAACTCTTCACCGGGACAAACCTGGTCCCTGTATTCGACCTGTGCTCTATCGCTGTCAGTCTGAACTAGTGACTTTCACAAGGTCCAGCGTGAACAGATAAATGCAAACAGCGCAGTTACAATTTGGGTTCCTGGTTAACTCGGGTATAAGCCCTGGTCATGCAGTAACCACGTCCCTAGCCAGGGTAAGGCACAAGCAAACCCTAAATTAACCTGTGCTCACCCTCTGGTGGCTTGGCACAGATCAGTCAGGCTTAACCTTAGAGGCAATGGGTAAAGTATTTGTACAACACTTCAAACAGTAAAACAGTGAAAACACCACTCAAAAAGATTTCACACCAGGTTAGTAAAATAGAGCTTAATTTAGTGAGCAAAACAAGACCAAAACGACAAAAATCCAATAAGTAGGTATTACATTTCAAAGTTTATAGTGAAAAATAGCGCTTGGAAGCAAAAAGGGCTGTTTGGGATATCTGGTCGCACAGGAGCGGGACAAAGTCAAAAGTTGAGGCCGACCATGATGGAGTGAGGGTCAGCTATATGGACCCAGTTAGGTCTGCTGAACCAAAGTACCTTAATCCTGGTTGCGGAGCATTGTGTGGATCTGCATCGAAAATGCGCGTGCAGCAGAGGCAGTACGTCTGTTCCGAAATGCGATGAGGCTGCAGTGCGAGGTCCTGATGCGTCGGCTTTAAGAATCTTGTCAGCTGGATTTGTGATGCGGAGGCCAGTGTCAAGGATGCGAGGCGCAGTGGAGATGATGCGTTGGTTCCAATTAGCTGTGAAGCTGCGATGCGGAGGTTGAGCGTCGTCTTTGAGGCTGCCATCAATGAGAGATGCGAGAAGCTTGAGCCGGGAAAAGCGTTGCGCAGTGTCAGGTCCTAAGGCGATGCGTTAGTTCTAGATGCAAGATGCAGCAGCGATGCCAATCTTTTGCGATGGGTACAATCCACGCAACAGCAGCTAAGCGTAGGTTCTGCTCGAAGATGCACCGCTCAGCTGAGGCAATGCATCGGTTCGGCTCAGGGATGCGTTGCTCAGCAGACGATGCATCGGTCCCACTGGAGAAGCACATTAGGGCCACTTCCAAGGGTCCAGGACTGGAGTGGCCAGCTTGGAAGGGTAGACTCACAGATGGCCGAGTCTAGGTGCAGAAGCAGGTTGGTTGGAAGGCTTTTATGTCCCTGAGACTTCAGATCAGGAGGCCAGCCAACTAGCCCTTGGGGTCGCTCTGGGTTCAAATGATGCAGGTCCAGTCCCCTCACCCAGGCAAGGGGGCAGCAGGTCAGCACAGCAAGGCAGGAGTACAGCAAAACAGCAGTTCAGCAGAGTGGCAGTTCTTTCAGCAGCACAGCAGTCCTTCTTCCTGGCAGAGTCTTCAGACGTCCCGAAGTGTACTGAATTGGTGGTGTCAGAGGTCTAATACTTATACCCAGTTGTGCCTTTGAAGTGAGGGAGACTTCAAAGACATGTCTTTGAAGTGCACAGAGGTCCTCCCTTCCTACCCTGGCTCCAGACTCACTACAGGGGGGATATGCAGCCCTTTGTGTGGGGACAGGAAGCAGCATATGCAGGTGTAAGTGAGGCTTGGTCCAGCCCCTTCCTCTCATCCTGCCATGATGGCCCATCAAGTCACACCTAAGCTCCAATTGTGTGTGGCTTTCTAGGGGGAATACACAGAGCCTAGCTGTCACCCACCCCAGACATGTGATCAGAGACAGGCAGCAGACACCTAATGGCTAAAGCAAGAAAATGCAAACTTCTAAAAGTGCCATTTTCAGACTTGTAATTTAAAATCCGACTTCACCATAAGTTAGTATTTTAAATTAGGATTCCAGAGACCATAGACACCAGACTTGTCGGTCTTTTCACTTCCCAATTGGAAATTACACTTATAAAATGTAATATGGTAATCTCAGTGTTATCCTACGGTAAGGATAAGCCTTGCACTAGTAAAAACGACTTTGGGAGTTTTTCACTGCCAGGCCATGTAAAACTTAAAAGTAAATGTCCTACCTTTTACATACACTGCACCCTGCTCTCGGGTTGTCCAGGGCCTACCTTAGGGGTAACTTATATGTATAAAAAGGGAAGACTTGTGCCTGGCAAAAGGCTTATTTTGCCAGGTCGACATGGCAGTGTAAAACTTCACAAACAGTGGTGTAACAATAGCCCCGCATCCCCCGAGGTGCAGGGGGGCCCTGCACACACAGACTTTGCAGTGGAAGGCCTGCAACATGGTTAAAGGGCTACCTAAGCGTGTGGCACAATAAGGGCTGCAGACCCACTAGTAGCATTTAATTTACAAGCCCTGGGTACAAGGTGTACCCCATTACTAGTGACTTATAAGTAAATTAGATATACCAGTTGGGGATGAACCAATGTTACCATGTTTAGGGGAGATAGCATAAGCACTTCAGTACTGGTTGGAAGTGGTAAAGTGCAGAGAGCACTAATACCAGCAAAAACAAAGTCAGAAGGGTGGAGGAGGCAGGCAAAAACCTTGGGGGAAAGACCACGCTAAGGCTGTCAGGTCTAACAGGCATCTTGTGATTTTTGGTATTACTTTCAACCAAAACTTTAAAAATTCATAACTCCAGTTCAACTGATTGTATTTTTGTTGTTTGGTGTCATTTTATTTATTAAAATTTACTCGATTTGTCAAAATTGATATGGGACTTTTCTTGTGCTGTGTCTTCTCTTTATTACTATTTGAGTGCTGCATAAATACTTTACACATTGCCACTATGTTAAGCCTGACTGCTTTTGTTCCAAGCTTCCAGAGGGTGAAGCACAGGTTTATTTAGTGACTTTTGTGGTTCACTCTGACATACATTGTGCTTATTACTTGAGTGGGGCTCTCACCACACTCTATTAGTAACTCAATTTCTTATAGGCCGACTTAGCATATATCTCAAATCACCCGAATGAAAACTCTTTACTACACAACTACCAAACATGCTTGTGGCGGGAAGAGGCACTGAAAACACACTGGTTTCCATTTTGGATGACCTGAAAAAAAAAAAATGCCAGTCAAAGTAACGTTTATTTAGACCACTGGTCTTTAAACAACATAAAAACATGAAATTTTTATAAATAATCTAAAATCATCACAATATCATCAGCTTTTACCATTAAGATAAATATCCTGTAAGAAAAAGAAGAAAACAGCGCAGATTTCCATCCACTGGATTACATATTTGCACAATTTCTCGATATATACATTATGGTCAAAGCCGCATGAAAAATAATTGAGTACTTATTAAAAATTGTTATAAGAATTCCTATTAAAAAATATATAAAAAATTGTTGTCTAAAAATTTTGCATCAATTAAAACCGTCTAAAACCCAATTCCATCATAACTTACAATCTTCAAATTAATTTCTCCATAAAAGACCTTTTTACGGCATTCATATATCTCCCCATTGCTATTGGGATGTCAAAGTTAGGCATATCTACAAGAAGTTCTACTGCTTGTGCCCCGGATACAGAACCATATTTTTAAAAAATGGGTCGTAAAAATAATTTCCGCAGAGCTAATGCTTTTGAGCAATCCACTAATATATGCAGGATAACACATTTCGTGCCTAACATACATGTACAATTGCCATCAGATTGCATCATTTCTGTTTTTATTCTCTCATTTATCATCCAAGGGTTGATACCAATTCTCAATCTTAAAACTTCGCATCAGACCCAACGATTGGGTAATATATCCAGGTATGGATACAAGGCTTCATTCGCACAACTATTCATCATAAATTGTACAGATATTTTCTTTCTCAGATACTCCCCATCCTCCCTCCTAGACAGTTCCTTCCCTAGGGATCTGAGTTCACTCTTAGTGGTTTCTGCTTGCAATGTATATTGACATATTCTCACCTTCACGTTCCCACATACAGAATACAGTTTCTTTCTGGTCTCTTTGGCCCATTTTAAATCACTATACTGTATCTCATTCCTACACCATTGCGAGACCTTCTGGTCCGCTCCCGATCCCAATATTTTCCAAAACCTTAGCAGGGCCACTTGAGCCTGTACATTCCATGATGTCATCCCTAGCTCAAATCTGATTGCCTGGATCATAGATGAGCCTGGCAACGACATTAGGTATTTTATACACTTCCCTTCCTCAAAGTCCCATCCGCTTTTACCACTTAGGTAGAGTACTTCTGCCCCGTAAAATAGTTGAGGGGGTATCATCGCACTGTAGGCCTTTATCAGTGGTCTATGGGACATATCTCCATAGACCCGATTAAATGTTTTCAACCCACATACTGATGTGAGGGCCTTTGCTTTCAGCACCTCTAAATGCGTATGCCACTTTAGGGTCCTATCGAAACAGACGCCAAAGTATTTATACTCATTCACGATTTCTAGTTTTAATGGGCCCAATTAACAATTGCACTTAGGATCTCTTTTTCCAAAGCATAAGATTTTGGTTTCATCCAAATTTACAATTAAATGCTCCGCCACACAATATTCTCCAAATGCATTTAACTTCCTTTGTAGGCCCAACTCTGTCTGGTCAAGGATTACTAAATCATCTGAATACAATAAACACAATAGTTGTTTCCCATTCATTTTTGGGCTTGCACTTCTATCTATCTCCAGCACAGATGGCAGATCGGCTAGGAATATGGCAAACAGTAGAGGGGCCAGCAAACAGCCCTGTCTTAGGCCGTTCTTGATTGCTATTTTCGATGTCAAAGTCCCCACCGTATCCTTAATAATCTGTGCCCAATTCCCTCTATGTAACTCCTTTATTATGGACAGAAGTCCTTCTGGGATGTCATATTTTTTCAAGGTCACCCATAGGCACTTCCGATCTACTAGGTCAAACGCTGTCCGGAAGTCCACAAAACAGCAATACAGCTTCCCTCTTTGCTTAATTGGCTTCCGCGCTGCCGCCCATAGGGTAAAACAGTGGTCAATCGTGGAGTGGCCTTCCTTAAAGCCACCCTGTTCCACAGGCACAATCGACAGCTGCTCCACCCAATCCTCCAATCTACCCAGAATTATTTTGGCAAAGACTTTCTCACCAACATCCAGCAAATTAATCAGTCTATAATTTTTCGGGGCTTTCATATCTTCATATGTACAGGTCTAATTACAGCTCCCCTCCAGTTATTTGGAATTTTGCCGGTATCTAGTATAGCCAAGAACATCTGTGATAGGAATTCAGCCCACCAATTTAGCTGTTTCTTTATTATAATAGCAGGAAGGTTATCAGGTCCTGCTGCTCGGGTTAGCTTTAGCTTCTTTATGGTGCGCTACACATTCTCTACTGTGAAGTCCCTTTTTATATCTTCCACTAAACCACCCCAATGCAATTTTTCTCTAGTTTCAGGCGCTTTACATGTACCATACAATTCACCCAAGTATTCCTCCCAAGCTGCTTCTTCTACCACACAGCTTCCTGTATCACCTTCCAGAACTTCGGATAACTGGATAGACGGGCGTGGCAGCTCAAATTGTCATACCCTATCAGTGGCATACAATACTGTACAACAAGAAACTTGACTCAGCAGACTAAATCATATGGGTAGCAAAAAAAGGATCAATTCCTACCTTACGGATAGGTTAAGCATCATCACAATCCCCTCTTTCTCCACCAAACTATACAATGGAGCTTCCATGGATCACTTATGTCACTGTTTTGTTCAATGTATACATCAAACCACTCCTAGAACTCATCAATTCTTTCAATCTCACATGCTCCTCATCTTGGATTTTTGCAAAGGGTCCAGGCAACCACCTCACTCATCTTATCACGTCTGGGCTTTGCCAACTGATTATACAATGGAGTATCAATATCTACTATGGGATGACTCTAAAGAATAAAAAATGCAGTAGCAAGACATCTTCTGCACCTGAACCTTTGTGATCACTACTCATCTGCTCGAAGCCTTTTCAGTGGCTGCTTGTTGCTGGAAAATCTACCTTCTAACTAATGTGTAAAATGCACAAGGCAATAAATGCAAAAGGATCAATATTTTTCCAGATGATACTTAATAAATACTGCTGGGAAAGGACATTAAGCTTTAGATTAACACCACAACTGATTATTCTACCATGGAAGTAAAAACCTGCTGGTGGGACTTCTATCTCCATCCAAACTGCCAAACAACAGAATTCATTCACAGCAATGATACGGGTTACCATATATCACTTGTGGTTTAGAAGGATGGTGAAAATGTGGCTATTCTCCACTTGAACCTCATAATTTTAAATATAGTAGGGATCTCTATCAACAGGAAGTGAGTACTTAGGCCCTGATTTATGGGTATTTGGAATAGAGCTGCGCAGCAAGTCAGCTTGCTGCGTTGTCCTACGCCAAAGTGAAAGGACAGGAATGCACCGCATTGATGCAACATGGTGCATTCCTGTCCTTACCCCTTGCGCTTGCGCTGTTTCGGCAGCCTAACGCCAATGCAGGCACCCTTATGCCAATGCAGGCACCCTTCCACTGTGGTGCAATGGTGCCTTTGTTGTCGACAGGAGTGTTTTTGTGCAGGAAGGGGCACCTTCTTGTACAGAAACAGTCCTAAGAGGTGTTTTCCTCTTTCAATGTGTGCTGCAGAATGCAGCACAAATTGAAAGAGGGTAAAATGAGGGGAAATAAAGTAATTTCTCCTCGTTATGCCTCACCTCTGGAGGCATAAGGTTTTGGCACTTTCCAAGGTTTACATGCTCTTGTAAATCTGGGGAAGTGTCAATATCCATGGGTGTTGCGTGGGAAAACCCACTGCAACACCCATGGAATGCCTCCCAAGCGCAGAGTAAGGCAACTCAGCGATTTGTGCAGCCTTGCCTTACTCCATATCTAAGAGGCCATTCAAAGCCACGCACAGTGGCTTTGCCTGGCCTCATAGATATGATTTTGTAATTTGTGCCGCCAGAGCATCACAAAAAGTAATGCTCCAGCGGCGTAAGCAGCTCGTAAATATGCCCCTTTGTGTATTAATCAAAAACTAGAAAGATTCCATACTACTGACCATGACCTAAAAGTTACACTGCCTCAGAACCACATACCGACTCAGACCAACATACCTAACAATCATCATCGACAAAGATAGAATATAATGTTGCATCTGGAAATGAGTCTGAAGTCCTGCTTCTAATTAACACATCTACTGAGGCCTGGCCAGCACCAATGAAATCCCAACAACTTTCAGTGCTAATATAATCTGAAGGATACAACTCTATAATAACAAATAAAACAACCAACAAAAACAGCTTTTCCTTACTTGTACTACTTGCATGATACAACATGTGAAGTATCACCAAAACGTGTGTGACCAGCATAATAGGCTTATTTCAGACTCCTGCTAACTAAAACCACGTCCATGATATAGCATGTGAGCCATCACCGAAATGCACATGACTTGTATAACAGGCTTACTTCATAACCCTGGACCTAAATCCATGTACGTCCATGTCTCCTCCTGCCCTATAATGCATGAAATTCCAAACTAAGTCCTACTGAGCAATTCCTTCCAGGCTCACTGACCAGCCAATATAAGAATGAGTCAAAATACACAAAACGGTATCCTTTAACAATATAACTTTGACCCAATTACACAGTGTTCTAGGAAAACCAAACAACAGACTTATATACATGTTCTATTCAGCACGCTCTCCATTCCCATTAACCATAGAAGTACAATTAAGAATGTTAATCAATATATAAAAGCATCTACAACAATAACAAAAGCAAGCATTGGCATAGCCAATAGGTCTCGCCTTTGGGACCTTATAAGTATTTAGCCATGCAGCATATTATCCTGGGTGCTACAACATCTACTGTTACTTCACATGTCACTGGTGAACAGCCACACACACCCAAGGATGAGCTATTGTGCTATTTAATCCCTCCGTGAGTATTAGTGCATGTTAAGATTTGCCCCTTCACCCATTAATCCTCACTATATGCAAGGAAGTTCCGCTGTCTGCAGAACTGTAACGAGCAGGTATACTGGAGAGCTTAGAGGCTGTGCAGTGGCACTCACTCTGTAGGAAGCTGGGCAGTGAAACAGGAGTTGAAGCTACACTACTGCAGCTCCATGGATATATTACTTTGTTTATATTTATACCTTCGGTGGCCTCTAATCAGTGATCCACATTCTAATATAAAGAGCTTATTGAGCATTTGATGCTGGCTGAGCAGGGTGTGGGAGGTGAAGGAGTGCTAGCAGAGATGGTGGGAGGAAGTTCAAGGGCGTGTGCTCCCTTTGGCCTGCTGAATAGCTTCCCCCCAATGCTTGCAGCAGTAAAGTTCTGCACAGGGCAGTGGTTGCGGGGAGAACTGGGTAGCAGACGGCAGCTGCAGTGGATGCTGGGCACTCTGCATGTTGAATAAGTGACATGTTGAACATCAGAGAAGCAGATGGGCACTCTGAATAGATAGAGAGGCCTGTGAAGAATGAAGCTTGCCCTGGTGCGAGCCATAACCTGAGCATCTCAGTGGAAACTGCTAGGGATGCTGGCGGCTCTGCATGTTAAATGAGCAGCAGAGAGGCCGGAGCACCTTCTGAATGGAGGGAGAGTAACCCCTCTCTGGTGACATATGGGGTGGTTTATGTATTTGTGTAACTCAATAACCTCGCAATATAGATGCTGAAATCACACTCTGCACTTCCACAGTTACTCACAGGTAATGAATCCCAGGCAATTGTTGCCACTGAATGGCACAATTGTTGTTTCCTGCTGCACGTGTGTGGTATGCACAAGTGGTGTAGATGCCTCGCCATCCTTCCCTGAATTGACAAGGCACCAATGTGGGCATCAGAGCGCAGTATACAGATGAACAATTTTTACAGGGCAAAGAAAATCAAATATTGTAAAAAATAAATGCATTCTTGTACCGCACTTGTTTCCACAGAGTTGCAGCTTCGCTGCGCTGTACATGCCAAGTGTTGGGATTCTCCCCACCAAACTAAGCATGCTCTAGTTTAGACAGTGGAAAGATCGAAAGATATGAATGGGCGGGCACGCACAGATCTCTGCAGCAGCCCACCTACTGAGCAAATAGGCTGTGATCCATCTACAAATTAACTCTCTGTAGTCTGAAATGGCAGCAGCCTGTCCTCAGTGCCACACAGCTTGTCACCGTGAAGCACAACAGTTTGGGGGGCTTATTGGAGGACTTATTTTTCACCATCAGACTTTGACCTACCTAAAGAGATAGGAATGAAAGAGGATGGAGAGGAAACAGGTGCGTCATACCACAAAAATGTAGGTACAATTACAACAGGCCCTCCTTGTTTACCAGTGCATCCCTGTTACTAGCCAGACACAGATGGAAAAAAGGTACGAAAGGAGTGCCATAACACAACCGGCTGGCATCAGATCTCTCCAGGGTTAAGAAGAAGAGGGCGGGTTAATGAAAGCAGGCAGCTTTAGGCAGGAAGAAGTAGGGCAACAGGTGCAGGGAGAGTAAGAAGGAACAGAGGGAGAGAGAGGGAAAGAGGAGGAGCGCTCAGGCAGGGCTGATGGGTATTCAAGGCATGTCATGTAATCAGGGAGATGATGTCCCGCCGATTATCTCCTGTGATACCAAAGGGGATGATGGACGGAGCATTAGAGCAAATCAAACACTCACCCCCAGTCAACAGATCTGGGTTTAATCCATCATCATTCTTTAGCTCACTCCACCACCCCAGTTCAGACATGGTCATATGCAAATCAGTCTGACCCTGTGCCTCATGGGAACAGTCCAGCCCGAACTGCCAAGCCATGTCTTCCCTGGACCGGAAACAAGCATCCTGGGACCGGTTTCGGGTTCAAAACCCTCATCAGCCAGGCTATCTTGAATCCAGTGGCAAAGTGAGCAAGGGACCCACGTCTGGGCATACCCTGCCAACTTAGGGCAAACAAAGCGATACCAAAGGGGATGATGGACGGAGCGTTAGAGCAAATCAAACACTCACCCCCAGTCAACAGATCTGGGTTTAATCCATCATCATTCTTTAGCTCACTCCACGACCCCAGTTCACACATGGCCATATGCAAATCAGTCTGACCCTGTGCCTCATGGGAACAGTCCAGCCCGAACTGCCAAGCCATGTCTTCCCTGGACCGGAAACAAGCATCCTGGGACCAGTTTCGGGTTCAAAACCCTCATCAGCCAGGCTATTTTGAATCCAGTGGCAAAGTGAGCAAGGGACCCACGTCTGGGCATACCCTGCCAACTTAGGGCGAACAAAGCGATACCAAAGGGGATGATGGATGGAGCGTTAGAGAAAATCAAACACTCACCCCCAGTCAACAGATCTGGGTTTAATCCATCATCATTCTTTAGCTCACTCCACCACCCCAGTTCAGACATGGCCATATGCAAATCAGTCTGACCCTGTGCCTCATGGGAACAGTCCAGCCCGAACTGCCAAGCCATGTCTTCCCTGGACCAGAAACAAGCATCCTGGGACTGGTTTCGGGTTCATAACCCTCATCAGCCAGGCTATCTTGAATCCAGTGGCAAAGTGAGCAAGGGACCCACGTCTGGGCATACCCTGCCAACTTAGGGCGAACAAAGCGATACCAAAGGGGATGATGGACGGAGCGTTAGAGCAAATCAAACACTCACCCCCAGTCAACAGATCTGGGTTTAATCCATCATCATTCTTTAGCTCACTCCACCACCCCAGTTCAGACATGGCCATATGCAAATCAGTCTGACCCTGTGCCTCATGGGAACAGTTCAGCCCGAACTGCCAAGCCATGTCTTCCCTGGACCGGAAACAAGCATCCTGGGACCGGTTTCGGGTTCAAAACCCTCATCAGCCAGGCTATCTTGAATCCAGTGGCAAAGTGAGCAAGGGACCCACGTCTGGGCATACCCTGCCAACTTAGGGCGAACAAAGCGATACCAAAGGGGATGATGGATGGAGCGTTAGAGCAAATCAAACACTCACCCCCAGTCAACAGATCTGGGTTTAATCCATCATCATTCTTTAGCTCACTCCACCACCCCAGTTCAGACATGGCCATATGCAAATCAGTCTGACCCTGTGCCTCATGGGAACAGTCCAGCCCGAACTGCCAAGCCATGTCTTCCCTGGACCGGAAACAAGCATCCTGGGACCGGTTTCGGGTTCAAAACCCTCATCATCCAGGCTATCTTGAATCCAGTGGCAAAGTGAGCAAGGGACCCACGTCTGGGCATACCCTGCCAACTTAGGACGAACAAAGCGATACCAAAGGGGATGATGGACGGAGCGTTAGAGCAAATCAAACACTCACCCCCAGTCAACAGATCTGGGTTTAATCCATCATCATTCTTTAGCTCACTCCACCACCCCAGTTCAGACATGGCTGGACTGTTCCCATGAGGCACAGGGTCAGACTGATTTGCATATGGCCATGTCTGAACTGGGGTGGTGGAGTGAGCTAAAGAATGATGATGGATTAAACCCAGAACAGTTGACTGGGGGTGAGTGTTTGATTTGCTCAAACGCTCCGTCCATCATCCCCTTTGGTATCGCTTTGTTCGCCCTAAGTTGGCTGGGTATGCCCAGACGTGGGTTCCTTGCTCACTTTGCCACTGGATTCAAGATAATCTGGCTGATGAGGGTTATGAACCCGAAACCAGTCCCAGGATGCTTGTTTCTGGTCCAGGGAAGACATGGCTTGGCAGTTCGGGCTGGACTGTTCCCATGAGGCACAGGGTCAGACTGATTTGCATATGGCCATGTCTGAACTGGGATGGTGGAGTGAGCTAAAGAATGATGATGGATTAAACCCAGATCAGTTGACTGGGGGTGAGTGTTTGATTTTCTCAAACGCTCCGTCCATCATCCCTTTGGTATCGCTTTGTTCGCCCTAAGTTGGCAGGGTATGCCCAGACGTGGGTCCCTTGCTCACTTTGCCACTGGATTCAAGATAGCCTGGCTGATGAGGGTTATGAACCCGAAACCGGTCCCAGGATGCTTGTTTCTGGTCCAGGGAAGACATGGCTTGGCAGTTCGGGCTGGACTGTTCCCATGAGGCACAGGGTCAGACTGATTTGCATATGGCCATGTCTAAACTGGGATGGTGGAGTGAGCTAAAGAATGATGATGGATTAAACCCAGATCAGTTGACTGGGGGTGAGTGTTTGATTGGCTCAAGCGTTCCGTCCATCATCCCCTTTTGTATCGCTTTGGTCGCCCTAAGTTGGCGGGGTATGCCCAGACGTGGGTCCCTTGCTCACTTTGCCACTGGATTCAAGCAAGCCTGGCTGATGACGGCTGAAATGCCAGAAACCGGTCCTAGGATGCTTGTTTCCGGTCCAGGGAAGACATGGCTTGGCAGTTCGGGCTGGACTGTTCCCATGAGGCACAGGGTCAGACTGATTTGCATATGGCCATGTCTAAACTGGGGTGGTGGAGTGAGCTAAAGAATGATGATGGATTAAACCCAGATCAGTTGACTGGGGGTGAGTGTTTGATTGGCTCAAGCGTTCCGTCCATCATCCCCTTTTGTATCACGTTCCGAACAACAGCACAGAACTTGAGACATTTACAAACAGACTTTTTTGTTAATTTCAAGAGAGGTGGCTTCATTACCCCGCTCCAACTCTTTCCACTCTTGATCCTTGCACGAAATAATGTTTCGTTTTATTCTGAACTGAAATTACATGGTGTTACACTTTTCTTTTTACTCTCAGTTGTACTGCATTTGTGCTTCTGTAGCACTACGCGAGGCCAAGCGACCAAGGGATGCACTGAAAAAGCTTACCTTCACTACCTGAATTTAATCAACGCTTGTTCATGTTCTGGCTTCTTTTTCTTGGAAGGTAGGGAAATCTTCTCAAAACCACCCGATATTTACAAATTTCCATATATATTTACAAATTGCTGCTTTATGATTGTATTTATAAGTGCCATGTTTTGCCAATGCCCACTGTCACATTGTATTTCCCAAAAGTGCCACATAATAGTTTCCATTTGTGCCAGATAGTATTTTCCATGAGTATTACATAGCGCTTCCCATATCAACCCCGTCATCATACGCTGGTGCCACATAATTGTCTTTCCCCTCGTTATGCCCCTTGTCTTAAACTTGGACCACAACCGTAGGATAGTCAGTTGAAGCCTGTTAGCATCCCGAAGCAGAGGGCAATAACCCTTATTTTTTTAATCAGAGTTGGACTAATCTGCAGGGAAATACTCAAGCATGAGTGCCACGAGTCCCCATATTACTGAGACACCCACGTACAGCCCACAGTCACGCTGCATATCACACTTATGGAGCAGTAAAATTTCAAGTGTAATAACAGAACGTGTCGGCTAGAAAGTAAGGATGTATGGAAGTGCCACACATAAAATTGAGCCACTTAGTCACGGGGTAAACATTTCTGGTAAGAAACTCTCATCTGAGAAAGCTGGTAGGGCAAGAGGAAAGCCACTCACACGACATAAATTATAAAGTGTCTGGCTCAGCTCGTAGCCTGGTCAGCCTTATTGAAGGGAGCCCGAAGTTTAATAGACTCTTGTCCAGCACCACCGACCCTCCTGTGACCTTGGCTGGGAGGAAATCTCTCAAACTCTCCTTGGGGCTGCCACCTCCGAGGAGGGCTGCTAGACTCTTAACTGCGCATGTGCCAGGCTGGCTCTTTGGAGCTTGCATGTGCACGCGCTGCCTCCTTAGCCTGACCCTGGTCAATCAGTGACTGCCCCCCAGGAAAGCCACAGTCAATGATTACAAAACAATTTAGAGAAAACAAAACGATCGCTGAGGAATTGCTGACTCTGAATTTCTGCCATACTGAGTTATTTTTGTTCTCGCAGTTCGAGGAATTCCTGACTATTACTGGCGCGTGCCTTTCGTCTTCACTCGGCTATTTCTGGCCATCAGACTCTGGACCTGTCTGCTTGTTTTAGTCTCCACGCCCCCACGAGGCTAGCAGTCGCCCTCGTCCTCAGGTGTCCACTTGTTCCTCTTCCACTTAAGCTCAAGCGACTTTTTCTCGGGATAAATTTAAACTGAAGATTAGAGAACGGACCAAGACAAACACCAAGTAACTGATATTTCGAGCAAGGGCCAAAAGTGAAAAAATAGGGCTGAAAACAAGTTACTATTTCACGACAGGTTTGCATGTGGTGCCCAAAACAGAACCAGCTCTGCCAAAGATTCCTCTATTCCTAGGCTTCAGTTTCCTGCTTTCAGAAACTTTTTTTTAGTAATATTTGGTGCGACTCTTCAAAGCTCCTATTCACTTGCACATGCATTTACAGATGGGTATGTACTGGGTGGCATGAACAGGACCCCTCTTCTTAAACCTCACAGACAGCATAAAACCTTGTGGTGGTGCTTGATTCCAGACTGTCCTAGCTCCCTAGTCAATGCGGGCATCAAGAGTATCCTTCATCACCCACATCTAATTTTTAGGTGCCTCCCTTTGTTGACACTTCCTACTAATTTGCCTTCTCGTTACATTCCATAATATTTTCACAAAGGAGACTCAAGAATCACCGGGGGCCTGGGGTAATAACTATAACAAAAACCACACTGGTCCCTAGCAACAATACTTAAAATCAGGGGGTCGCCAATCTTTTCAGTAATAAGAGCTGCTTATGTTGAGTGAAAGTCATCCCGAGTTACTAATATTAGTGTTGTAATAGTGACCACATCAGACGAGATTACATTAGTGGTCACCATATGCAAGATGGCTAGCAGTGATCACATCAGTGCAGCAGGCAGGGTTTCCAGCAGTAATGTTAGTAAGCCTTCAGCAATTTGAAATGCCTCTAAATGGGTAAGCCATAACAACCATAGCTGCAATGCACCTGGCACCAAGGTATTAATATTACTAATAAGTCTTCCCAGTGCCACCTGGTTTATCGCTCAAATATCAGCTTTAAATATATTTTTGAAATTACAAGGTTTTAAAACACACCTTTTTGTCTTGAATACATACTTTTAAATTTTGGTCAACATAGTCTAATTCAACCACTCAAAAGTGTCTAATTCAGTAGGCTGGGCTGCACACAGGAGAGCTACCTACAGGTAGGTGGAGAGCTAGTATCAGCTCACGAGCCACTCATTGGAGAAGCCTGCTTTAGATGCAAAGAACCAAATGGTGAATACAATTTATGCAAGGGAGTTTATGAAAAACAGTTTAAAGACACATAGCGGCGCAGTGAATATTGGTGCAAAACAAACGTGCTTGGTGCTCTTTTTAGAGGTGATACACTCAAGTGTATCAACAAACATAATAACAGCACAACCCGTTTCAGCAAGTTCCAAACAATCATATAGGGTCCGTGATTTTAAAGACGACGGCGTTTTCATTCCAAAAAAATGGCGGGATCACCATTTAGATTCAGGGAGACACAGCGAAGCAGAGAGAGAGATAATGAAAGGTAATGTAGTTACTAAAGGAGGGGGATACCTGGTGACAAGTCTCAAGAACTGGGCGGCCGATAGACCGCTGTGCGTCTCCTGGCTGCCGCTGCTACACTGGATGTTGCTACAGAGAGAGTGTCAAAAGGTACATGACAGGAAACAAACTTGTTCCATAATTGGCAAATTTGACAAATAATCTGAGCCTTGCTTCAGTTGATCAGCTAGTGTCTGAAAGACTGACGTGGAGGTAATAGGTCTTTCTGAGGGCATTACCTGAAAGAGAAAACAAATCACCAATGTCTTGAGCCACGAGTCTGGTAGTGGGCTGCGTCTCAGGACGGAGGGTTGCAGATGGACCTACCTGCACATGTCCACTGAACGACCACACGCTAACTGCTCTTAATTAGTGATCAGTGGTCTGATTCATAGCGGGACTGTGAGACTGCTGGACCACTAAATGGCCAAAATGGAAGATGAAAAGTGGAATCAAAAGATGCACCTGCTCAGAGAAGACTATGTATTGTACCATACTGAAATGTACTAGACTTTGCCTTGCCATAATGATCTTACATTGTATGCAATAAGATGTAGAAAAAAAAGTGAATTTTAGAACAATACAAATGTAAGGAGAGTACTGGTTGACTGTCATGCTGCCAGGTTTTGTTTACTTAATAAAAAGATTTCCCCCCCCCAAAAAAGTTGTACCTGGACAACACTGTCGACAAAACGAAATTTCAGAGTTAAATTAGCAAAGTCATGACACAGAAGTAAAATCAAGGTACCACGTACATGATCAAATGCGAGCAGAATTTCAAACTAAAGCTACAGAAAGCACAAGAAACAAATTACATTTTTTAAACCAGATTTAAAGTTAATAGATCAGATTAGAAATCAACAACATGATTGCATTACTTAGCAAGCAGTGAGCAGTGGAGATAAATGTTTTTATTACCTGCACGGCCGCAGGACCGGCAGTCAGCAAACCCACACATTGCAGAAGTGTCGGATAGCTGGACCACTACTTGTCTATCCAAGATGACTTCTAAATCAGAGTATTCACGGTACAGTAATGTACAAACTTTAAATCAGAAGAAATAAAGGTATTCAATACAAAAAAGGAAAAATCCCAAACTACAGCACACAAGTGAAGAAAAGAACATCTACGAAGGAGAAAAAGGGGAGAAACATAGATGTTTTATGCTTTCCATTTATTGATGGTGCCACTGTGTACTGATCTGACCAGAACCTTGAGATTCCTCAAGGTTACTGTGTCAATGGTACACATGACTGCTTTAAGTTGAAGAAGACTGAGTAGCGGCAGTGATCAGCACCAGCAATAACGGGAATTAAGATGGGACCTTCCGGACTTTCCTTCAGGTGTAACTAATCCAAGTTCTTTTAGTTGGAACCAAGGCCGCTCACCCATTTTGAGAGACTTCTATGGAGATGGGGATCTTAAGACCCAGGGGAATCTTGCCTAGAAATATGCCTTGACCAGACATGAAACATACAGGATTAGTCAGACATTGCACTTGGCATGCAGACCTCCAGCCCGCCTAGCTATGCAGTGGGAGGAAACTGCTGTAGAATCTCTATATCTTAACAACACTCACCATCGAGGTACATCATGGCTGTATCGACACATCCTGAACCTTGCCGCCCCAAAGAAACATGCCTATGTGGTACAATGAGAGAGGGAATTTGTTGTACCTTACCAGACGTAGCCGAGTTATATTTTAAGTATTTCTTTATTAACTTCAAGTTGCAGGAAAGTAAACTGTACATCAGTCCATAAGCCTGGTGATCCTGTTACGCCAGCCCCACCAGGAGCAGCCTGCCTGCTGCTCAGCCCATCTTCCAACTGTCACCACTCATCCACACAGGCAGCCAAGCATCACAGTCACACCAACATTCCACTGTCAACACTCACAATGGCTGAGCAGCTAGGAGAAAGGTAAACTAGAATACATATGATTAAATAAAGAGGATATAACATATCCCCCTCCTTTTAAATGAAAAAAATGAAAAGAACAATAGAACATGGGAGGAACTATACACAGGAATGTACAACAGCCAAGAAACGTTCAAGACTCAGGGAAGCAAATTAAAATACAACTTCACGAGAGAGTCTGAACACTAAGTAACCTGAAAAGAAGGGTAAATATATTGACAAGCAACAATAAAAAATTGACAAGCAATATAACCCATCCTCCCCAATAAAACAATTTAGAAAAATACGTAAAATGTAGTAAAGGGTGGACCACACCCCTAGACAACGATTCCACCAAGGGAACGAAATGTGTAAACAAGATTCCTAAAGTCTGGAACATGGAATACACTCAGAGAATGGGACTAAGAAACCCATTGTGAACACACCCTGTGTGGGGATTTAATGTAAAACGTGTAAATAGGGCTAACACCCATAACCTACCCCTGACGAAAGGGTGAGAAACCAATGTATACGTTTTTCACCTGGTGACTTACACACTGTATATACAGGACGTGTAGCGCGAGGCGACTTACACACCAAACAGACAACAAGTGTAGCGCAAGCCGACTTACACACCGAACAGACAAGATGTGTAGCGCATAGCGACTTGCACACCGACACGACGTGTAGCGCAAGGCGACTTACACACCACACAGACAAGACATGTAGCGCATGGCGACTACACACTTTACAGACAAAAACCATACGTAAAGGAGAGTACGAAACAGAAAATGGGAATCCACCCACTAAGAGATCAGAACCTCCTTCATGTAAGGGAGTGTAATAGTACAACATAAACATAAACATGGGTAACCCTACCCACAAAACACTATAACCACCCTTACTTGAGGGTACAAAACACCTCATAAGTCAATGCGCAAAATAAACCAATTAACACTACCTCATGTTTAAGAGATGTGTGACCATCACCCACTCAAAAGACTAGGATCTCCCTTATGTAAGGGTACCTAGGCATACAAAGCCAATGGCAACCATAAGCCAGAAATATGTGAACAAAAACAACCAACTATGACATGTAGACCAAAAATGTAGTATGCGTAATACAAGATTGCGTAGACACACAGTGGGGAAAAAACTAGCACACTAAGAAATGCAGAACATCCTTTTAGCAGAAAAACAGTAAACAGACACTGCATCTTTGGTACTAACTGAACCTTGAAACCATCAACAGTAGTGTGTTGTGACATGCTGAAAACTGGATAATTCTTGAACACTATAAATATCCCCCCAAAAGTCACTGGAGAACCATCTCACCCCTCCTTCAAGCAACTAGACCCATACCCAAACAACATGTGCCAAATACAATAAAACCATACATGAAGTAAATATAAGCACTGTCCAAACGGTACGAACAGTCAAATACAAGTTGCTTACGACCCCAGCAATTGTTTGTGTATTTGCTGAGTTTCAGGAAAGAAAAGTAGATATGCCACATCACACTTGGCTCGAAGCGGTATTCACCAGCATACTCTTGAAAAAAAGAAGAAAGACACCGCTTCTTAAATGTTCCTTCTCTGCATGCCTTTCCGTTTTAAGATGCACTTGCAGTCATGTACGATATGTAGGTTCATTCCGACAGCGACAGAAATCCAAAACAGGACCCACAGCCATCACAGAAAAGTTGCTGGACGAACAGGAACAGGCTAGTGACTACACAATTGTCATGACGAGCCGGCAGGAAACACGGCCACGAACAAACGTACAATAAACAGACTGAAGATGGCGGCACGTACTTGAACTGTGCCGGATGGCTCACGGCGCGTCAGTGCTGGAGAGCGTCAATTGGAAGCTGAGGGAGCTGCGTAGCAACCAAGAAATGGACGAAGATGCAGAGAATCCTTGTGAAGGTAAGAGTTCGCGCGCTGAAAACGACACGCACATCTTTTCAAACCGCACCACAGCGGTTAAATTGCCAATATTCCAGGGGGCTGCCAGTGACCAAACAACGTAAAAAAAACAAGAATTGGCTCACCTCAAAAGTCCTCACCTGCTGTGGGAATATGTTTTTTTTCCCCAAGATCAACAGCATTACACTTAGATATGACCAGAGTTTTCACACCGCAAAAGTCCTGCTCCTGCCGCCGGCACCGCGGCCAAGATCATTTAAAACACTGTGCATTATTAAGCAAGACATCATCTAGAAAAGTAACACATTCCTTTGATACTACGCTGTATTCGTCAAAATGAAAGGCATGAAGGTGCAGTGTGCAGGAATCTCCCATCCAGCACACACATAAAGTTGGCTAAGCGCTTGAATATAGTAAAGTAGTTTAACTTGAAGACTTGCAAACACCAGATGAGTCTAAACTTGTAGTCCAATATCCATAATGATGAAGAATGTACCAAAGTGAAGATGTGGAAGTAGTGAACCTCACACCACTTACCCACTTGTTTCAATGTCATCTTTAGCAGACAAATGAAGCATATCCAGGCTGGGGCTGTCCGCTGACAAGGACACTGGTGGGGCTGGCATGCCTGGAGCTCCATTGTTGACGCTTTAATCTTTGTTTCTCTTGGTTTCTTAGGGTTCTTCATGTCCATACCATGGACAGGTTCTTAAATCACGTAGCACACTTGAGTCTTGGTCCAGGTCGTCGCCAAAATATGTTGTACCTTACCAGACGTAGCGGAGTTGTATTTTAAGTATTTCTTTATTAACTTCAAGTTGTAGGAAAGTAAATATGTACATCAGTCCATAAGCTTGGTGATCCTGTTACGCCAGCCCCACCAGGAGCAGCCTGCCTGCTGCTCAGCCCATCTTCCAACTGTCACCACTCATCCACACAGGCACCCAAGCATTCCAAGCATCACAGTCCCACCAACATTCAACTGTCAACACTCACACTGGCTGAGCAGCTAGGACAAAGGTAAACTAGAATACATATGAATAAATAAGTAGGATATAACAGAATTGGCCACTGATATTTCAGACGACACATGGGGTGCTATCTGGCAAATGGCCTCCAAGTCTTCTATATGACTTCGATATAAGGAGAATGCATACAAAATACTAACACGCTGGTACCTCACCCCATACGACTCACCAAGCTGTTTGGGGGCTCGGACCTGTGCTGGAAGGGATGTGGGGAAATGCAGCACTTTATTACACACCTGGTGGTCATGTCCGGTAACACAAACATTCTGGGATGAGGTCCTCCACACGATACATGCCATCACTAGTGTTTCGCTGCCGTGCGATCCCCTTACCGTCTTCCTGGGGGACCCAAGGGAGGATAGACTATGGATAGACTCTTCCCCACAACGCCTTCTCAGGGATGAATATTCTCCAACCTTCTACTGGCATCGAGATTGAGCGTGGCCCAGATGTGGAAGCAACCACCAGCACCCTCACTTAATATGTGATGGGGGAAGGTCTGGTCAATTTATGCCATGAAAAAACTCACTGCAATTATCTGGGACAGGGTGTCCAAATTTGATACATCATGGCGACCATTCACCACTTACATACGAAGGCAGCAGGGGATGGGAGGATTGCACCTGATGATGTTCAAGACACTGAGGGTATCGGAGATGTGTGTTCTGACCGCAAGCCATTCATTCAGATTGAATAGCACTATTTATTGGGCGTTTTGACGAGGGAACCGGGGGCTTCTATTGTGATTGTGGGGTGAATACTTGTGAGGGCAGATACTGTCTGCAAGGGGGTGTACAAGGGCTTTGTCACCCATTCTGTACTATTCAGTGATGCTTCAGACGAAACTGTACTGTGTGCCATGTTCATTTGTTCAAAATGCAAAATAAAATTGTTAAAACACTTTTTTTTAAAAGATGGGCCCTGTCAGGCACTATATTTGTCAACCGTCCCTAAGTAAAAAACTAAAGAAGCAAGCAAAGAAGCAAAACAAAATCCTGAGTGACAAACTTAGAGGCAAGGGCAGTTTGCCAGTTAACACAGTCTAACTAGTATTTCATTGGAGCTGAACTGCGGCTGGTTCAGAGCTGCTTCACTGCAGGGTTTTCCATTCATCACCATTAGCATCTCTAAAGTTGTCAAGTGTTCCTAAAGCTGCGTTTGGCATCTTTATCTGTTCTTTATCTGTTTGGCAACATTATCTGTTCTTCAGCTCCAATTTATGAGCCATCTTGTAAACAAACACCAGCTTCATTTTTAAAGAGGAAGAGGTAAATGTAGACACCACAAGTACTCAAGTACTATGGTTGGAGGGAGATGCTCCGTCCGCTCTAGATTTTTAGCTCACACATCATTTTACATCCTGGTACTTCTAGTCTGGCATTAGTAATAGAAAATGGTAAATACCAAGGGCCTCATTTATAAAAAGTGTTGCATCGCTGATTGAAAACAGTGATGCAACACTTTTCATTGCGCCCGTCTTGCGACACCTTGGATGCGCCTTATTTACAGCACGGCACTGCATGTCGCAAGGATTGACAAGATACATCAAGGATCCTGACCCCGCACGCCGATGCCAAATTCTTTATGCAACTTTCCACGCCAGAAGCGCGGTGCCACGAGGAACACTGACCACTGGTGAGCTGAGCTAGGGGCCTTAAAAAAGGTGACAACACTTTACTCTAAAATCTGTTTGCAGAGAGTGGAGGATGGGTGGGTCAGTAAGGAATCTGCTGTTAGATAGAGTCTCTATCAGTTAAGGCGTTACTGAAGGTAAGTAACTTGTTCATCTGATATAGACTTCTAGCCGCAGATTTCTTACCTTGGAATAGATTCCCAAGCAATATCTCCCTGGAGGTGGGAATGTGATACAGATTAAACTAAGATGTCCTGTAGGGCAAAGCGACTGTCACACCCAGCCTTACTTTCCAGGCAGGCTTCGTAAACGTGTGCAAGGAAGCCCATGTTGCAGTCTGACAGATAATGCAGTGGTCGCAGCCTTGGCTCTGGTAGAATGAGCTTGCAAGTCTTCAGGAGGTTGATTTTTGGCCAGTGCGCAGCAGATCTTGATGCAGATCACTATCCATTGTGAGATTGTCCATTTCTGCACTGCCTTCCCTATCTTTGATCCGACGTACCGCACGAAGAGTTGATCGCCCACCGGGAATTCCTTTGTGCGGCCAAGGTAGAATGATAATGCTCTTTTTGCGTCCAGCCGTTGGAGTCTCTCCTCTTCTTTAGAGGGGTAAGGCGGAGCGTAAAAGGTAGGCAGAGTGATGGATTGGCCTACCTGAAAGGGAGTTAGCACCTTCAGTAAAAAGGATGCTCAAGTCGGAAGGACCAGTTTGTCTGGGTAGATGTGAAGGTACGGAGGATGTGCCGACAGTTCCTGTAACTCACTGACCCTCCAGGCAGATGTTATCGCCACTAGGAAAGCCATTTTGGTGGTGAGAAGCCTGAATGTACAGTTCAAAGGGGGACACACATCAGAAATGTTAGAAGCAGGTTGAAATCTCACAGTGGCATAATGTAAGGTGTTGGTGGGAACATATGCTGGAGACCTTTCAGGAACCCTTGTACAATAGGGGATTTGAATAAGAATGGCTGATCTGGCAACTGTAGAAATGCTGAGATGGCAGAAAGATAACCTCTTACAGTGCCCAAAGCAAAGCTCTGCTGGGCTATGGTAATAATGAACAAAAGAACCTGGGAAACAGGTGCAGATAGAGGGTCAACATGTTTATCTATACATCATGCCACGAACTTGCTCCAATGGCAGGCTTATACCGTCTTGGTGGAGGGATGCCTGGCTGCGAGTATAACATTGCAGACTTCAGGCGGAACGTCAAAGCTGTCAACTGTCGCCACTCTATCTCTACAGTTGAAGGCAAAGCATTTCAGGTTCAGGTGCAGAACCCTGCCCACTCTAGACGAAAAGAGCCTCAGAGCAAGAGCAGCCTCGGAAACTGCAGCACGTAAAACTGCTGACATTGCACGTTCTTGGCAGAGGCGAACAGATCCAACCAAGGATCTCCCCACTCTCGAAAGAGACCTTGGGCCACCTCTGGATGGAGACCACATTCGTGATCCACTCGGCATTGATGGCTGAGTTTGTCGACTCTGGCATTCAGAGAGCCTGCCAGGATTTGAACCACTAGGGATTTGCCCTGGTGTTCCAGCAAAGTCCAGAGGTGCAAAGCCTCTTGACAAAGGATCCACAACCCCACACCGCCCTGTTTGTTGCAATACCACATGGTGGTGGTGTTGTCCCTGAACACCTGTACCAACCTTCCCCTGATTGAAAGAAGAAAGGCTTTCAATGCCAAACGGAAAGCCCAAAGCTCCAACAGATTGAATTGAAGCCCGTATTCCCCCGGAGACCAAAGACCTCTAATCTCCACCTCTCCCATATGGCCGCCCCAGCCCAGGAGTGATGCATCTGTCAATCCAGTCAGTTGTGGTTGGGGAAGGGATAGGTGTCTGCTACTGGCCCAATTGTGGTTCTTTAGCCACCACTGCAGGTCTTTTGCAGTTCCCTCCGAGATCTGGATTATGTCAGAGAGGTTCACCTGATACTGCGCCCACTGGAACTTCAGGTCCCAATGCAGAGCCCGCATATGCCAATGGGTATGTGTCACTAGCAGGATGCAGGGGACCATGATGCCGAGCAGCCTCAGAGTGAGTCTCACAGAAATCCAGGATAGAGGCTGAAACATCAGTGTCATAGTCTGAATATCCTGGACTCGCTGCTTGGGAGGATAAGGAAGAAACTGCACCGTGTCCAGAACAGCTCTCATGAAAGGAAGCGTCTGAAAGCAGTCAGGTATGACTTTGGGGCATTGGTAGTGATCTTCAGCGAATGCTGAAGGTTCGCCATAGTCTGGAGGTGGTAGTCGACTACCCATGGCGAGCCCACCTTTAACAGCCAATCTTCACGGTAGGGGAAGACTGGAACCCCTAACCTTCAGAGGTGAGCTGCGACCACCGTCATCACTTTCACCGAGGAGTGCTAGTAAGACTGAAGGGGAGCACGGCAAAGTGAAAGCATTTTTTGCCGACCGTGAACCACTGGTAACGCCTGTGGGTAGGCAGGATGGGGGGAAAATATGCATTCTGGAAGTCCAGAGATACCATTCCGTCTCTTGGGCCAGGGAAGACAGGACTTACACGAGTGTGAACATCTTGAATTTCTCCTTTTTCAGGAAGAGTTTGAGAAAGCGCAGGTCTAGATATAGGACAAAGGCCTCCGTCCCTGCTGGGCACTAGAAAGTAGCTGGAATAGCAACCGCAACCTACTTCTGATGCTGAAACCTTAAGTTTAGCTCCCTTGACCAGGAGAGCTAACACTTCCTGATGGAGCAAGGAGAGGTGGTCCAGCGTCAGTTTGTCGTAAGCAGGTGGCAGGAGAGGGAGGGTTGTCACAAAGGTGAGGACGTACCCCTTTTGGATGAGCTGCAAAACCCAACAGTTGGATGTTATTGACTTCCAGTGGTGCAGGTGATGGCATATCCTGCCCCCACTGGATACCTATGATGGTTGGAGGGCAACCTAAAGGGGTTTGGAGGTTGCAACAGCTGGGGGGTGGACTGGCCTGACTTCTGGCTACCTGTCCCATGTAGTCTGTGGGAGCCGTGTCCTTGGCCACAAAAAGATTGTGCAATTTGTTGGCCGTGGTGCCTGGTTGTGTAGAGACACGGTCAAAAGCCCCTTCCGTGGCCACAAAAGAGGCGGATGGAGGACTTGAGTAGGCAAGAGGCCATGGAAAGGCTTAATGACCTGGTCATAACTGTGCTGTCCTTAAAACATTCCAGCTCTGAGTCTGCCTTCTCTCTGAACAAACATGAGCCATCAAAGGGCATGTCCATGAGCAAAGCCTGGACATCCCCCAAAAAGCCAGTGGTTCTCAACCAGGTGTGGCGCATAAGGGCCACTGATGATTAAATCACTCTGCCCAGCGAGCCTGTTGCATCCAGCCCACATCTTATGGTGAACTTGTCTGCATCCCTCCCATCAACAATTGCTTGAGAGAGTATGGCTCAGGCCTCCTCCGAGACCATGTGCAGCACTTGTGCAACCGAGTCACAGATCGTATGGGAGTATTGGCCTAAGAGGCACACAGTGTTCACCGATCGCAGTGCCAGGCTGGTATAAGAGAACATTCTCTTCCTGGAGGTATCTAGCCTTTTGGATTCACTATCCGGTGGAGTTGTAGAGAAAGGGCCGGGGTTGATTTTGGAGGTGGAGGCCTGGACCACCAAACTCTCCGGGGTGGGGTGCTGGGTGAAAAAACTGTAGTCCCCTGGGGCGGGCCCGATGGTGGTGGACAATTGTTCTATGCACAAGAGCCCCTGTGCAGGGCTTGAACCAGGTACCGAGTAGGACGTCCGTAAGAGCTTCATTGAATGGGAGTAATGGTTCAGTTGGGGCACCTCCGTCAAGACGTTTGTCCTGACTGCCACTGAGGGTAGCGTAAGGTCCAGAACCTCAGCCACCCTCCAAACCACCATTGTGAATGAGGCACCCTCCTTTGTGGCCACAGTAGGGGGAGAGGCCAGTGTCTGGAGAAGTGTCCAGTCCCCTGGCATCCACCAGATCCTTAAACCAGTTGTCCTCGAGATCTTCTAATGTCTGATATCCATAAGGGTATACAGACCGCTCCCAATTATTACCCAATCCAGGCCTGGCATATGAATAAGGCACTGGCATCAATATGGGGATTCTGCCCCCAGTCGACGCTAGAGCCGGCATCAGACAACGCCTGTCTGGCTTTGTATCGGAGTTGGGAATGATGATTGGGCCGGCACCACCGCTGGGCATCAGTGGCATTGGCCCTG
Organism: Calotriton arnoldi; assembly: GCA_963921515.1. Taxonomy (NCBI): domain Eukaryota; kingdom Metazoa; phylum Chordata; class Amphibia; order Caudata; family Salamandridae; genus Calotriton; species Calotriton arnoldi. Next base: position 2,292,363 of record CAWUFW010001086.1, read on the forward strand.
TAGTGGGAACTGGAAAAGGTCGCTTGACCGGCGCTGCTCTGGACCTGTCAATGGATCCTTGGGGCCTGACTGGTGCTGAGGGCAAAGCAGCCGGCAGAAGACCAGTAGGGGCCGCTCCCGGACCCTGGGGGCATGAGGGCGCTCCAGAGGGGTCGGGTCGCCCAAAGATGAGGTAAATGGCCTCGTAAAATTCTTTAAGTTGGGCGGGGGTTACTCCGGTTCCCAGAATTTACGGGAGGTGCGGAGATGGCCTGGGCACAGGCTTCACCACAGAGCTAAGTCTTGAGTGCCGAAGGCCCCGTGACTCATCCGAAGACTTGTGCGGTGAAGTCAAAGACCTCTTCGACTTCTTTTTCTTCTTCTGGGACTTACCCGACTTCCTCGATGACTTGGAGTGGGATGAAAATCGGCAGGTATGACTTTGCAAATGATCTTGGGGCCTTCCTCACAACTGAGACCTGGATCGTTGCGGAGTCGGCCGATGTCGAGTGTTAGAAATGGGGGTCTCTAGTTGGCAATGGCTGGCCACTGTCCAAGTAGGGACCCTTCTTCCTAAGTCAGAGTGAGAGGGCTACCCTCTTTAATACCCCTGCTCAACCCTGTGGTAACGTAGCACGAGCAGGTAGGCTTATCTCAGAGGCAGGGTGTGAAGCATTTATGACCATACACAGTAACACAGTGAGGAACACTACAGAGGGACACCACACAAGTAGTTATAAAAAATAAGTATCTTTATATAAAGGCAGATTTATCACAAGACCAATAACTGTAAAAGCCACAATACTGCCAAAAATAGGATAGCTGTTGAAGGGCTGTCATAGATAGTTCAAAGGTTGCAAGAATAAGGTTCAAATTCAAGGCAGGGGTCTCTGCGCCCCTTTCTCGTTTAGAGGTTGCAAAAATAAGGTTCAAATTCAAGGCAGTGGTCTCTGCGACCCTTTCTCTCATAAGACTGTCAAAAATAGGAGGGCTGTTGAAGGACTGTCACAAAATAGTTCAAAGGTTGCAAAAATAAGGTTCAAATTCAAAGCAGTGGTCTCTACGACCCTTTCTCTCACAAAGTACCTGGGTTTAGTAGAAAAACCAACAAAATGTCGCAAAGAAGTGGTAGCGATGATTCTCGGCACGCGAGGCTGGCGATGCGTTGAAATCCTTGCCGCAAGGGAGGATGATGCGCCGATCTGCGTGATGCGTGCGGAGACACTGCGACCAACTTCTGCACGCTAGGCCGCCGATGCGATGACTTTCTTGCCGCGAGGGAGAAGTCGATGCGACGATCCTGTTGCGCTGTGCGATTGTGTTGCGATGCGAAGAGATGACGCTCTGCGAGGGAGCGACGAAATCCGGTGCGATGCGATGAAAATGGCGGACGCACGGCATCCGCAAAGCGATGTCTTGAAGCGATGATTTCTTTAGGGGTTGCGAGCACTCGGTGACAGCAGCGCGATGATTTTTCCAGCGCGTCTCAGCTGCAGCGGCTCGCAAAGGGGCGTTAGCGATGGTTTCGTGTTGCGAGCACCCAGCGGCAGCAGCGTGATGATTTTTCCAGCGCTCTCGGCTGCAGCGGCTCGCAAACGTGCGTTAGCGGCGATTTCCAGCACTCTTTTCTCTGAAGCAAAACTAGAGGCCCTGGAACTCACAGGAGCCTCATCAGCAGATAGCAATCCTCGCAGGGAGGAAGCAGGAGGTTGGTGGTGGAGTCAGATGTGCCTGAGACTCCAGCAGGAGGCTAGCTCTTTTCCTAGCCCTTGGGTAATTGCTGTAACAAAAATAAAAGTTCTCTCAAAAGTTCCTTTTCCTCTTCTTCAAGGTCCAGTGGTCACTGCTGCAGGCCAGTGCAAGAAACAACACACAAGCACAAGGACAGTCACTTCCTGCAGATTCCTCCAGTGGCACGGACAGAGTTTCCTCTCCAGATCCAAAAGCAATACAAAATGTAGGGGTTTGAGCACAGATATTTATACCCCAAAAGTCTTTGTTCTTAGAAGCTACCAGTCACTGAACCTAGCCAGAACCAGTTCTGCTCAGGCCTGGAGCACTTTGTTTACCAGGCTGCATCCTTCCTTTCAGAAAGAGGGGTCTGCTAGCAGACACACAGTAGGAGGTGGAGCCAGCATTCACCTTGCCGGGCACAGCCCTATTCAGGTCAAGGAGCCACCCCTCCCCACACTCTAAATGCAGATCTCTCTATTCAACCCAGGTCTGACTCAGCCTGCCCTGCCCCTCTAAAACCAGACAGCCAATACACAAAACAGCAGAGCACACTGGAAGGCTTAGGCAAGAAAATACCTACTTTCTAAAAGTGGTATTTTCAAACACAGAATATAAAAATAAACTTCACTCAAAGATGTATTTTAATATTCTGAGCTCAGGCATACTAAATTCGTTTTTCTACCATGTTCCTGGGGCCAGTTAGGACTATAGAATGTAATAGTCAAACTGCCCATTCTAGCCTATGAGGAACAGGTAGCCTTACAGTAGTGAAAAACGAAATGGGGTGTAATTCACTACCAGGACATGCTACACACACCAAGGCATGTCCTACCTTACACATACAATGCACCCTACCCTAGGGGCGACTTACAGGATGCCAAGGGAAGGTTCAGGGGCTGGGAAGTGGGTGCACTTCACAGCCAAGATGGCAGTTCTGGACTGCACACAGACACTGCAGTGGCAGGTCTGAGACACACTTTACAAGCTGCTTCTGTGGGTGGCGCAAACCAGCGCTGCATGCCCACCAGCAGCATTTGGTTTACCAGCCCTGGGCACACACAGGCCACACTACTAGGGACTAACAGGTAAACCAAATAAGCCAATCAGGGATATACCAATTCACATAGACATATTTACCAAGGGAGAGCATATGCACTTTAGCACTGAACAGCAGTGGTAAAGTGCCCAGAGTCATAAAACCAACAGAAACAGGTCAGCAAAAATACAGGAGGCAGGCAAAAAGTTTAGGGGTGACCCTGCAAAAGGGCCATTTCCAACACAACCCCCTTCCAGCCAAAACGCAGGGTAGACCAATCACTACTTTGATGGGCTTCCCTGCTTCGGGCGATAGAACACGGAACTGGCCCGCAACTGCAGGGGCATATGCCAGCTCTACTCCAATCTGAACCCTGGTGGATCCCTCTGTCCACACTCCCAGGGCCCACTAAGATAACCAATGGGGAACTCTGCCCCTCACCTGTGGACACCTCCTGTGCAGCACCTAACCTTAACTGGCCCCCAGGTGTGTCCCAACAGATAAACAATAAGCCACAGTAGCCACTGACAGTAGTCAGGGATGAGACCCAGGCCTTATACCTCTCAGGGCTCACTAAGACAACCAATGGGGAACTCTTCCCCTTACCTGTGGACACCACCTGTGCAGCACCAAACCTTAACTGGCCCTCAGGTGTGTCCCAACAGATAAACAACAAGCCCCAGTAGCCACTGACAGTAGTCAGTGATGAAATCCAAGCCCTATACCTCTCAGGGCTCTCAAACTTTTGTGGCATCAGAGAGTGAGGGGCAGTAACCCCAGGTGTCTGGCACCTTTTGTCCACTCTCCCTCCTGTCAGGTCAGGTGACGTACCCTGACACTGACCCACCAGCCCTGGGCCTGTTCCCAGCGGCGGGGCCAGAGACTGGGGTGGGCTCCCCACACCCGGTCCCTCTCTTTGGGGCTCGGTACCCTCCCACTTGGAGCGGTACCCCCTCCAGAATTGGCAGGGCACCTGAGGCAGGTGTCCTGCATAATTCACCCACCAGTTCAGGGGTTCTATCCTGCAACTGGTATCCCAGCATAGGGTCTGTACCCTTAGACTGGGCGGAGGTCAGGGGTGAGGCTGCCCTCTCCCCGCCCCCTTTACTGGGGCCCAGCACCCTCCCACCTGGAGAGGTGCCTCCATAACACAAACCGGGAGGGGCACTGTTAGCAGTTGCCCCTTTCTCCAGATCAGGGGGGACACCCTGAACCTGGCCCCCCAACCTAGGGTCTGTACCCTTAGGCTGGGCCTGTGCCTGGCAACCCAGGACTTCTGGGGGAGTACACCAATTCCCCCCAAGGAAAATACACTCTTCCACTAGTTCAGGGCCTTGTCCCTGCAACTGATCCATCAACCTGGAAAAACCCTCAGGTGGTACTGGGGTCAGAGGCGAGGACTCCCTCCCTCTGCACCCCCTTCCAGCATACTGCACCCTCCCACCTGGAGTGGTGCTTTTAGGAAAAAAATGGTCAGGACACTGCTTACAGTTGTCCCTTCCTCCAGGTCAGACAACACCTGGAACTGACTTACCATCCCAGGGACCAACCCCTGTGGTTGAACAACCGCCTGGCCACCCAGGACTTCCTGGGGAACACACAGGCTCCCCTCAAGGGAAACACACCCCTCCACCAGTTCAGGGCCTGGACCCTGCAACTGACCTACCAACCTGAAAAAACCCTCAGGGTGCACCGGGGTCAGAGGCGAGGACTCCCTCCCTCTGCACCCCCTTCCAGCATACTGCACCCTCCCACCTGGAGTGGTGCTCTTGGAAAAAATGGTCGGGACACTGCTTACAGTTGTCCCTCCCTCCAGGTCAGACAACTCCTGGACCTGACTTACCACCCAGGGACCAACCCCTGCGGCTGAACAACTGCCTGGCCAACCAGGACTTCCTGAGGGTGACACATACCTAGCGTGTTGCGTGACAGTCTGTCTGGCATAGAGCTCACGACCTCCTGTCCCTCTGACAGTGCGTGAAGATGCCCCAGGACAGAAGTGGCGTCACCATGGCCAATCCTATGAGGCTCAGCCCTTCTGGCTGGCCCCTGACCCACTGGTTCTTCCACTGGGGACTCTTTCCCCCTTTCATCCCTCAGACTGGACTTCTGTACCCTCCCCCTAGGAGTGGCACTGCCAGGAACAAGAACTGATGGAGGCCTGACTACAGGCACTCCCAGCTCACCTAACACTGGGGTACCTCCCACAATGGACGGTCCATCCAGACAGACTAGGCTCCCCACCTGGTGTTCCCTCATGGAACCATCCAGTCCTGGGGACTGAGGCTGGGGCACTTCGGGACCTATCCCAGTCTCACTCCTGCTCCCACGAGACAGGATGTGAGGCCCTACACCCTCCTCACAACAAGGGGACCCAGCTGTAACACTCCTAACCTTTCCCAGCACTCTGGGTTGGAAAACTTCTGAACCACTTCTCTTAGGGTCATTCCCTAATGCCTCTACAGAGCCTCTGGTACTCACCCAGAGGTCTGCCTCCTGTGCAAGTTCCCTAGGATCAGAGAACTCGCAATCTGACAGGTGTTGGCCTAGCTCTGGAAAACAGGAACTCACAATATGCTCTCCCACAATTGGATTACACAGCTCCACACAGGTGCTAACCTTTACCTCACAATCCAGTGCCTCACACACGTACCCCACACCACTCTCTTGAAATGGGCGAGACATTAACTGACTGTCTCTATCACTCAACCCACACTCTTCTGGGCGGTCCTCACACTCATACACCAGGACTTCAACCACGGGGGAACCCCTCTCCCTGTACCTCTCATCCAGAGTCGGTAGAGTATCCCTCCTTTCACTAGGACTATGGGCCCCTGCGCTAGTTCCCCAATCCACCTCAGGGACACTGCACACCAATGGAGCTATCTCAGGTCCTTGAATCCCCTGGTGTAGATCAACCCCCTCCTTCAAGTCAGGTGCCACATCCCTGGGTGGGTGTACTACACTGTCATCACTATATACTTCAATTTTGCTGCCACCACTGGACCCCACCCTCTCTGGGGAATCCAGACAATTAAAACTGCGCTCCAGGGGTAACCTACCCTCTGGAGCTAACTTCTCCTTTTCTGCTATCTGCGCTAGGTGCGCCTCCAGCTGGGCAATCTCTATTTGGAGCCTCTCCAATTCCAGCTGGTACTCCCTCTCCCTCTGTCTGTCCAACTCCTCTGGGGACCATGAAGGGGATTGGGCACTACCCTGTGCACTAGATCCAGCAAGGGACTCCCTACCTATGGGACCTTCCCGCCTGTCCCCCAACTCCTCTGGGGACCATGAGGGGAATCTGGCACTACCATAGGCACTAGGCTCATCAAGGAACTCCCCACCTATGAGATATTCCATAACACTTTCTTCCTCCTCTTCAGACTCTCCAGAGCCACCCTCAGACCAACTACCCTCTTGGTAGGTGTACTGGGACTCCAAGAATCTCCATCTGTCTTGTTGCCAAAGTCTCAGGGATGTCTGCAGGGACAGCTGAGTCTCCTTCCTACTCACTGCTAAGCCCCTCTCCTCACAGAACCCCCTTAGCTCCTCTAGACTGTAGGTCAACAGATCATCTATATAAAAGGTAGGTCTCATTTCAGCAAGACCCATTGTAGCAATATCTGGCAATATCAATAAAAAAAAATAGGCTTGCCCGTTGTAACAATCACGGGCAATATCACTACAGATAGAAGAAAACTTCTCAAGAAAATGTATGCGGGTAAAAAATCACCGGCAATATCAATCACAATATAGGATCCAAAAACTTTCAAAAATGTATGCGGGTACTATCACCGGCAATATCAATAAAAAATAGGCTTGCCCATTGTAACAATCACGGGCAATATCAATAACAATAGAGGATCCAAAAAACTCTCAAAAATGTATGCGGGTACTATCACCGGCAATATCAATAAAAAATAGGCTTGCCCATTGTAACAATCACGGGCAATATCAATAAAAGATAGAAGAAAACTTCTCAAGAAAATGTATGCTGGTAAAAAATCACCGGCAATATCAATTACAATATAGGATCCAACAATTCTCAAAAATGTATGCGGGTACTATCACCTGGCAATATCAATAAAACATAGGCTTGCCCATTGTAACAATCACGGGCAATATCAATAAAAGATAGAAGAAAACTTCTCAAGAAAATGTATGCTGGTAAAAAATCACTGGCAATATCAATTACAATATAGGATCCAACAATTCTCAAAAAATGTGCGCAGGTGAAAAATCACCGGCAATATCAATTACAATATGGGATCCAAAAACTCTCAAAAAATGGGCGCGGGTGAAAAATCACCGGCAATATCAATCACAATATAGGATCCCAAAAACTCTCAGGAAATGTGTGCGGGTGAAAAATCACCGGCAATATCAATTACAATATAGGATCCAAAAAACTCTCAAAAAATGTATGCGGTACGTTATGGTCTGCACTCACTAGTAGTGTACACTATAATTATTGTATGCGATCATAAATGCAAGTCCAGATCCTCACCGCTGACCACCAATGTTAGAAATGGGGGTCTCTAGTTGGCAATGGCTGGCCACTGTCCAAGTAGGGACCCTTCTTCCTAAGTCAGAGTGAGAGGGCTACCCTCTTTAATACCCCTGCTCAACCCTGTGGTAACGTAGCACGAGCAGGTAGGCTTATCTCAGAGGCAGGGTGTGAAGCATTTATGACCATACACAGTAACACAGTGAGGAACACTACAGAGGGACACCACACAAGTAGTTATAAAAAATAAGTATCTTTATATAAAGGCAGATTTATCACAAGACCAATAACTGTAAAAGCCACAATACTGCCAAAAATAGGATAGCTGTTGAAGGGCTGTCAAAGATAGTTCAAAGGTTGCAAGAATAAGGTTCAAATTCAAGGCAGGAGTCTCTGCGCCCCTTTCTCGTTCAGAGGTTGCAAAAATAAGGTTCAAATTCAAGGCAGTGGTCTCTGCGACCCTTTCTCTCATAAGACTGTCAAAAATAGGATGGCTGTTGAAGGACTGTCACAAAATAGTTCAAAGGTTGCAAAAATAAGGTTCAAATTCAAAGCAGTGGTCTCTACGACCCTTTCTCTCACAAAGTACCTGGGTTTAGTAGCAAAACCAACAAAATGTCGCAAAGAAGTGGTAGCGATGATTCTCGGCACGCGAGGCCGGCGATGCGTTGAAATCCTTGCCGCAAGGGAGGATGATGCGCCGATCTGCGTGATGCGTGCGGAGACACTGCGACCAACTTCTGCACGCTAGGCCGCCGATGCGATGACTTTCTTGCCGCGAGGGAGAAGTCGATGCGACGATCCTGTTGCGCTGTGCGATTGTGTTGCGATGCGAAGAGATGACGCTCTGCGAGGGAGCGACGAAATCCGGTGCGATGCGATAAAAATGGTGGACGCACGGCGTCCGCAAAGCGATGTCTTGAAGCAATGATTTCTTTAGGGGTTGCGAGCACTCGGCGACAGCAGCGCGATGATTTTTCCAGCGCGTCTCAGCTGCAGCGGCTCGCAAAGGGGCGTTAGCGATTGTTTCGTGTTGCGAGCACCCAGCGGCAGCAGCGCGATGATTTTTCCAGCGCTCTCGGCTGCAGCGGCTCGCAAACGTGCGTTAGCGACGATTTCCAGCACTCTTTTCTCTGAAGCAAAACTAGAGGCCCTGGAACTCACAGGAGCCTCATCAGCAGATAGCAATCCTCGCAGGGAGGAAGCAGGAGGTTGGTGGTGGAGTCAGATGTGCCTGAGACTCCAGCAGGAGGCTAGCTCTTTCCTAGCCCTTGGGTAATTGCTGTAACAAAAATAAAAGTTCTCTCAAAAGTTCCTTTTCCTCTTCTTCAAGGTCCAGTGGTCACTGCTGCAGGCCAGTGCAAGAAACAACACACAAGCACAAGGACAGTCACTTCCTGCAGATTCCTCCAGTGGCACGGACAGAGTTTCCTCTCCAGATCCAAAAGCAATACAAAATGTAGGGGTTTGAGCACAGATATTTATACCCCAAAAGTCTTTGTTCTTAGAAGCTACCAGTCACTGAACCTAGCCAGAACCAGTTCTGCTCAGGCCTGGAGCACTTTGTTTACCAGCCTGCATCCTTCCTTTCAGAAAGAGGGGTCTGCTAGCAGACACACAGTAGGAGGTGGAGCCAGCATTCACCTTGCCGGGCACAGCCCTATTCAGGTCAAGGAGCCACCCCTCCCCACACTCTAAATGCAGATCTCTCTATTCAACCCAGGTCTGACTCAGCCTGCCCTGCCCCTCTAAAACCAGACAGCCAATACACATAACAGCAGAGCACACTGGAAGGCTTAGGCAAGAAAATACCTACTTTCTAAAAGTGGTATTTTCAAACACAGAATATAAAAATAAACTTCACTCAAAGATGTATTTTAATATTCTGAGCTCAGGCATACTAAATTCGTTTTTCTACCATGTTCCTGGGGCCAGTTAGGACTATAGAATGTAATAGTCAAATTGCCCATTCTAGCCTATGAGGAACAGGTAGCCTTACAGTAGTGAAAAACGAAATGGGGTGTAATTCACTACCAGGACATGCTACACACACCAAGGCATGTCCTACCTTACACATACAATGCACCCTACCCTAGGGGCGACTTACAGGATGCCAAGGGAATGTTCAGGGGCTGGGAAGTGGGTGCACTTCACAGCCAAGATGGCAGTTCTGGACTGCACACAGACACTGCATTGGCAGGTCTGAGACACACTTTACAAGCAGCTTCTGTGGGTGGTGCAAACCAGCGCTGCATGCCCACCAGCAGCATTTGGTTTACCAGCCCTGGGCACACACAGGCCACACTTCTAGGGACTAACAGGTAAACCAAATAAGCCAATCAGGGATATACCAATTCACATAGACATATTTACCAAGGGAGAGCATATGCACTTTAGCACTGAACAGCAGTGGTAAAGTGCCCAGAGTCATAAAACCAACAGAAACAGGTCAGCAAAAATACAGGAGGCAGGCAAAAAGTTTAGGGGTGACCCTGCAAAAAGGGCCATTTCCAACATCGAGTAGTGAGGATCTTGAGGAAGTGCTCCCTCAGTGCCTTAGGGTGCATGGTGTGACAGCCTTCGTATGTCTTGGCGTTGTGGTCTCGCTTAGGACACCAAAGAAAAACTAAATGCAGGTCTGTCACTGACATCTTTCGGTAAAAGGCGCTGCATAGTTTAAAACTTGCATTTCTGGTGGAGATCCTGTACACCAGGAGACAAAGTCTCATATCTTTGACAAATGGAAAAAAAAGGTCAGTCAAAAAGTGACTGGGAGTAGCCCTTCTCCAGCTCTGTGCTGACTGATGCTGAAAGAAAAGAACTGACGTCATAGCTGGGGTGGTGTCTATATAGGCACCGTGCACGTAACTTCTGGCGTGGACAACTCCACGTCGAGGTAAACGACGCCACCTATCGGCACGCAGAGGTACTGCTCACCAAAAGTTTCCGGATCCAGTCTGATGCCTGGAGAATATTCTAAGGTAAGGAATCTGCAGCTAGAAGTCTCTATCATGTATTCCTCTTAACAGTCAGCAGTGGTTGTAGACAGACCATGCTTGAGAGTTTAAAGTGGACGCAGCAGAGATTAACGTGCAGCAACGCTCAAGTGCAAGCGGGGAGCTGCTGCAGTTATGTCTTGCTTGAAAGCATGAGGAGGCCTTGTGACAAATTCTCGGAGGTTGAACAAAGGAACAGTCCAAAAATTATCAATTAAATTGAACATAAATTTGTCTAAAATTGGTCTATAAAGTTAGGGAGGAGCTCACCTTGAACAAGTGAAAGTGAATACTTTGAAATCTTGATAAGGTGGCGATTGGAAAGGTGCTGTCTACCTGCAGGATTTGTCTGCTCATCTCCAAATTATGTCTCCTGAAACTTAGATGATGGTGCAGTATGTGAAACTAAATCCAAATATATTTTATTACAAGTTCGGGATAAACAGTACACAATGTCTCTCAGTGATCGCTCCAGACCAGAGTCTGATGGTGTAGTACAAGAAAGTAAATCCAAAGATGCTTTATTCCAAGTTTTGGATAAACAGCACACAATGTCTCTCAGTGATTACACAAGCTCAGAGTCTAACTGACCCTGAAGTTGGAACCTTCACTCAGAGACATCACACAAATTAATACAATCATTCTATAATTAAAGGAACCATTCCGATATGAGCCCATAACAAGAAGGAGAAGGAGTGGCAGAGTGGGTGGCAAAGTAGGATTAGGAAGAACAAAGAAGATGGTCTGGATGACCAGAACTAGTAGTGATAGGATCAAAAAGAGGGGGGGAAAGGAGGAGGCAAAGGAGTAGGAGCAGAGCCCTAAAGAGGAGCCAGATTAACACCAGAACCACCAGGTGGACAAGAAAAACTAGGTGAACCAAAACAGTAGAATAATGAGGAGAAAAACAACCAGGAATATCAGTAACACCACAACTGCCCACCAGAAGAATAGGAGCCATTAGAAAGGCCAGGGCAGGACCACCATGATGATCTGGAGGCCCAAAATCAAGAGGAACAAGAATAGCAAGACCAGGAGGTCTAGGAGGGCGAGGGAGAGGACCATTAGGAGTAGAAGTCCACGAGGAGAAGGGCAATCTGCAGGACTAGGACCACAGGGAGGATGAGAACCAGGACTGCCAGGAGAACCAGTAGAAAGAGGACCTGAATGACCAAGACCAGGATGACCTTTAACAGAATGACCAAGAGGATGAGGACAATAATAAGCAAAAGGACAAGGAAGACTAGGACAGCTAAGACCAGGTGGAAGATGTGGACTAAGAGACGGACCAAGGGAAGGTCAACTACAAATACAACCAGGAGGATTAAGACAAGGAGAACACACTGTCTCTATTAAGGAGGCAGTAACTGAATACTTTTACCGCAATGACCTACCAGACTCTCCTCCCTATGCTCTGGGATGGTTTTAAGGTGACTATTAGGGTGTCATATCCTCTTTATCCATAACTAGGACACGAGAGACATGCCTGTTTGAAACTAACCTCACTGAGGAGATCTGCACCCTGGAACACTCAGACAAACAGCACCCCTTGGTGCATGTCAAACAGCAGCTGGCGGTGATGAGAGGCCAGCTGCGGGCACACCAGGTCAACAAGTCAGAAAGGGCCCTAATGGCACTTAAGCAAAAATATTGCGAGGGGGCGTTATGGTGGGCACTTGGGCTATCCGAGAGAATGACAAGCAGGAGACCTTTCGAGCCTTTCACCAGAGCCTTTGGTCTAGCGAGGGGGAGGATTCATCTGCTATTGACTCCTACCTTCGTGACTGTCCCTGGCCTCCCTTGTACCCGCCGACTGCCCAGGATCTCAAAGACGCTTTCATGGCTTTGGAGCTAAATAGAGCACTTAAGGGGCTCCCAGTTGGAAAGACTCCGGGCCCAGATGGCTTGCCGGTCTCCTTCTATAAACTCTTCCTCCCCCACCTGAAAGACCACCTGCTCGGGCTACATAAGTTCTTCATGCGCGTTACCAGCCTCATGCCAACGATGTCTGTGGCTGAGATTACACTTATTCCCAAATCATTCAAGAATCACACCCTTTGCGCTTCCTATTGGCCAATTGCATTGCTGAACACCGATGCCAAGAGCTACACTAAAATTCTGGCTAATCGACTCAAGATCCTACTGCCAGAATTAATAGACCCTGACCAGGTCAGCTTTATCAAGCATAGACAGGGCTCCAACAACACTAGAGGTCTTGCTCACCTAGTTGAAAAACTTCATATGCACAGCATCCTGGCTTGTCTTCTCTCCCTAGACACAGAGAGAAAGCATTCAACCGTGTTAGCTGGGGTTTTCTGCGTGCGGTTCTACACAAGAATAGGTTTGGGCTCCAATACCCCAACATGATCAGTAAAATTATGGCCTCTTATGTAGTGCCATCAGTCACCATATGAGTAAATGGCCATGCCACCCACTATTTTGCTGTTCGCAGGGGCACCCAGCAGGGTTGTCCTCTATCCCCTTTGCTTTTCGCTCTCCTGGTGGAAGCCTTGGCCATCTGCCTAAGGCAAAATTGGGCTATCGCCGGCATCCCTTTTGGGGGGGGGGCATCAACACAAAGTCCTACTCTTAGCTGACGATCTGTTGCTAGCATTGATGGAGCCGAAAGCCTCTCTCCCGCAGTGGTCCAGAGTTTGCGCACCTTCGAAATGGTTTCTGGCTATAAGTTCAACATGGCTAATCTCAAATACTTAACATGACCATACCACAGCAACAGATTCCACAGCTGAAAGAACTAGCCCCCTTCCAGTGGGCGCCCCACTCCATACAATACCTCGGCCTTACCATTACGTTATTCCTGCAGACATGGTTCCCAGTCGCGGCTCGCATGACTCGTGGGTGGGGTGGCGGGTGCGGGGGTCGCGCGGGGACTCGCGCGGGGGGTGGTTTAAAAAATAATTTAAAAAACTTAACTTACTGGGTCCCGTGGCGCCTCCGCTCCTGGCTGGGTCCCACGCCCGTGCTGGGCGCCTGTAGGGAGGCCATTTTCTCTATGTAGGCTGCATGCAGCCTACATAGAGAAAATGCAGAGTGAGCATGACTGGTTTGGTCGGCCCCAGAGGGCCGACCAAACAGTCAGGGATCACAGCATTGGGCAAGCCACTCCTCCCCGAGCCGCCCGCCCCCAACCAAGCATACCATTCTGCTTTCTCGCAGCGCGAGAAGCAGAAACATAAAATGGTATTTAAAATACTATTTTATGTTTCTGCTTCTCGCACTGCGAGAAAGCAGTGGGGCGACGCTCTTCCGCCCTAATGGAGGAGCCACCGCTGATGGTTCCATGCTTACTGGCCGCCGCTTGGCAGAGCCATCCTGGAGGACCTTCGGAGATGGAAGCCCCTTCATATCTCCTGGTTAGGTCGCATAAATGGGGTGAAAATGAATCCCTACACCCATATCTGCTGATAATATTAAGCACATGCAAAGGCAGGACTGGCCGTAGTGGGCACCGGGCATTTCCCCGGTGGGCCGCCAGGATGGGGGCCGGTTTTAGGCCCCTGGGGGCCGTTTTTGTTACAGGGCCGTTTTCGGTCCCTGTAACAAAATCGCACGAAACTGGCCTTAGCAAAGAGCTCGGATGCACCCCCACCCCTCCGGGGGGCCGGCGAGCACTTTGCCAGGGCCGGTTTGGTTCCCAGTCCGGCCCTGTGCAAAGGGATCTCTGATCCTTTATCTGGAAGGGCAAACGAGCCTGCGTTTCAAATAACCTTCTGATGCTGCCCAGGGACCGCAGTGGCCTTGCATGCCCTAATCTTCTATATTACTACTGGGCTGCCCATTTGTGCTATATCTCTGAATGGGTGGTCAGGGAAAGTGAAAAGCACTGTCTGCTTATGGTCCGCGCAGTGGTCTGTTGTTGGGTTGTAAGTTCCTGCATGTGCGCGCGAATCCACGTGTAGCCAAGAACCCTCGTTCTTGGCATTCTAGAACTGCTCTGGTAGACTGGCAGTTACTTTAGCAGTGGTGTGGCGCGGTGCTGTTTGTCCCTTGCTGTGTCTTGTTGGCAATAAACCCCTTTACTTACCCGACGGAGTCTGGTATCTTCTTTTCACTGGCGACGATCTTCCTGCCATCAAGACCCTCCACGCGTGCCTCAAGTCTCAACTCTTCTCCTCTGAAGACCAAGTTCAGCATCGGACATCCACCGCTGCAGTTTGTCGCGGAGACCCCTCGCCTTCAAGCCACACCATCCTCGGACTTTGCGGTGAGACTTTGTGAATTTTGTTCATTTCTGACACCCTCGCAACTACGCACTCTCCTCGCGCACCGCACTCCGTCTCTGGCGTTCACTAACGTCTCTTCAGTGACGTACTCACGTCAAGACTTCTTCCTGTTGCCTGGACGTTGCGTCCGTGTACGTACTTCCATTTTGTGCCATTCACCGCTACCGTTACCTGGCAACAAACAAGGAGCCTGACGCTTCATTTAAAGTGGCGTGCAACTGCTCACAGCGCTCATCTTCACTGATGCGCACAGTTAACTTCAAATTTAGCGCTCATTTTCACTGATGCGCACAGTTCAACTAAAACAAACAAGGAGCCTACAACTTCTCACAGCGCTCATCTTCACTGATGCGCACAGTTTAACTCCAAGTTAGCGCTCATCTACACTGACGCACACAGTTTAAGTACTAAAGTTTTACTGCACACAGTTCAAGCAAGGATATATGTGCACTTCTGTTCCTGCATTCACTGATCTGCACAATCTAACTCAAAGCTTAAGCACACAGTTAGTATACTTCCTACAAGCCCATAATTTTTGGTGCACATTTTAAACTACCATTAATTCACACATTTTTTTATTTATTTTTTTGCTGTGATTGTAACGCTCAGTTTAGGGACGTTATTTCACCATGCAACAATCGTTGCAAGCACCTCCAGTATTTTCTCCAAATCCTTCATCTCCAGAATCAGATTGGGAGAAATGGAAGGAAAGTTTCGAGGTTTATTTAGATGCCCTCGACGGTGAGTCTTTTACAAGTAAAAAAAAATTTGCTATCTTAAGACATTGTTTGGGATCAGATGGTCGCAAGATACTCAAACATATTCCTAAAGTTCTCGTGCTGTCCATTGAAGGTGAAGGTGATGGTGTTGAGGACGAATATGCCACCGCCATTAAGTCACTGGATACCAGATTCAAAGTATGTAAGAACACAACATTGGAGAGGCACAAATTCTACAAGAGAGCACAACTTCCTGGGGAGTCTGCATCCAGTTTTGTTTGTGCTTTGCGAATCCTAGCAGGTACATGCGAATACAAGACATTTGAAGAAGAAATGATAAGAGACCAACTGGTGGAAAAAACCAACAGCAAAAAAATCCAAGAAGCCCTTTTATCCAAACCTTCTCTGTCTCTACAAAAGGCTTTGGAAATTGCCTCAAGAATTGAAAGCACTACGTCATATTTGGAAGAGATGTCTGTTTCTACCTCATCTTCTTCTACTCAAGACGTTTTAGCCGTAAAGAGTAAATACAAATCGTCAAGAGTGACGCCCCATCAAGAGAAACTTAAGGATGATACCAAGCTCAACACCAACCCCCTAAAAAACGTTGGGAGTGTTATCGTTGTGGGAGTGCTTCCCATCTTGGTAACGCTACTTTTTGTCCTGCTTTAGAGAAAATTTGTGCCAAATGTTTCAAAAAAGGACATTTCACCAGTGTTTGTAGATCTAATAAGAAACCCTCTACCAGTTCGAAAGCATTCACTAACTCTAGGTGGTCTTCTCAAAAGAAAGTACTCAACATCGAGCAGCCCACCGCTGAATCATCTTCAAGTGATGAAGATCAAATTTGTTTAATAACTGAATCATCCCAAACTAATAATATTGTGTCAGCTGTTCTGCAAGAAAGAAAACGTCCTTTGTGTGTTCTATCTGTTAATGGTATAGATGTCAACGTTTTGGCTGACTCTGGATCTCCGTTTACCATTATAAGTGATAAAATATGGGAAGATCTCTTTCAAAGTTTAAAATTAGATCATTCAAATGTTCATCCTGTTGGGTATGGTGGCAAGTCTATTCAGGTGTTAGGTGAATTTCAAGCCAACTTATGTTTTAAAGGCAATTGTGCACCAGGGGTCATCTATGTGGCCAAGGATGATACTTGTTTACTAGGATGGCATGACCAAGGCAATTTGGGCATCATCCTAGATCCCAATGATCCCAACCAGGTCATATTAAAGAAAGATTTGATTCAAATTCAAGCTGTCAAAGAACAGTCATGGGGATCCACGTTTCCTGGAATCTTCAGTAATAAATTGGGTCTTTTCAAAGGATTTAAACATAAAATCAGATTAGTTGATAATGCCAAAGCAGTTATACACAAAGTTCGTAGGGTACCCTTAGCGTTACGGGATGCACTTAAGGAGGAACTAAGCAAGTTGTGTTCTAGTAATGTAATAGAACCTATCGAATCCTCTGATTGGGTGTCCCCCATTGTTTTGGCCCGCAAGGGAAATGGATCGTTGCGCATGTGTGTTGATCTCCGAGATTTAAATAATAATATCTGGATAGATCAACATCCCTTGCCCAACATCACTGAAATGACCTCTACATTAAAAGGTGGCATGTGGTTTAGTTTACTTGACATGACCTCGGCCTACCACCAAATAGATTTGCATCCAGATTCGAGACATTACACAGCGTTCATTACCCCTGAGGGTTTATATCAATTTAAGCGTATGCCCTTTGGACTTGCCTCTGCGTCAGCAGTATTTCAAAGAGTTGTGGAGAGCATGTTCAAGGGCATACCTGGAGTGGTCGCCTTTCAGGACGATGTATTAGTTTATGGTTCCAATCAGAATGAGCACAACGAGAGATTGAACAATGTTCTCTCTATTTTACAAGAAAAGGGGGTAACATTGAGCCTTGAGAAATGTAAACTTAATGTACCTTTTGTAGACTATTTAGGATACAAGATATCTGCTGCAGGTGTGGAACCAAAAGAATCATTAGTAAGAGCTATTGAACATTTTGGTGCTCCTAAGGATAAAGATCAGTTAAGATCCTTCATGGGGCTCATCGAGTTTTACGCAAGATTTGTACCCAATTGTTCAAGCAAGACGTTTCACATGAGAAATCTACTTAAAAAGAATATCATTTTTAAGTGGAGTTCTGAATGTATGGATGAATTTCAATTAATCAAGGAAGAGATTGCTCATGCCATCCCACTGAAGCCTTTTGATATTAATGACCACACCATAATTATGACTGACGCCAGCCAAAAGGGTCTAGGAGCTGTGCTAATGCAGCATAGAAATGGTAGAGATGAAGTGGTAGCTTTCGCTTCTAGAAGTCTCAGGGGTGCAGAGGCCACCTATTCTGTGATAGAACGCGAAGCGTTAGCCTGTTGGTGGGGCATTGTTCACTTTAAGCAGTACTTATGGGGGTCTAAATTCACCGTAAGAGTAGACCACAAACCTTTGGTCCAGTTATTCACTACCAAGGGTGGTGATAAGGCCACTCCTCGGATTGCCAAATGGCAGTACAGACTTCTAGACCATAATTTTGATGTTGAGTATATTCCAGGGATACGGAATGTCCTTGCTGATTGTCTGTCCAGATTGCCATGCGATACACATACGTTATGTGATGATAGTGAAACGAATTTGGATTCTGATGTTTTTTGTTATGCTGTATCACTTCAGAATGCTGCTCTTTCAGAACAAGAATGGAGAGATGCACATGATTCTGACACAGATATCAAGAAACTAATGAGTATTGTTCACACTGGTTGGACTAGAGAATGTTCTCAAGACCACGATCTATGCAAATTTAAACACATATTTGATGAGCTTTCAGTTGATAATGGTCTTTTGTATCGTTGTTCTTTGCTTGTAGTTCCTGTAGGGATGAGGGACAAGATTCTCAATCTAGTTCACGAAGGGCATATTGGTATACGTGCTATGAAAAGAAGAATAAGGGAACGTTTTTGGTGGCCTGGGCTAGACAAGCAGGTTGAACATTTCGTGAGGGATTGTATGTCCTGTGCTGTGAGTGACACATCTCAGGTTACTGTTCCCAGTCCAGTTCAAGCTGTGAGCGTTCCATCCAAACCCTGGTCAAAACTTGCCATCGATATCATTGGTCCTCTAATTTTATCTGAGAATGGTGTTCAAGAGTATGGCATAGTGCTAATGGATTACCATAGTCGGTGGGCAGAACTAAAGTTTGTTAAAACTCCCACTACTGTTTGTGTAGTGGATTTTCTTGAGTTTCTGTTTGCTAGGGAAGGTGTCCCAGATGAAATTGTTTCTGACAATGGTTGCCAATTCACCTCCTCAGAATTTGAGAAATTTTTAGATCTCATGGGTATTAGACACACCAGAACCTCACTCTATCACCCTCGCAGCAATGGTCTCGTTGAGAGGTTCAATAGGGTAGTCAAGGATAACATACAGTTGTCAAAGGCCAGTGGTCTAAATTGCAAAAATGAACTCAAAAATCTATTGTGGGCTGTGCGTACTACTCCCAATGCTGATACTGATGTCTCTCCATTTATTTTATTAAGAGGGCGTCTTCCTGCTTCGAAATTGTTGAGGGAGTGGATGGGGTCGTTCAAACTTCCGTCTACTAAAATAAAGGAAGTGAACAAAAACAGGCTTAAGGCTCAAAACAAGTACATACAACAGTCTTCTAGACAGTTGAAAGTGAAGGTGGGTGATCAGGTCAGAATCAAAAGTTCTAGGATTTTGCCCAAGGGTGAATCCAAATTTTCTGGTCTCAAAACCATTGTGAGAGTTAACAAGAGTGCGGTACAATTGGAAGATGGGAAGTGGTGGAACAAGAACAAAATTTCTATTTCCAAATTACCCCATGTTCTGACACATGAGTTGAAGCGTCCAGATTTCAATAACCGTGTTCCTTCCTCCAGAGTGTCCAGATTACCAAAAAAATTTCAAGACTATGTAATGTAATGTACTAGTATGCAAAACTAGTTTGAAGTTCTTCTTACGTTTCCATGTATATGTAACAGCATTTTGTACTTTCATTTAATGTTTAATTTTCTTTATTGTTGTTTTCTTTTTTATCCTTATAAGGGGAAAGATGTGTTGGGTTGTAAGTTCCTGCATGTGCGCGCGAATCCACGTGTAGCCAAGAACCCTCGTTCTTGGCATTCTAGAACTGCTCTGGTAGACTGGCAGTTACTTTAGCAGTGGTGTGGCGCGGTGCTGTTTGTCCCTTGCTGTGTCTTGTTGGCAATAAACCCCTTTACTTACCCGACGGAGTCTGGTATCTTCTTTTCATCTGTACTGTAGGCTGCCGTGGACCCTGGCCTGTCTTTTTTTTTTTCCAGTTTTATATAGTGCAAACTTGACCTAAAGGTATTGGAGCTCTTTACATGAGCACCAGTTACATTGCAGAAGGACACATTCATTTTTGGTGGGCACGGGGAGATTGTGATTTGCCTAGAATCACAGGATGTTGAGCCAATGCCGAGACTCAAACCTGGTTCCCCAGCTTCAAAGTAGGCAGTTCTGGCCATTACGCCACATCCTCTTCTAAGACAGCATCGCCCCGTAGTGCATTCTTAGTGACCCAGACCCAGACGGTCCTTGAAATATGGGACAGACTGGCGATTGGAAGAGGTTTAACCTAATTTCCCTCCCCAAACACCCCGATAACCCACAACCCAGACTTTACGCATGCTCTCTCTGTGGGTTCCTTCCCAGAATGGGAAAGGGGTGGATGTAGGATCTTGCAGAACCTATTCGATGGTCTGACCATCAAGCCCTTTGAGCAGTTCAAAATAGCATTTGATATTCCTGACAAACTTCGACATCAGTATTTCCTGGTCCGTCACTGGGCCCTATTTCCCCCTAACACCGCGGGGGCAACTTTGTCACCCCCTTTGAGACCCTGGTACAAGGCTTTGCTGGATTTCAAGGTCTCATCTCCAAAATGTACAGTGTCCTACAGCAGTCCCGCCGACTCCCCTGTCACCCTTATCAAGCAAAATGGGAGCTCGATAGCGCTTTGGGAATTTCCCAGAAACAGTGGGAACTTCTGTGGCGTGAAATCCCCCAAAGACCATAGGAGCATCCCTCAGCAGGAAACAGCATATAAGCTCATGCTATAGTGGTACTACACTCCTGCTCGTTTACATACCATGTTCCCCACGACCACAGCTACCTGTTGGAGATGTGGTTCGCAGGTCGGTGATTTCCAAGACATATTGTAATCATGCCCTCACATTATTATTTTTTTGGAAGGAAATCTTGGGTCATATCAAGAACACACTGGGGTTCCCCATACCAGCAGACTACTGCACAGTGATCCTAGGGATACACCCGGTTATGCTGGAGGCACTGCCCCGTGCTAAATGGTACCTTGTCCTCCACATGACAAGAGCAGTGAAGCATCTCATGGCTCTGGCCTGGAAAACCGTGGCTGCCCCATCTGTTGCTTCTTGGTCCACTCGGCTATGGCACACCTTAGCCAAGCAACAAATGTTCCATAAGATCTCGTTCTCCGAGAAGAAATATAGTTGCCTCTGGAAGCATTTGATTGACTATATGTCTCGAATGGAATACCTTTGTTTCTGGACATCTAGACCCGGAGCCCTTCACCTGTTTGACTAATGGCTTCAGCACGATGGTGGCCCGACACAGATGGGCAGCAGCGGGGAGGTGTCTTTTGTTCCTCTTGGGCCCCTCCTGGTATCTAGTACATGTTGGGGCTGTCCCTCTCCCCACTCATCTGGAGGCTTACTTCGTTAGTGTTGATTTTCTTTCTGCCTTGTTGGGTCCGTTTGCCGTTTGGTCCCCTTGTCTGGGTTCTGCCAGATGGAGCACGCCACCCTTCCACCATCACTCCCTCACAGCTATAGAAAACTAACTCCAGGAGGCGGGGAGGCACACCGTAATAGGCCCTACCCCCGTGTTCACATGCCAGACATCACACGCATAGATTTTTTTTTCAATGCCCCTGCATGTCATCTCCAGGGTGTCCCATAGCACTTCCCCCAGATGTGCCTCCCATACTTTCGGCCCCGTCGGCTGCCCCTTGCTCAGCTTGTCATGATTCTTTCCCTATGTCACAACTGCAATGCACTGTAATGCAAATGTATGCACTAATCTTGTTTTTTCAACTGACACCGATCTCATGTAATTTTATTGTAAGTTACTGTACTGTTTGTTGAAAACCTAATAAACAGACTTTGAGTTTAAAAAAAAAAAGACTAGGAGAACAAGCCGGACCAGGACCATGAGGAGAAGGAGGAGGACTAGGTGAAGGAAGAGGTATACTTAACAGGATTCAAACATGTTACAGGCATTGATTACACAATGGCCTAGGGGGGCTCAGAAAATGTGGAGGACAGGACAGTGAAGATAGAAGGCAATCATACATTAGACGGCACAATAGACTTTGGCAGTCAACCACTTACTCACATGTTACGGGTGCACTCCTATAGTAGAGTAGGCAGTGCTAATATTTAAGGCCATGTCAATATGGAGAAGATAGCAACATTGGTTGTTGCAGCTTCCCTCGTCATACTAGTTAGCACTTGGCCTTTGCCTTTTTATTATTTTCTCAGTTTCTGTTTCTTTGTACTTAGGGCTCTCCTTTGTTTCCCCAGTCGGTTTGTTTGTGCCTGGTACCTTTGGGTGTTTTACTTACAGCTTGCTTCTTTAACTACCGCCCTACTGGCCTTCCATGGCATCCAGGGGTCTCCACTGGTTTGTCTAGATCTCTTTATACCAACATGTGAACAACTGGTTTGTCTGAGACTCATTAAAGCAAAATCTGATTCTATCTCTCACCAGGCTGTTCTAATTCCTGACAGTACATTATGTTATGTTGTGTATTACTACTTACATTATATTTGATCCTTTGATTTCTAGGAAACTGTTACCTGCCTATGTCTTAGACAAATCCTTCTAGACAGCAAACGTAGTCTGGTATATGTCTCTCACTCCTTTTCCTGCTTTTTCCTAGTTTACTTCCGACAGGGTGTTATTACTCTGGTGAGTAGGAGGAGGTGGAGGTGGAGGAGGAACAGGAGGACCTGAAAGAGGTGGACAAAAGGAAGTAGGAACAGGACTAAAAAGATCAACAGGAAGAGGACCAAGAGAGGTTGTAGAGTCAGGCCCACAAGTTACACGATGAGAACAAAGACATGCTACAACAGGAGCACCAGAATCAGGAGGACTAGAAGGATGTGAACCAAGGAGGACCAAGACCAGAAAGTTCAAGGGAACCAGGGAATACTAACACTAAAAGGAGGACTAGGACCACAACAAAGCCCTATGCCAGTACCACATGGCATCCCATAACCAGAGGAACAGGACCCGCTAGGACCAAAGCCAGAAGTACTAGGACCTGGTGGACCAGCAGGAGTAGGAGAGGGAGTAGGTGGACTCGAAGG